>CM055406.1:60378831-60392823 GCA_029228625.1 Pseudolycoriella hygida
ACACTCGAACGCTATCATCGAACGAAAAACTTCTCGAATTGGAGTCGGCACTGGAAAAGATCAAATGGGACATTGTCGGATTGAGCGACGTCAGGCGACGTGGTGAAGAATGCTTGAAGTTGAAATCAGGAAGCACTTTGTACTACCGTGGAAGCGATAGCCAAACAGCGATGCATGGTGTAGGACTGCTCATCAGCAAACGCTGGTCGAACCGTATAATCCAAATCAACAGCATCTCCGACAGAGTCATTTATGTGCGGCTGAAGATAAATGCGATGTACAGTTGGAAAGTCATCCAAGCGTACGCACCGACGACGGATCACGACGACGAAGAAATTGAAAGCTTCTATGAAGATGTCTCCAAAGCGATTGAAGAAAACAGAGCTCAATATCAGTTGCTAGTCGGCGATTTCAATGCCAAATTGGGAAAAAGAGAAGACGTTGCAGAAACTTCGATTGGCACGTTTGGTTACGATCAGAGGAACGAACGAGGAGATACTTTGCTGAATTTTCTCCAACAACAAGGAATTTTCGCAATGAACTCATTTTTCTCCGGTAAGGTTCAGAGGAAGTGGACTTGGGCCAGTGCAGACGGCAGAACAAAGAACGAGATCGATTACATCATATCGCACCGCAAATCGATTGTCAAGGATGTTACTGTGCTTAACCGTTTCACAACAGGCAGCGATCATCGAATGGTGCGAGCCAAAGTCGTCTTGAACACACGGACAGAGAGAGAAAAGTTGGTCAAGAAAAAAGTCGTTTTAGACATGGAACGCCTGAAAGAACAAAGCGACGCATTTAAGGAAGCTACGGACAACGAACTGAACGGAACGAATTCACAAACTGCAACGATTGATGAGCTGACAGAAAGAATAGTGACCTCAGTGAGAAGCTTCCTGGAAACCAGATGCCGATCTACATGCACTAAAGAGTCGAAGCTCAGCAAGGAAACGCTAGACCTAATAGCAGAAAGACTGGATTTGGTGAAAGGTGGAAAGCGAGACACTGTTGAATACAGAGACAAAACGAAAGCCATCAACAAGAAAATGAAAACCGATCTGCGACAATACAACGTGAAACTGGCCATGAACGCTATCGAAGCAAATGGGAATATGAAAGTATTACGAGCGAAACGGGCGAACGGGTACAGACAAATTTTTAAATTGCGCGATAAGGCGGGCGTCATACAAACAGATCAGGACAATGTATTGGACATCGCGCGAGAGTTCTATGAGGACCTTTTTACGTCGGTTCGAGCCAAACTACCGGCAGAAAGAGCAAAAGCGAGACCGGTGATAATGAACGTTGGTTCCGAAGATTTGCCGGACATAACGATTAACGAAGTACAGGCTTCGTTAGACGAAATAAAGAACAGAAAAGCTCCAGGTGACGACGACATTCCGATCGAAGCAATCAAAGAAGGCGGACCCACACTGCTCAAAATGACAACGGATCTGTTCAACAAGTGTCTCGAACAAGAGAAAATACCAGAATCATGGGAAAACGCAGTCATCACTTTGCTGCACAAGAAAGGAGACATCACGAAACTGGAAAACTACAGGCCCATCAGTTTGATCTCGCACCTCTACAAACTGTTTATGAAGGTGATAACGAAACGGATCACAAAGAAGCTAGACTTCTACCAGCCGATCGAACAAGCAGGGTTTCGTTCCGGATTCAGCACAAATGACCACTTGCAAGTGATGAGAAGTCTAATAGAAAAATGCAACGAATACAAAATCATCATCGCGATATGCTTCATAGACTTCGAAAAAGCGTTCGATTCGGTCGAATTATGGTCGATTTTAGACTCCTTGGACGATTGTCGGATTGACTCGAGATATACCCGGATGATAAAACATATCTACGAGCACGCAACGTCGTGCGTCAAACTGCATAAAACCACCGATAAATTTCGAATTGGAAGAGGAGTCCGTCAAGGAGATACCATTTCACCGAAATTGTTCACGTCAGCTCTGGAAACGGTTTTTAAAAAGCTTGATTGGAGTGAACTGGGAATCAACATAAATGGGAAGTTTCTGAACAACCTTCGATTCGCCGACGACATTGCCCTGACATCAACGACTCTGGAACAGATTGAAGCGATGCTGTTGCAGCTCAACGAGGAAGCCCAAAAAATCGGTTTGAAGATGAACATGTCGAAAACGAAAGTGATGACAAACATCGATGGTGCTACACCAATCAAGATCGGAGACGAGGAAATTGAAATCGTGAATTCGTACAAGTATCTCGGCCACGTCATGAAGCTCGGTCTCGACAACCAAACGGCTGAAATAAAGAGAAGGATCGGTCTCGGTTGGGCGGCGTTCGGCAAGTTACGGTACATCTTCAAGAGCAACATGAGCAACAGTCTGAAGAGGAAAGTGTTCGATATGTGTGTGCTGCCGGTCCTGACATACGGAGCCGAGACTCTCACGATCACCAAAGCATCAGCGAACAAATTGAGAGTTGCACACAGAGGGCAATGGAAAGGGCAATGCTAGGAATCACACTCAGGGACAAAATGACAAATGAGTGGATCCGGCGACAAACAAGAGTCATCGATGTCATGACACGAATAGCGTCGCTCAAGTGGAATTGGGCTGGTCATATTGCCAGAATGACCGACGATCGATGGACGAAAACTATAATGCAATGGCGGCCACCAACGAAACGACCGATGGGACGTCCACCGGAAAGATGGACCAACGATATCAAAAGAACGGCAGGCACGACGTGGCAGCAAGTGGCAATGGACCGAAAAAAGTGGCGATCTATGGGGGAGGCCTACATCCAGCAGTGGATATAAAAGGCTAAGGAAGAAGAAGAAGAAGAAGAAGTGTTATCTGGGATAGTCGTTTTGGACCGGGCCTTTTTATACGATTTCGGGTAGGGAACGGACTGGCACGGGCATATTTCGGGCGTGAAACCGGCGGACATGGACATAGACCTACTACCTCCCTTTTTATTTTGGAATTACCAATTATCATCAAAGAAAATTATTCTAGTCAGCTCACACAAGTTTTACTTTAAACCGCGTGACCGCGTCAGATAAATTTCACATCATTCCATCACTGGAAGAGGTGTCAATAACACTCGCTGTATGATTTAAGTGTGGCTATGATTGTGGTCTGTGCAAAATCACGGCAGTTTGGTGGCAGTGGTAGTTTAGTTGGTGGTACACTTCAAGTATGGTATCGTTTCGTCTGAGGAGATAGCTACAAAAGTGGTAGCAGTAAAATCCAAGTATGGCGTGTTGGCTTTGCCCGAGAAGGTAGTCACATAGTTGCTTGATGCAATTATGGATTGCTGAAGACCTGTGTGATGGTCGCAATAGAGAATTCGTTGATGGCAACAGCGAATGTCTGAGTGAGCAGTATATCTCAGAGTGGGGGTATTGTACATTTCGTCTGAGGAGCTCGTCACAATGGTAGACTGGGTGAGCAGTATATCTCTCATGCAGACTGAGTGAGCAGTTCATTCTCATATTGGTACATGGTAGACTAAGTGAGCAGTATATCTCACGTGAAGACTGGGTGGGCAGTATGTAAACACAATGGTCAATGTTCAATGGTCAAGTGAAATCGATGGTCAAGTGAAATCGATGGTCAAGTGAAATCGATGGTCAAGTAAAATTGATGGTCAAGTGAAGTCTCTGGTCAATTGAAGTCGATTGGTCAAGTGTAGTCGATGGTCAATCGAAGCCGATGTTCAAGCGAAGTCGATGGTCAAGCGAAGTCGATGGTCAAGCGAAGTCAATGGTCAAGCGAAGTCGATGGTCAAGCGAAGTTGATGGTCAAGTGAGTTCAATGGTAGGTCACGTCGATGGTTGTTCAAATTGATAGTTGATCAAGTTGCTCGAATCAATGGTTGTTCAAGTGAAATTAAAAGTTTGTCAATGCTTTGAAGTAATGATGTCGAGTAAAGTCAATGGTCAACAGTCTTATCCATAAGTGGGATTGTTGGAAATTATAATTCTATAAGTAGCCACCAATTGAGTGTTGGAATTATCACTTGATGATAACTTGCACTCAGGAAAAATATAATAACAAAGTATGTATAGATTAGATTGATCAATTCACAGATCTAGTTGGACGAAGTACAAAGGAGCTATACGTTTACTACAAATATTTAAAAAATTGTCTGTCTACACTTTTTATTCGAAACGGCTGCGTCGATCACCCTGAACTTTTTTTTTCGCTGAAAGGTACATATGTCCCATGGTTCAAGTTCAAAGATGAGCAAACTCGATCAGGTAGTTTCGGAAATATGGTTGAAAAGGTGTCCAAAAACATGGTTTTTTGGGGGCAGGTGAGACATTTTCTCAGATATCTCTAGAATTAAGGCAGTTAAAAAGCTACTTTCTGGGACAAAGCTGTAGAGAACTAAATTTTAGCGAACATGTGTTTCAGGGTTTTCCCAAGAAACGTCCCAATCCCGAGATTTAGGCACTTCTAGGATTGGTAGGGATGAGTTATATCTCAAGAACTATGACAGGTGGAAAGTTGCTTCCAATGGTGAAGTTGTAGAAAATTAAATTTTAGCGAACACGCGTTTCAAGGTTTTCCCTAGAAATGTCCCAATCCCGAGATTTAGCCACTTCTAGGATTGGTAGGGATGACTTATATCTCAAGAACTATGACAGGTGGAAAGTTGCTTCCAATAGCAAAGTTGTTGAGAATTAAATTTTAGCGAACACGTGTTTCAGGGTTTTCCCCAGAAACGTCCAAGTCCCGAGACTTAGCCACTTCTAGAATTGGTAGGAATGATTCATATATCAAGAACTATGACAGATAGAAAATTGCTTCCAAAGGCAAAGTTGTAGATAATCAAATGTTATCGAACACGTGTTTCAGGGTTTTCCCGAAAAATGTCCCAATCCTGAGATTCAGCCACTTCTAGAACTCAGAGAGATAAGTACAGTAGACAAAGCGTGATTAGTGGCAAAGTTCAAAAAATGTACTTCGGGAGGGCTTTCGACATTACTTTGGGTAATTTCTGAGAGTCGTTCAAATTCTGATAGTTCTAAAAGAACTTGACTATGCATTCTGATGCGCATTATATTTATGATAATAGTAACACTTTGGTACATAGAGGCTTTTCCCACGTAAAGGCTTTACGTACGGGTCTTTGCATATGTTTAGCATAGCTTTTACTATACAGTGTTATGTTCACAGAACAAATCAATCTCTAACAAACGTTCAAAGTGTGAACAACTGTGTTTTATTAGGGGTTCGGAATGGAACAGAACAGAAAAAGTAGAAGTTTTGAACTACAATATTGAAACTAAGTTTATGAAGTCTTGTGAATTTTGGATGGTGAGCGTTTCTTTGAAATATCGGTTAGTAATTTCGATCGAATTCTCTTTCTTTTTCGTTTCGGCTGCATCCTCAATTCCGATGATATCCAAACGCCACAAACGTGAAACATCAACTTCCTGTACGAACAATGTTTGATACTTGATAAGAAACTTGACCCATAAGTGTCCAATGGTGTAATTCAATGCGACCAAACCATAACCAGGCCCATTTTCATCGAATTTGTATAAGTCAGTCAACAATTTGCCAGCCACATTCGTCCCGATGAGCAATTCGAACCTGTACCGAAATCAGTTAATTCAATACCTCTAATTTTCAATTCTTTGATCCATGATCCCTTCCTCAATTTTGGTACGTTATGACAAATGCTTTCTTGTTCCAATACGTCGAATGAAATACTGTTCGTTCCGGCTAAATTTTCAGCGATCACTGTATACTTGCCATGTAAAGTTTCACTCGTTTGATATCCACCAAATAATTCGTGAGTCAGTCTCTCTTCTCCAATCTTGATGAGTCCCAGCTTCTTGACTAATTTCTTCAGTAAATAGGTTTTGTGTGACCCGGAATCAATCGCTGCTCTCACGAACAACGATTCTTTTCCATTGCGAATTCGTACCATTAGCGTCGACAACACTGCCACTTCATTGATGGATTGTTTTGCCAACAAATTCTGGGTTTTAATTTCGACGATTCCCATTTCGCTTCTTGCCAAATTCGACACGACTGAAGTGCTGCTCGATTCTTTCGGTTTATCTTGACACATCAATTTCCAATGATTGCCTCCACAATTGTTACATTTCAATGTCGATTTCATTTTACAATTTTTCGGTTCATGATCTTTGCCGAGACAAATGTTGCACGCCTTTTTCGTTTCAATCATTTTCCGTCTCTCATCCAAAGTCATTTCTTTCCAATGAAGCATCGGCTACCGTAATATTTCGGATTATCGCAAAACACACATCCCGACTTTCCTTTCGATTGAACAAATAAACCAGCTGCCGTTGCGGTGGCCGTTTCTTGTGATTTTTCTTCCTTCTTGACTTTCTTCGTTTGATCAGTGAATCCAGAGCGTGCCAATGCAATTCTCTCCTCACTTTCGACTTCACCTCTCAAGAAAATCATTAAATGAGACAATCGATCCGGTTTCGAATTCTCGTTCAACGTTCCAATCGGTACAATTCTGTGTCGTTCCCATGCTCGCAACAAATCTTCTGGAAGACAAGATTCCACCAGTGGATACAAAATCGCAGCGAATCGATCTCTCGTCACTTCCAACGATTCCAGTGCTCTCAATTGGGCTTCCAATTTATCGTACAAGCTCGATACCACAATTTTCTTTACCGGATTGAGTGCGTTGGTCAGTACGAGTTTCAATAGTTCACGCACGTACAGTCAGTTCTTCATCTTCGTGAATTTTCTCAAATTGAGCCCAGAAGGTCAACCATTCTTTGATGTCACCACCAAATTTCGTAAATTCTATTTTCGGTAGCTTGTATTTGTTGGTTTTGTCTCCAGTACGAGATACCACACTTCCGTTATCCGAGTGATTTTGTTGTATTTCTTCATTCAAAATTTCATCGACGGCACATCGACATACGGTCAATCTTTCTTCATACGTGAAACATGTCTCATGTACACTTAGATATGAGTTATTCTCGTCGGTTTATCCACTAATTGTATCAATCCATTATCATCACAAATTTCCCTAAGTCGTTTTGAATGTGTTGTGCTCTCAAGCATGTCAATGTTAAAATCACCACAAACAACTATAGATTTACCATACGATAATTCTCCGATCCATTCATTAAAAGAGTTCATTACATCCTTTTTATTTGCACTAGATGACAAATACACACCGGCTAAAGTCATTGATGTTCCATTTACATTAATTTCAAAGGACAAATACCACGCAATTTTCCCTTCTATCACAGACAAATTTTTATACTTTAATCTTTCATGTAAATACACAGTGACACCTCCAGTATGAGTCGAGTACGATTTACAGTGAACACAATTATAATTTTTTATGTTTAAGCAAGCAATATCACAGTTTTCCGTCACATGAGTTTCATTCAAAAAGCATATTTCTGGCTGCCTTTTTCTTATCACATATTTTAGTTCATCAAAATTGTTTTTTAAACCACAAATGTTTGAACACAAAACTCTTACCTTATTTGCTGATTGCTATTGGGATTCGTTGTATTCAATTTTGTTGCGGAGAGAGGCCAATCTTTTTTGAAACACACAGCATTCTTTACTGTAAGCATGGTGTTTCGTGTCCAGCTCCGTATTGAACCGCTCGTTGTATGTCTTGCAATTAATGCAACACAAGCTGTTTGATTTACAATTGTCATATTTGTGATTGCCGGCACATTTACTGCATCGTTGGGTACTCTGTTTACATTGCTGAGCTATATGAGAGAACCCACAACATTTGAAGCATCTTTTGAGATACAAATGTTCTCGCACTCTACATAGCCTCCATGGTAGACAAAGCTCCCGGAGCTCAATCAGTTTTCGATATTCTACGCTTTTCAATTCAACTATAACATCATTCGACTTAACTGATCCTTTGTACTTTTTTGGTATTGTCGCGACAATTTTCAGATCAAAATCTTTTATTTGTTCATTATTTTGCTTCAACACTTCCACAATCTTGTCGTGCGGGATCTCCGTGTCAATGTTGTGTATGCGAAGCCGTGGATTTCTGACCGCTGGTAGAAATACTTCATAATCGTTACCAAGCTTATCATGAACAATCTGCTTAACTTTCATCGTATCCGTAGCACTCTTGCATTGTAAAATAACACCACCGTCGCGAATATTTCTGGTACCACAGACATTAACTGTATTCTTATCAACTGAAGTTTCAAGCGCTTGCATTGTTGCTTTACTTTGCTGCTGTTTTTTTGGCCTAACGACAACAGTAGGTTTAACCGGTTTAGCTGAAACTACATTAGCATAAGACACGTTTTGAGCGTTCACCTTCTCGGTTATAGCGGTTGCGTTCAGCTCCATAGAGTTAACCTTCTTAGTGAGGCACTCAATTTTTTCGACCAACTGAAGCATTGATTTTGTCATCGTACCAAGCAGACTATTGTTACTGGCTATCATTTCATTCTGCTTCTGACAACTCAGGTCAGTTTTATACGCAATCAATTTTAACTCGCTGACTTTCTTGTCAAGCGAATTTTCATTGTTCTTAACGCATTCGGCACATAAAATTCTCAAAGAAGTCTTCGACTGTAATTCTCTCATCAGCCATCATCAAATCGTTTATTTGCTTGTCCAAATTTCCGATTTGTCCAGCCTTCTGTTCGATGGTGGCCATATGATAATTCAATTCCTTTCGTGACAAATTTCCTTGTTTCAAGTATTCTTCCAATTTGTTCACGGATCTGGTGAATAATCCTCTCAACGAAGATCTCGATTTCTTCAAATTTTCCATTTTCCTTTTCGATACAATTTTTTCGCAAAAATTCTGGTAATTTTAAACGTTCCACTAATCCTTAAAGTCCTGTCACGGTCGCCATGTTCGAAATTTTCATCAGCAGAGACAAGGATTAATAGAAGAATCTTACAAAATTTAACAAGATTTTATTCAGCGAAATTATATAGGTCTGATTTGTTCGATTGCTTTTACCAGAATGATTTTCTTTCGTTAGACTCCTAAGTCTTTTTTTTTTTTACTTTTAACGGTTTCTTTGATTTAATTTGATTACAAAATTCTGAACAAAAGTTATGCATACTACGTCACATTTTAATTGGCACAAAAAAGGCAAGCGAGAAGTTTATTGTCTTTCGCCTGTCAAGAATATCAATTTTCGGGTATAAAGTGTTGATTCAAATGTTAAAAATTCCCGCAATGCAATGTAAAAAATATGAAAAATTTTGGAAACAAATAAAAGCAAATGAGTGAAACCGATGGAATAAATAAATAAACTCTAGTAGTGGTTATGATAACTTAATGTAAACTAAACAATTGCACGATGTCAACAGTGCATTATGTGTGCAGTACAAACAACACGTTGGCGACTGCTTTATGTATTCAAAATCTTTTGGCACTAAACTCAAAAAAATTATCGCCTTGGTAAAAGAAAAAAAGTTTGTCGTGTAAGTGTCCGATGAAGCTATTACTATTTTAGTGCTCGTTACGAAATTGCTCATCATTACACATGCAAACTAACTTATGCGTACTGGTCGAAAATCGTTTATTTCATCGATCGTTGAGAAAAAAGATGACAAAATGTTACCTGTGACAGGTAATTTTTCCCCTGATATAATGTCAATTACCTGATATAACGAAACTTCGAAATATTATTCGGGGTATATCAGAATACCTAGATACAAAACCACCTGACACAGGTAGAATTTGAATTTCTGTTGTCAGTGATTTTCATGAACTTTTCTTAGTATGACAACAATAGTTCGTCACTGAAAAGAAAATTGAAAAGTCGCTTTTTCCTTGATTTCGCATTTTATCAAGAAATTTAGCGCAAATTTTCCCTAGTGAAATGAAGGATATCAGAACGCTGCAGGCGGTCAAAATAATAAACACTCTGTCACTTGAAAAATCATGTACAAAAAGTCAACTTACTGAGACCTCCAACATCTTTGTCGTGATCCCAAACATGAGCGACAGCTTGTCCAGTTAACATCAAATTGATAAGGCCTTGTGATGCATAGCCGTACGTGTTATGAATTAATGGCTCAGAAGTGTCTAACAGTTCCAAAATAATATTTTCAACACTCTGTGGAGAATGTTTTCATCGTATAGGACAGCACAATGTAAGCAAAACATTTACCTTTGTCAAAAAAACGGTATACATGAAAAGTA
Source organism: Pseudolycoriella hygida (assembly GCA_029228625.1). Taxonomy (NCBI): domain Eukaryota; kingdom Metazoa; phylum Arthropoda; class Insecta; order Diptera; family Sciaridae; genus Pseudolycoriella; species Pseudolycoriella hygida. The sequence goes on from CM055406.1 coordinate 60,388,990, forward strand.
AAACGCCATATTGTCCACTTATGGTTTCAAAATTTTTCGCATAATATTTTTCAACATCTTCAATGTTATCTAATGGACAAACACATAGCCTTTCGTGAAACTCTTCAGGACTCCACTCGAAAGTTACTAGACTCTACAATCGAATCACAAACAAGTTACATGTGTACTACCCACTGACTCCTTTACTACACCTACATTCATTTTAGTATCTTCATCCGAGGCACCCTCATAATCTTTGTGGTCATCTTCTAACGCATCGTCTTCTAAAACTTCTTTTCCCACTTCCGGATCCGGCAACGTAACGATACGAAATTTATTTTTTTTACACTTCATTAGAATGTTGCAAAATGCTTGCACAAGCAATGTTTTACATTTGTCGGTGGTTAGCTGAAATATTTGAGAAATTTCATTTGATTTTCTGTTTCAACCACCCGACCACTGCGAGTTGCACATACATCGGAAAAACTATGTCCAGGAGTGTCCATTAACAAAATTTTTAATAGAAACGCCTGAACTGGGGCAATTACACCACAAGGTCCTCCTTCCTTTTGAACGAGTGCTGATGGTTCTTCCGGACTGAATTCAAAACCTTGAATAGGAATGAATGACAATCCAATTAGAAGGTCACTTCACGTGAAGGTCCTTACAAATAAACACTCACCCTGTGACCATCGTCGAAAAATATCTAAATTAATATTTGGACCCCATAGTAAAAGACGAATCTCTTTTAGTTCCTGTTCATCTCTAGATGTTGAGGCACAACTAGCTGTGTCATCAGCCATTGGTATTGAATTATCTTTTTCGCGATGTTTTACACTAAATTCAAAACATTTGACAAAAAAGTTTTTTGTTTTGGGAAAATGATTTTGAGGTTATTTGTATTGACGTTTTTGACAACTTTATTTTCGTTACGTTGGCAATCGTGGCAACACAGACAAATCCACGCAAATTATACACAGATGTCACTAGATTTGTTTTAGAGATCGGGTATGAGAATCCAATGAGAATGGTGAGAGAGAATAAAGGACTGTTCTCATTGTAAAAGAATGTTTGTTATTCGCATGATGACGAAATGATCGAAGTCTTCTGAATGTGAATGGCAAGTTTAAAAATGAATCTATGAGGCTTTCGTGGAATGATATCACTTAAAAACTGAGTCTATGATAATGTGACTTCCTTTATGACCGGAGAGATGCTGACCTTCCGAACATCAACTTTAAATGTCCACATCTTCTTGAGTTTATTTGTTCGGGAGGTCTGTGAGAGCTCGGCCATTCATAGTTCGCAGAGTCAATATTCTTCTGGCCACAGTGATAACATCAATCGAGTGATCACTTGAACTGATTATACGACAAAATAACGATGCTAGAGCCGTTGAGTCTCGCAGAAAGTACAAAAATTTTGCAAGACGTTAATATACCCAGCAAAAGGATAATTTCTCATTCTAAAAGATTCAAATACTTCTCTTCGGTTCAATTCATATTTCACACATTATTTTGTATAATTCTTCTTCTTTATTCTGCCGGTTTATCATTTTTTTCGCTGCAGTTCGTTTTTCTTATCTCACTTTCCGGCAAACACTCGCAAATTCTTTTGTGTCTCAGCAATAAAAACCTCCCTTACCCCAAACGAGTATATTCAATAAAACGCTGACTTTGTTTTTGGCTTTAATTGCTCAATTCATTTTGTTATAACAATTCAATAAAATGTTGTTCGTGTTTCTGTAACTAAATTATTGTGCCACTAAACTTCTTTCTAGCGTAAAATCATAGTCCTCTTCAACACTATTCCAACGAGTTAGTTTAGCCAATATTTCGTCAACTTGCATTTGAAACGCTTCTGTTGCATCGCCTTCACTGATATCTGAGGACAGCTTAAAGGGAACACCTTGTAAATAATGAACTGGCTGTGTTTGCACGTCAGCGCGAGGAATGGATGCTGGATCGAAAAGTGGATACAATCCCGTCTGTGGTAAAGGTTTTGGTTTTTGATTTTCCACCACTACAAAACTATCTGATTCTGGCGGTGATGCGTCTTGGTCTGGACCTGGTATAGGTTCTGGAGACGATCTTGGACTTTTCTTTGAACGAAATAATGAAAACATTTTTATTGTTATCACTCGTTTGATTGCGCACAAGAATATTGACAACTAAACAAATTTGTTTCGTTTAGTGACTAGAGACGTCAAAAATAGTTTATCCACTAACCAAAAGTTGGCGCTGATCTCAGTTTTCCATACGGCCAGATATTTGCGTTTTAACAACTTCGACGGATGTTTAGACCCGTGCGAAGATACGAAGCCAGCCACTGTCAGCTCACGGGCCGCCGAGTTAGGGCCGTTTAAGTCGTTTTTGGTTTTATGTTTGTATATAGACGGCAGGGAACGGGTTGGCTCAGTGGTAGCGTACTGGCCTTCCACCAAGAAAACCCGGGTTCAATCCCCGTGAAGGCAAATTCTGTATAGGATTTTTCTTCAATGTCTAGCATGAAAGCAACGTTCCTAAGTGTACCCAAGCTTCCCAACACGGGTAGTTGAGGAATTTAGTGCCCTCAACGAACCGTACACAGCAGAATGACATGAATGACGCAACCCATTCACGATGAATTCTGTGTACAAAATATCTGAGTCTAAAAAGTATAACTTTAGGCGGAGATATAAATAATTAGCACTGAAAGAAATCCTAGGGTGTTGCTAGCCTATAGGCGTGGTTCGGAATTCACGTTAAGCATGTGGTCCACACTCACCAACCCGCACTGGCCCGCGTGGTGTTTCATGGCTAAATACCCCTAATTGGGAGGCCTCATCCAGCAATGGATAATATGGCTACATTATATATATATATTATATATATAGACGGCAATATGTTTCTGCACAGACGATCATATATGTGTATATAGACGACAATATGTATGCATATAGACGACAATATGTATGCATATAGACGGCAATATGTTAACTAAATAGACGACTATCATGCTCGGAGCGGTAGCGGAGAGCGTGACGCAGTCCCCACACCCCAAAAAAAAAAAACGTCCACAAACCCAAAAACCTCCATACAAAAACCTTTCGGACAAGACACGATGTATAGGTGAAGTTTTGAGTTTTTTCCCCTCGCCCCCTTCCCCTACAAATTATTTTAAAAAAAAACTACGTCGCAGCAGCTTTCCAACAAGCCCTCAAAATCGGTTGAAAATTGGCTGAGATATCACCAATCAAAGATGACCAATTCCTATGGAAAAGTGGTCAAATTACCTTTGTAAGTAATAACAATTTTATTCCTGTGTGTTGTGTAAACGGTCTATGTCTCTACTTCTCTACTTCTCTACTTCTCTACTTCTCTACTTCTCTACTTTTTTTTTTCTCGAGAATCGCTCGAGCGATTTCCTTAAAATTTTCAGGGAACGTCAGTCTCGGCCCCAAATGAAAAATTTCATATGCCGCTTTTCCGGGAAAATTCTGGAAAAAGCCGTGGCATGTGGAAAAGTGGTCAATTTTGAGGGTTTTTTAAGTAATGCTCGGAGTTTTCGAATTTTAGCTCCAGAGTGACAATAGCTAGAGAGTTGGTTTCTTCGATAAAGTTATAGAGTTTGGTCAGGAAAATTTTTTGGGATCTTAAGAAAATGGCTGCCATCTGTTATAGCGGCGCCATCTTGGATTTTCGTTTATGATTCTACGGTTTTCGAATTTTAGCTCCGGAATGACACTACTTAGACAGACGGTTTCTTCTACAAAGTTATAGAGTTTCATCAGGAGAATTTTTTGGTATCATTAGAAAATGGCTGCGAACTGTCAAAGTGACGCCATCTTGGATTTTTTGCTAAATTCTGTATAAG
>CM055406.1:60401080-60450985 GCA_029228625.1 Pseudolycoriella hygida
TTAAATTTTTGCGTGTGAAAACTGAAAGTGTTGAAAAATTATTACGCTGGTGGGTCTGGCATTTGTGACGCGATTTTTTGAACACAGGGTAACGTTGTTGTCAAGGAAATGTTTGCGTATTTTCAGCGCAAGCGTCACCTCCACTGATATCATTAATTTTGGAAGTAGACAATAGGGACTGCGTCACACTTTACCTTTTAAAAGGTTTTTGTTGGGATAGACTTTTAAGCACGAGTTCGATTCTGCAGGGTCAGTTAGACGCAGTTCAGTCATATTGCCTTGTTGAATATTGGGTTCGGGAATTTCCCATGGAATTAGCGAAAAAGAGACGGGAAATGGATTGCCTGGTGATAAATGAAAGACTTCTTGTAATTTACAGTTTTTTTTATTTATTAACTGTGCGCTTTTATAACTCAAGTTTCGTCATCTACGACGGTAGTTGTGCTGAAAAATAAAATACCAATGAACGAAAACCTCTACGATGAAAATGTATGGTACAAAAATGTCCAGAGTTATGAGCTACTCATTCGTTACGTAGAAAAGAGACAAACATAACTCAATGGACCTTTTCATATTTGAAGGCTCGAATACGCCACTTACGTTTTACCGAACGAGATATTTTTATGTTCTGAACATGCACTCGATCCAGCTTTTAAGATGCCATTGAGAGGAGCTGATTCGGATTTCTTTAAGCCAGATTTATTTCCAGACTTTTGAGCTTCAGTTTTACCATTTGATGGGTTCTGGGTGATAAATTGAGCAGACAATTTTTCCACATTTGACGTAGATCTTTCTTGATCTTTTAACCCTTCACCATTCTCCGATTTTTCCTGCTAACGTACAATTATCAGAACTAAGCAGACAGATTAGTAACGTAAGCGCGCCTCATGAAATAATTTTGATATTCAATATTCATATAAATATTTTCATTCAGAGAGTAACGCGAAGTTGATCGATTCAACACTGCGTTTTATTGTATTTTCTGTATACGTGAGAGTGTATTGGTTGTGACGGAAAATATTTTCCCATCACTTGGGACAAAAAGTTGCTTTCCGCGGTATGTGCACCAACACACTCTCACTTTACAGAAAAATATCTTTCAAAATACCCCAACACACACTCGATGTGTACTTTTCGCTTAGGCTTCGCCCGCGCGTACGTACACATCTCGAGTGTATTGGGGTATGTTGAAATATACTATTACATTACAACTTTATTTCTTAAATATGTAGCGCACCTACGGGTGTCAATAAGATAATTTCAAGAGCGTAATGTACTCAACAGTTTCTGCCCTCCACTGACAAAACTAAAATACTAATAAAAATGTATGACATATTCACGTTGCCCTTCATCTTTAAGTGCGTACTTTACTCTCTCTGAAACCATCTTATTGTAAAAAAGAATACTTTACCTTCTTATTTTGAATATTTAGTTTTGAAAGAGTTTTTTCCAACTCGCTTTTCAGTTGTGAGGTAACATCTCCATTGCACTCATTAGCAAACTTTGAAATGAAATGCAGTTTGCATGGTTCTTTTCGGTCGGTATATTCACCGATTTTAATTGCCACAGACGAAGTACTTTTCGATTGTGGTTCCGACGATTTTCTTACTGTTATTTGGTCCGGTTGTGTCTTAGATTTATCGATTAAATGATTGTCCGCATGGTCGAGTGAACTCAATGGAGATGTATCGTAATCAGGATCTGGTGTTACCGCTTTCTCAGGCTGTTCATTAGCTTGCTGCTTTAATTTTAATTGACGTTCCTGAAAATGTTGGTTTTGTTAAAAACGGTCAACTTAATTTTTGTTATCATTTGCACAATAGTTTTAGGATAATGGCTGGTCATTCAAATGATGCATTTTATTTGAATTGAAATATCACTTCGATAATGTATCGCAGCCGTTAGGTATCTAAAAATTCACTTATACCTGGTATGTAAATATTGTCACAAGTGGCATGTTATCTTCACGTTGTTGTTTCATTATTTTTTCAATTTTGCGCACTTTTATTTAATTAAGACCATACGTTGTCTAGGAACACATAGAAAATTTGCATAAAACAATTCAATTTCAAGTCGACAATTGTTTCTATTTGTTTAATATGAATTTTCATAAGCTGTCGGTTTGATTCGCCTTTTCGTAAGAAAAAAAATATACTAAAAACTTCATGGAAGACAAGTTTTTATGGAATAATCGTCATTTCCTATGCGAATGTCGCTGGTAGTCGAAAAACCGAAAAAAAATATACAACTTTCATTCATGCTTTACTTCACGCTGAATTGTGTTACAGTAACACTCTAACCCAATACCTAATAATAATTAAGAAATATATAATAAATTTAGCGAAATATTTCTATCCATTTCATTTGCCACTTCATGGTTCACGATGTTGTATGAGATGCAAGAGAGAGTTTTGCATTAGATATTAGAACATAATTCGACATAATTATTGTTGTATGATTCATTCGTGTGGAGCAAGCGTTGTCGATGGAAAAACGGAAAAATCAATCAAAAACAAATACAAAATTTGGCAATGTTTTCACATCTTCAAAACGCTTACCGCGGTGAATGAATAAGTTGATATATTTTCTAATTTGATTCAGTAATTCACGGAAAAGACCATAATATTTACATGGTTTTTCATGCTTCACTTAATACACTTTATTTATTGAAGGTAAACATTCACAAGAGATGGTTTGATTAATAAGGAAGTGTATATGAACGCATACATGTACACTGTTTTAAATCGTCTTCCAAGAATATAGGAAATATAATTTGCGTTTTATAAATATTCTGCTAGAAATTCCTTATAGAACGACAAAAAAATAACCGACAACTTGTTGCAATACAACGCTTAACGACAACACAAATACTTTAATCAAATAAAAAACCAATTAGCCATAATCTTTTACGAGTTTTTTTTTTGCAATATGGCACAGTGTGGTGTTGTTATCAATAAATCAACCATTTCCGTACGTGCCTAATCAATTCAAATTTATCGATTTTGAATCACTAGTTTTGATTAATTTAAGTGACTCATGTTAGATCTTTTACATGCATTAGATAAAGATGAAGACCGAAATTCGGAAAGCTTTACAGTAAATTAATATCTTAAACACAACAGCGATGTTCAGAATCGTAAGGAAAAATCAGAGTCAAAGCTGGAAAACAAGAGGGAACGTCCAATGTTCATCACTCGATCGAAGTTGATCTAGGGGTGACGAGGTTTTCGGAATATCGTTGCAAAATATGCTTAGGGTAAGTTTAGTTTTTACTTCCAACTGGGACAAATAGGCCACTCAACAGTTCGCTGTTCAAACCCATTAACAAATTGTGTTATGAACGACTTACCTGATGATTGGTAGCTATGTTGATATGTGAATGTTTTGTAATTTCAATTGAAGGCTTGTGGTGTATAGGGTTTTCTATATGTTGAAGATTGACACACATAACCAAGTCCTGAATTCCAGTATTTTGTCATAAAGGTTTTTTTATGTGTGTTAGAGATCAGCGGGTCGACCATTTTTCGAAACCCGACCGGGACCGAGCCCGACCCGATTAAAATTTTCGAAACCCGAAACATAAACTGTTTCAAAACCCGACCCGGGCCGAATCCGACCCGATAAAATTTTTCGAAACCCGACCCGGACCGAACCAGACACTCAAGTTTTTCGAAACTCACAACCCAAATTACTTCGAAACCCGACCCGGACGGAACCCGACCCGATAAAATTTTTCGAAACCCGAAACCCGAATTGTTTCTAAACACGACCCGGACCGAACCAGACACTCAAATTTTTCGAAACTCACAACCCAAATTACTTCGAAACAAAAATTATTTCAAGGCCCGACGTCGTCTGCATTCTTCACGGACCTTAGACTAAAACAAAATTCGTGTAATGTAAGATGATAAAATTTAGACGAGTTTTGTAAAATATAAAAAGTCAATAAAGGATCGGGACCCGAATCAAATGATACAACAACCCGACCCGACCGAACCCGACCCGATAAAATTTTTCGAAACCCGAAACCCGAACTGTTTCCAAACCCGGTCCGGACCCAACCCGACCCGATTAAAATTTTCGAAACCCGAAACCCATTAACCCGTAAAAAACAATTCGGGTTTGGGTTCGGGTCGGGTTTTTCGAAGTTTCGGGCAATCCGCTCATCTGTATGTGTTAGAGATGAGCGTTTCGACCATTTTTCGAAACCCTACCCGGACCGAACCCGGCCTGATAAAATTTTTCGAAACCCGAAACCCGAATTGTTTCTAAACCCGACCCGGATCGAACCCGACCCGATAAAATTTTTCGGAACCCGAAACCCGAACTGTTTCAAAACCCAACCCGAACCGAACCAGACACTCAAGTTTTTCGAAACTCACAACCCAAATTACTTCGAAACAAAAGTTATTTCAAGGCCCGACGTCGTCTGCATTCTCCACGAACCTTAGACTAAAACAAAATTCGTGTAATGTAAGATAATAAAATTTAGACGAGTTTTGTAAAATATAAAAAGTCAATAAAGGATCGGGACCCGAATCAAATGATACAACAACCCGACCCGGACCGAACCCGACCTGATACAATTTTTCGAAACCCGATACCCGAACTGTTTCCAAACCCGGCCCGGATCGAGCCCGATCCGATTAAAATTTTCGAAACCCGAAAAAAAAAATTCGGGTTCGGGTTCGGGTTCGGGTCGGGTTTTTCGAAGTTTCGAGCAATCCGCTAATCTCTAATGTATGTGTCAACATATGAGAAGCCTTATAGCACGAATGTCTTCCCCGAAACCGGAACTCACATAAAATCGATTCACTTTTACGTTAAAAATAGTAAGCTTAGAAAAACTAAACTTACCCTAACCATATATTTCGCAGAGCTACAGCGTTGAGTGAAAACTTTACTTTTTCTCTTTTTTTTGAGTCAACAGAAACTCAAATCGAGGAGGTTTTTAAGTTCAGTTAGGTAGCAAATTATGAAGCCTATGCAAATTTCCGTGTTTAAATTGTGAAGTTGTTGCAAGCACTGCGGAAGTTGAATGAAATCATATTTCACAAAAACTAATTGCATTCGTGTGTTTGTGTACATTTTTTAGAAGAATTTTATGATCTTTCCGCAAAATCGTCAAATCAGACGTATACTTGCTTGCAATATGAAATGAAAACTCATTTACATTATGAAGGGTACGTATATTGTTGAATTTTAATAACAAAACAACGAAGTAGATGACTCAATTTACGTTTGCAATACAAGCTGTGTACGCATACGATTGGTGGCGTAAAGAGATCGAGTTACGTACTTCGTTTTTTAATAAATGTTTTTGACGCAACAGGCGTCCATATGTGTTTGAGGTTTTAATAGTACATTACTTAAGTGCTTCCGAATTGGTTGTTTTGACACGTAGGAAGGTTGCTGCATGAGCCGAAGGCGAATGCTGTAATCCTACGAGTCAAAACAGCTATTTGGAAGCACTTAAGTACAATATTTTACATGTAGATGCTCGATAAATGCGTTTTCCGAGTAGCTTGCGACGAGGTAATGACGCATTTACCGAGCAGAAACATGTAAATTCTTTATCTCAAAAGTGGCGCATCACTTTTGTGTAAACATAAAAAAACCCGTCGATGCGTATGCGACAAAATTGTTACAAATTATGACATGACGAATTATGCTTTCGTTAAGCTGTTCGCAGTAATTTCGTCAAGATCCCTCTTACAATTCACCTAATCCCTCTACTAATCATTTTGGTTACCCCCACTAAATCACTCTCCTTAGCCATTCTTAATCTCGATACTACCACCCTCCCTTTAAACTCATAATTAACGAAATATTGATGAAAAACACCAGTTAGGATAGAATCCCTTCGACCTGTTTTCACCTCGAGTCCATATCGTTTAAATAAAATCTGTAGCGGAGATATAGGCAAAAAAACCGAACTTATCTTTCAATGAAAATATTTCTTACATGCTTCAGGGCCGCTAATCAGTTTTTAGCTAATATTACCACATTCCCTTCAGTGGTGCCATCTATAAATTTTCTATAGGGGAATAAGGGGAACATAGCTGAATACGGACAAGCGCACAACTTATTCCAAAATTAAATACTCTCAGCAACCCCAGGCATAAAAAATTTCAGTTTTTATATTTACCTTAACATTCACATGACTATTCGAATCAGTCTCACAAAATCCATTTTTAAACATTTTTTGATGCGCTTTTTTAAACTCATCCATCAATGCATTGTGCTTATTGTTATCTCCTCCCACAACACTCCTCTTGCTTGTAATTCCATTCGTTGTATTATTTCCATCAACACGAAGACCCTAGAAACGTTTTTTTTTTTAAGAAAGGCCAAACTTTTGACAGTCGAAAACGAACCTCTAAACGTCTTTTCAGCTCCGCGCCAATAGCTGAATTAAGGCTAGTCCGTTCGTTGTTTGTTGGCACATTTACATTCGACGGGCAAGTTTTTTTTTCTTGATGCGAAAATCGAATCGGTGGAGGTGGTGGTATTTTACATCTAACTTTACCGTCACACGCATTGCGATCTGGAGTACCATGATGCACTTCGACAATTACAGTTTTTGTAGAACATTTCCGTGATACGAAACAAATGTCAGCCAATTTTCCATTACTCGAAATGGTTTCTTGGTTATCGCAATCGGATGATTCGCTGTTTATTTTTACTTTGACAGTGTTTTTGGAATTGTCTTTAAAGGAATCATCAAAGTTCTGAGCGGGCAATGGATGCTCTCTGAATGTCGGTATCAAAGTGTTGTTAATTTGTGTACCGCTCTCTGATAACTTAATAATCGTTGTGTTATTGTCTCTACCATTCACTACGCTGACCGGTTCCTCGCCTATCGATGGATTAACGATGTAAATACCTTGACTTTTGCAATTATGGCTGTTCCGATATTTCAACCGATTCTGTCCACTTCTGTAATTCAAATATTTGGTTAAATCCGAAGTCAATCTCAAAGCAAGCAAATACTTTTCAGTGCAATCTTCTTCCTTAACAATGCTCAATCTTTTCGATGATTGATCATTCCAGCAAGGACTCTGATCACCTGTTATGCTACTCGCTGAACTGTTATAACCACTTGATTCTCCTGGGAATAAATTGAGACCTGCACCGGTTCTAACTATGAGTTCTAAATTGTGTGATTGTTTCATTGCAGCAACAGCCTAAGACGAAAAGATTGACCCTTAAGAACGTAACCTAAAACACCGCTTTCTTCAGACTCACCTCACTAAATGGAATATCGGTAAAGTCCACTCCATTACAGCTTAGTATTTGATCGCCAGGCCGTAATCCAGTTTCCCGAGCAATTCCAATATCTTTTGTAAATTGAACAAAAACTCCTGGCTTCCATTCAGGTCCTTTGCAAATGCTAAAAAAAGGAATTTACCGGTGTGAAGAGCCGATCACATTGTTCGATTCACTTTCTTTTACCCGAGTCCCAATTTCGTTCTTGGTGCCACTTTCAAATTGATTCGAATATCTCGGCATTGATCGAATTGATCGAATTTCTCTCTTGCGCTTTCCTTTGGTACAATATGCCACGTAAGTAAATCTGTACTGTGCCTATTTGAAATTGTGATAACATAATGAATATCTCTTAAGAGCCATTTAAATAGTGCGCACGCTAAAAAAGACGGATTTTATCCCCCCCCCCTCCTCCCACGCAAAAGGGGCCATCCAGTTTTTTCAGTGCTGCCAGCACATTTAAATCGTTAATAACTCGATAAATATGCTTTCTGGTGATTCAAATGTGTGTTCTACCCCCCAATTAGGGGGGTATTTGGAGGGGTACAACACACATTTGAATCACCAGAAAGCATATTTATCGAGTAATTAACGATTTAAATGTGCTGGCAGCACTGAAAAAACTGGACGTCATTTATGGATGGCCCCAAAATACACGGAAAAAATTTCGAAATGTGTAGAGCGAACGCTTTTCTCAAACTCCCCTCACCCCGAAAAAGTGTGCGCACTATTGGAATGGCCTCTTAGGTTGTTGAATTGGAAGTATTAGTCCTAAGACGACACATAACACAAGATGACAATTGAGCGACTGGAGACAGTCAGGCATTTCATGTGAACCTGTCTAGCGCTACCAGTTTTAACTTTCATCATAAAAAGCAAATGACTTGACAAGCCTGATAACGGAGTTTGAATTTACTAGGCACAGCGCAAAATGGTCCAACTAGCCAACAGGGCCCCGTACCTACAGACTACCAAATGACGCCTAGAGACGCTCGCTGAAATCTTGGTTATTCTTGAGACGTTTTTTAAGGCGAAAAAAACGAAGAAAGTTCGGAATAAACTGCAGTAACTATTTTAGGGTGGTTTCGCAGTTAACATCCATATCCATCCATCCAAATTGATACCTTTGGACTCGAACAATCAGAAAGTGCATTCCGAAGTAAGAGGGAAGCATCTGTCTTGCCCGTTCGTCCAAGAAAATAAAATGTTCTCCAAAGGGATCAACGGTGGCACCCCATTTTAGGAGCATTTATTTAAACCTTCAAGATCAAGACGTGCATGGAAATAATGCGCGAACCTTCGAGCGTCGTTACTGGGAAATTATTGGTGATAAATTTTAGTTCGCAGGGAAAATTAAAAAGCAAATTAGGGAAGTCATCAAAAATTCTAGGGAAGTTATGAGAAATCGGAAATTTTCATTTTGAACTTGGGAAATCTTACTGGTGGATAGAGATGAGTGGGCATTGCAAATTTTTGTCATGCCAACTATGCCCACCGTTTGAGAAAAGAAGCCTAATGCCCGTCCCAATGCCCGCAAGTAAAATGCCCACAAACTATGCGTACAAAAATCGCCGAATTGTAAAGTTTTAAACGTTTAATTTCATTTCATTTTTTCACCGTAAAAATTCATTAGAAAGGTAAGTCTACACTTGTGTGTATGTAGAGAAGGTCTCCTAGAGATAACCCTGTCAATTGTGTCCTTTTTGGACTCCGAATGATTCCAGCGTCTGCAAAGTTCCGTTCATCCGTTGTTTCCGCCATAGGTATCGCCAAATAAGTTGTCGCAATAATACTCAGTACTGGACTTCCCACTCCAGAATTGCAGAATTTGAAAATTTCCGGAAAGGTAAAGATTTATAAAATCAGAAACCAAACTCTTGCAATAGAATTGTGGTTGCCTTCCGCATCAATCCATTTCTTAAAATCCCGTTTTAGCTTCAAATATCGATCTACTTCCGGCATAAGAGAAATATCGTCAACTTCAGTCTCTACATCTTGGAAACGCTTGAATCTATTTGCGTAAGTCGTAGCTGATGACTGAGAAATTTGCGAAATCGATGACACGATAGCTTCACTTTGTGGTAATAGCAAATCGTCTTCGTGCTGTGCCTCGTACTCCTTTACCAACCGTTTCAAACTTCAATCGCGGCTTTGAATTGAACAAAAAGTTATATGAAAGTGCCCATACCCTGCCCACCGCCCGCGAATTTTGAGGCCCATAACGCCCATACCCATGGGCATGAGGCATGGGATGCGGGCAGTGTAATTTAGCAAGTCTGTTGGAAAGTGTGTACTACTGGGAATTGGAAAATATGTATTGGGAATTGGGAAATGTGCGTTGGGAATCGCAACTAAGGCTTAGAGAAATCGAAGGCATGTTCCCGGGAAATTGTGACTCGGTTACCGGGAAAAAAACATTACTTCCAGGCACGCTTCAAGCAGTACTTTTGCGTACGTTTTTTTCATTTTACTTATTTAAAATCTGTCTCCAATACGGACTCTTTTACAAAATATTTTCAGGGGGCCTATGACCGCCTACAACCTTTTCAAAATTCATAGAGGATCAAAAATCTTTTCGAGCGATCACTTTGGTCACAAAAAAATGCAATAAAATCTCAATTTTTGCACTTGTCTGGCTATACCTGCAAAACATTATGCAGACATAAGATCAGCCGAGTTCCAGTGCTGTCCAATCTGCCTCTCGGTAGCAAATTTGGCAACAGAGGCGGTCTAAATTGTGTGTCTGTTCAAATTATTACGCTTCAGTAAAATTGGTCAGCATGAAATGAGGAACAACTTTCCTTAAGAAACATTTCATATCATGCTCGGAGCGGTAGCGGAGAGCGTGACGCAGTCCTCACACCACAAAAAAACGTCCACGAACCCAAAAACCTCCATACAAAAACCTTTGGGACAAGACACGATGTATAGGCGAACTTTTGAGTTTTTTCCCCTTGCACCCTCCCCCACCAAAATATTTTTAAAAAAAATTCGTCGCAGCAGCTTTCAAACGAGCCCTCACTCATCAAAATCGGTTGAAAACGAGCCGAGATATCGCCAATCAAAGATGACCAATTTCTATGGTAAAATGGTAAAATTATCTTTGAAAGTAATGACAATTTTATTCCTGTGTTGTGTGTCAACGATCTATGTCTCTATGTATCTATCTGCTTTTTTTTCTCGAGAACCGCCCGAGCGATTTCCTTAAAATTTTCAGGGAACGTCAGTCTCGGCCCCAAATGAAAAATTTCATATGCGGCTTTTCCGGGAAAATTTTGGAAAAGCCGTGGCATGTGGAAAAGTGGTCAAAGTGGTGATGCTAGGAGTTTTCGAATTTTAGCTCCGAAGTGACAATAGCTAGAGAGTTGTTTTCTTCGGGAAAGTTATAGAGTTTGATCAGCTGAATTTTTTGGGAATTTCAGAAATCTGCCAAAGTGACGCCATCTTGGATTTTTGTAAGGTATAAATTATGCTTCTTTGGGTTTTCGAATTTTAGCTCCGGAATGATAACACTTGCAGAGTTGATTTCTTCTAGAAAGTTATAGGTTTCATCAGGAGAATTTTTTGGAATCATAAGAAAATGGCTGCCAGCTGACATAGCGGCGCCATCTTGGATTTTCGTTTATGCTTTTACGGTTTTCGAATTTTAGCTCCGGAATGACACTACTTAGAGAGATGGTTTCTTCTAGAAAGTTATAGAGTTTGGTCAGGAAAATTTTTTTGTATCTTAAGAAAATGGCTATCAACTTTCAAAGTGACACCATCTTGGATTTTTTGCTAAATTCTGAATAAGAATACCTAGATAGTTGGTTTCTTCAGGAAAGTTATATAAATCACTGAGAAGAAAGTGTGACAGAAAGTGTTCCGAAGGTAGCCGAAGGTGACACGAAGTGTTCCGAATGTTGCCGAAGGTGACACGAAGTGTTCCGAAAGTGACACGAAGTGTTCCGAATGTTGCCGAAGGTGACACAGAGTGTTCCGAAGGTGACACGAAGTGTTCCGAAGGTGACACGAAGTGTTCCGAAGGTGACACGAAGTGTTCCGAAGGTGACACGAAGTGTTTCGAAGGTGACACGAAGTGTTCCGAAGGCAGCCGAAGCTGACACGAAGTGTTTCGAAGGCAGCCGAAGGTGACACGAAGTGTTCCGCAGGCAGCCAAAGGTGACACGAAGTGTTCCGAAGGCAGCCGAAGGTGACACGAAGTGTTCCGAAGCCAGTCGAAGGTGACACGAAGTGTTCCGAAGGCAGCCGAAGGTGACACGAAATGTTCCGAAGGCAGCCGAAGGTGACACGAAATGTTCCGAAGGCAGCCGAAGGTGACACGAAGTGTTCCGAAGGTAGCCGAAGGTGACACAAAGTATTCGTAAGGTAGCCGAAGGTGATACGAAGTGTTCCGATGGTAGCCGAAATTTTGTTTTAAAAAAAGCGCTGTAATTTCTTCAGGAAATTAAAACTTTGAACACCAGATTCCATTCAAACAAACTTCTGCGTATTATCAGCGACAGCGACATCAATAATTTTGGAAGCGGACTTTCGGACTGCGTCACACTTTACCTTTCGTTGTGATAAATTTTATGTCGGAAATTAAGAATTATTGAAGTCTCACATTCCTTGAAAATATCAGTGATTTGGCATAAATTGTATAACTCCTCCGGTGTTCGAGATATAAATTTTTAACCTTCAGCGAAGTTGTTCAGCACAGAATGAGGAACAACTTTGCTAAAGAGTTAAAATTTATATCTGACATTCCTGAGCAGATACACAATTTAGACTACTACTGTTACCAAATTTGCTATCGCCTGTTTATGCTGACTAAAGCCGAGTTTTAACCGTAGACGTCGCATATTGGTTTTTTTCGGCTATCCGCCACCGACGTGTTATGGGCGGCTTTCGTGTCTGTACCTGCAGAACAACTTGACCCTTCTTGATGAAGTTTCAAGTTCTACTAGGAAAAAAATGTTTGTAACAATTAGCATAGCCGTTTGCGAGACGAATGTCCAAAATATACCGTCGTCATTTGAAAAAGCGAATCAAAGAAAATAACTTCCGCCTCATCCCCTGTTAACCGATATACTCCATATAATCATTAACGTAATGAATGTAAGAGTGAAACTATACCCACAATACCTACTTCGTTAGGTGTGAAGAAATTGTTTATTTTCATAAGACAAACCGTTTGTATTGGTAACATTGATTCATGTGTACTATGTGTTGTTAACTAACCATCGTTGACAAACTGACATCTTTTACATCGTAAATCGTATCATAAATATGTTATTTTCAACGGGGCGAATAATCACTGTGTTAATTAAAACAAACAAATAAACTGTACAACAAAAAACGAGTATTTGGGAGAGTTGCAAAGTCACATAAAAAATAATTATATGAGCCCACAAACAAGATTTTTAAAACTGGCACGTATATTATTATGTGCATACTATCTCGGACATCATGTAGCGGAATTCTTGGAATTTCTATTCAAAAATCCATGCGCTCATTATAAAAGATTGAAAATATTTTATGAATTTGTTACTTACTCTTTCACGGGCAGAATTCCTACACCTGAAACAATAAAATAATAATTCTGTGCAACCACATAAATAGTTTAGTTGACTCACTTCGCACTCTTAAAGTTAATCGATTGGCACATGAAATGTATTGAGACAATTCCTTGTGAACGGCGTCATCCACAATATAGCCATTGACACGGATGATTTGATCGCCAACCTTATATGTTGATTGGTCGTAAGTTACTAGAATTAGTAAAATGAAATTAGACCAAGACTCACCCTTAGGCCTCTTATGTCTGCTTCACTATCTGGATCAACATGAGACACAAAAAATCCGATACCAAATTCTCGACCGCCCCGTATAGAAAATCCAAACGTTGCGGTCTGACAAGACAATCGATACAATCCGCTATTACGCACCAATCGTACGATTCGCACTCGAGCAGGAGCCATACGTGATGTACAACTGCTGTTGGACGAAGAGACATGGTCTGTCATTTCTGAATGTAGGAAGTTGTAACGAAACAAAACAAAAAATTAGCTCAGTATACAATTGTGCCCTCCTGTCGCAATTAAATTCGACACACCTCTCCGTGGTATGTGTAGCAATTCATTTCTTACGAAAGTGATTTTGCTTTTTTTTATTTTGTATTTTTTAATGAAAAGCTCCAAGCAAATTACATTTTCAAAAGAAAAAAAAATCATAATAATACGTCTCTTTGCGAGCGGTGTACTTGCAAAGAAGTTTAATAAACTCATTCAAAACGAACACATTTTAATCTGTTGAGAAAATCTGAAACGAATTAATTATTGCAGGCTACTCAGGCTACTGTATGACATTTTTCTAATGCTTTTGCTTCCAGTTATAAAACTACAATAATTGCAAGCAATGTTTGGCATAAGTTGTTATATTTGTAACAACATGATTTTCACACAATAATCACATCTTGGGTATTATCGTCTTAGAATAACAATTGCCGGAGTTATTGTAAGCGAATTGTTACTTATTTACACGAAGATATAGAAACATAAATTGGGTTAAACAATTACTTCCTACTTTAGCATATGAAGAAATTAAAAAAAAAAAAGTTGGTCACCGATTTCAAGTCAGTGACTTTATTTAAATGATAATAATTGATTCAATAAAACTTCTCGCTTCTTTTCGTCACAACCACGCTAATGAAAAATTTAACACTTTACATAAGTCATTGACCATTACAATCAATTAGAGAATAGCTACGAAATCAGTAGCCGAAATGGAAATGTGTAAGTCGGAAATGTTGCGCATGTGGCACTTTGTCTTTAACATCCCTTTACACCAGCTCGAAACAGCAGTTTAAAATTGATTGATCCGACAACGAAAGGAAAAGTAAAATAGTTATTAGTTATTATACAATCAGGTGATGAATACTTTTTGTGTCTTGTCACTCAGAATTACAGGCCACAGGAAATGAGGGCTGCAATTCATTCTAGTTGGATTTTTCCCTTGAAATATCCCTCGAGTGTCTGTGGTGGAGGTGGATGACTTTATCGAAATGTTTTACATATACATCGTTCTTCCATCAAGTGATGAACAATATGTAATTAAGATAGTAATTCATTCCTTGAAGAGTGAAGTGTAGAGTTTGCATATACGAGTCGAAGACGAGGTATGCAAATAAACGAGTCAAGATAACACTTTCCAGAACGAGTTTTTCTAAATATACGAGTGAGTTTCCGAGTTCACAGAAATGTTTCCGAAGTAATAAATTATGTGTCACGGTCCAATCTACAATGCTTTTTTGCCTGCCCATGCAAAAGTCTAATATTTTACATAAACATTTACAAAAATGTGCTGATTGAAGAGGAGGCGAAGAACAAATTGGTCTCTTCATCATTCCTAAAAATTCCATTTGTATGCCGAAAACAGGTCGTCTATCTCGTGACAAAGAGGCACATCGCTGGTGCAAAAAGCGACTGGCTTCCCGCGAGCAGAAAAATTCAAGAAAACTTCCCGATTGTCAATAAAATCAAAATTTCCCGATTCCGAAAATTCATTTTATTTGAAAGTTTCCTTTATTTATACAACTTAAGATTATTTGTTACAAATCATTTGTATGCTATACATATTGAATTTACAAAAAATTAATATTGAATTTTAAAATATCTTTAAAAGGGGATTTTGTCATTCTTGGACGCTGCATCGTTGATTCTTTTTGTAACCTTGGACCCCATGTAATATTGAGATCTATCCCACTTCGTAATAAAATGCCACTTATCCCTGCCTTTAAAATGCCTATCCAAAGACTCTTCTATCAGTTTAGTTGCTCCTTTCCCAGGATGTGGACCCTGCCATCTGATAGTTGTTTCCCTTAGTATCTAAAGTTGTTCGTTTTGCATTATTAAGACAGAGAACACTGCCCATGCCTTCGACGACGGCTTCGCAATGCGTTCTTGAAAGTCCAGTTAGAGCTAAATGTAAAATGTTTTGTGTGTCTTTGTAGAGTTCAGGTGTTTTTAAAATTTTTTTGTATAAGTCTAATTGATCGTATCGTGTGGGATAAGTAATTTTAACCTTGCTAACTTTTCCATCGTCTTTTTCTTTCGGTATATGTGAAAAACTAGGAGCAATCTCCTTGACTCGTTTTACAAAGAGATCGTATTCTTTTAAAAGGTCGTCTGTTGTAACGTCATCAGTCAAGTTGTCGGTTAATTTTGCTAAATTTGAATATGTTTCGAGGTGTTTTCTAATTGTTTGAACTGAATCTAATTTAACTATTTCTGAAACATCGAAAAGGGCACTTACATCGCTCAAGATTTCATTTTTCTTTTTTTCTTTTGACATTCTACCTTCAAATTTGTTAATGAAATTTTCAATTAGAGAACGTAACGGTTTTCCTGAGGTTTTAAGTGCAGCCTCAACGATCTCGCAATGCGATGATTCTTTTGACGTTGTTGCGCGAGTGGAATGGACAGAGTGTACTTTTGTTAATAGAGGACAACCTTTATACTCATGTTTTTCTATAGCTTCTTTGGTCATCAACGCTAAAGTCGGAAAAACAGTAGAATCAGAAACAGACTTAACTGTTAATTTGGAATCATCTAGGGTGTTCGCCATTTCTTTTAGTATATTTAAATGAGTCTCTACAATCGTATCTATTTCCCATGTTGGGTTTTTGAACTGCATTAGACATGTTTCCAATGACCGAGTATGCGTCACATAATCCACCACACGAGAACACGAAGAATATCAAGGTAAGCCCTCAGACAACTTGTTCCACTTCCTTGACATGCCTACACTTACCGTTGTCTTCCCACAACTTCCCATTTCCTGATGATAACTTCCCATATCTAAGACAATTTAAATTTACTTCCCGCTTCCCGCGAGCATTGCTCGCGAAATATGTCGCTTTTTGCACCAGCGAGGCACATTCCCATGCAAACAAGTTTTCAAAGGCCTATAACTCCGATTTCGCTCCATCAATATTTTCATAATTTCGACAGTCGAATATTTAAAGTTCGATCTTCTTCTCCCATCAATTTTGCTTGAATTAATTGAGAGGATACGGAGGGATGGGCCCACGAAATTATTCATTCTGGGAATGTGCCTCTTTGTCACGAGATAGACGAGGTGAAAATTCATGTATTTTTGTCAAACGCTGCGAGATTTAGAAGAAAATGGATATTTTTAAGATTTCCAACCGAATTTGGAGTGTAAAAGAGACAATGTTTGTTCTTCGCACCTACAGAAGGTCTACCTTAAACACTCCAGTCAATATAATGAAATGCTTTTTATTTCACTAAAATGTATTGTTGATAAGTCGGCACATCTGGAAGGAAATAACTTGGAATTTCTTTAACATGTGAAGTGTATGGCCGTATTGGAGGGTTGAACTGTGGAATCTTGTGAGTTGTGAATCAACAATAGGTTTGCGAATATTCATATTTCTTCCCACAAATTTTCTAACGGAAGCTCTATTTTCTCTAAAAAATTTGTAAAGTGGTCGTCCATAAAGGACGTCCGCGCTGAGGTGGGGAACGTGGGTCTCACAAAATCGGAGATATTGTGACCAAAAAGGCGGGAGGGGGCTGGGGTCAAAATGAAATTCAGACGTCTTCTTTATTATTCGATTTTTTAGTCACTTTTCGTAGAACGAATTAATGTTGTCGTAGGTTTGGTGCATATTGCAATAGTTGTAGTGGTGGGGGGCAAAATCCCCCAGTGTATGATCGTCCAAGACGATAATATTGTCTACTGATACAATATTATCGTCCATGAGACAATAATATCGTCTACTGATACAATAATATCGTCCATGAGACAATAATATCGCCTACTGACATAATAATATCGTCCATGAGACAATAATATCGTCCACTGATACAAATAAAATACTGATAGAAATGTGGTACATGTCGATGGCACCTTTACCATTTACCATTTATCGAAAAGGCATGAATTTCATAAGAACGAACAAATCACCTTCTCATCACATTTCGTAGAAGGATGAATTACCTATTCGCAAAAAAACCTCTTACAGAGGAGGTGTGACGCAAGTCTTTATTTTTGCTTACAATAGTTCTGAAATCAGAAAAGGGTCACGCATTAAGCATCTAAGCATCTAAGCATTTTCTTCCAGTTACAAAAGTTCTGAAATCAGAGGTGGGTGACGCATTAAGCTTCGATTCGTAAAGAAAATTTTTGAACAAAATTACGTTGAGTTCAAAAAATTGCGTCACGACCCAACGACGAAACAATTTTTCTCGACTGTCAGTTTTTACGCTGTAAAAATTTGACTTTTATTTCTTATTACATCTTTTAGGCTAAATTAAATTTTTGCGTGTAAAAACTGAAAGAGTTGAAAAATTATTCCGCTGGTGGGTCTGGCATTTGTGACGCAATTTTTTGAACTCAACGTAATTTTGTTTAAAAATTTTCTTTGCGAATCGAAGCCTAATGCGTCACCCACCTCTGATTTCAGAACTTTTGTAACTGGAAGATGATTAATGCGTCACACTTTTCTGATTTCACAGCTCTTGTAAGCAGACATAAAGACTTGCGTCACACCTTCTCTATAATCTCTTAATTCTCTACAACTTCGCCTTTGGAACCAACTTTCTAACTCTCATAGTTCTGGAGATCTGTGTCATCCTGCCCAATTATGGAAGTGGCCATATACCAGGATTGGGCCATATTTCCCCAAAACCCTGAAACACGTGTTCGCTTAAATTTAATTCTCTACAACTTCGCCTTTGGAACCAACCAATATTTTCCGGGGGTAACGTCGCACAGGGGGAAGTCAAAAAGTTCCTGTATATATGCTCCTTAGTCTACGAAAAAATTTCTTGTTAATTTTTTGGCGTGTAAGACTTGCGTCACGGCCCCTTACTACCGTGGGGCGATGACGAACGAACAAAACACCTTCTCATCATATTTCGTAGAAGGATGAATTCCCTATGAACGAACAAAATGCCTCCTCGTTACATTTTGTAAAAGGATGAATTCCCTAGGAACTACAAAAGGGCTCCTCGTTACATTTTGTATTATATTATTGTCCATGATACAATAATATCATCTAGTGATACAATAATATCGTCCCATGAGACAATAATATCATCTAGTGATACAATATTATCGTCTCATGGACAATAATACACTGGGGGATTTTGCACATCCCCGTTGTAGTGTACATATTGCATTTAACACCTTTACAGTTTTAATTGCCAAATTTGAACATTAAATTTTGTATTGCTTGGTCGTAGAACTAAATTTATGATTAGTTTTGTATTGGTTGGATTTTGAGCCAAAATCCAAGCGATACAAAACTAATCATAAATTTAATTGCCAATGCTATCAATTCGTTATTGAAAATGACGGTAAGAAAATCACATTTTACCCTTGATATTATTTTAGTGTTCAACTGTTGTGGAATTTTTTACTCCTAAACAAAGCCAAAAATATTTGGAAAACTTTTCAATATAAACATAATAAGGTAAGTGATCGTGAGTTGACCTATTTTGACAAATTGTAACTTTCAACGCCATTTGTTCTGTCATTTGGGCGCAGAGTACACGAATCTTACTTTAACTTTGATGATTTGTCTTTTCTCTGCTTAACTAATGCGACCTTAATTAATTATTTGTATTTTCATTTGATAAAGTTAATGAATTGATAAAAATCGAGAGTTAACCTAGGGGTACCGTGAGTTGACTCAATCGTAGTGGCACGCTTGATCGTGAGTTGACCTATCATACAATTGTCATAGGACAACTCACGGTTAATGTGACTGTGAGTTAACCCATGTTTTTACTTTCATACAAATTTACACGGTGAACTTAACATTCTATTTTGACTAGGTCAACTCACGATCATTTACCTTACTTGGAGGAAAATAGTGAGACTATAATCGAGAATGTAACGTCTTTCAGATGATTTATGAAATTTTTATGAATTTAACGGTTCTATTGACGTTTTTATCCAAAGGCGTTGCTTCCCCTCCACACATACTACTATAAATAATGTGTAATAATGTAATAATGTAATAATGTAATAACATTGTGTCCTATCCGCAAAACTCATTACATACAACTGATGACCTCAGTGAAGTTTCCAACAAAAAAAGCCAACAATTTTTTTTTCACTGGACAACCCTGAAAATAACCTGGAGCTTTTTGTCGTAAAAAGTTGTTGACAAAAGACAACAACCTTTTTGGTCATTGGCAACAAATTATTATGAAGGAAATATTATTGCCGAAAATTTTGTTTAGCTGAAAAATTGTTGCCCTCTGGCAACAATTTTTGTAGAAGGAATTGTTGTCTATTGGCGACAAATTTTTTAAACGGAAACGGTTGCTCTCTGGCCCCATTTTGTAAACAAAAAATTGTCGCCATTGGCAAAAAATCGTTACCGAAATATAAGATTGTGGAAAGCGAGTAATAACCGTTCAAGTGTAAATTACACACAACGAGCGAGCGATAGCGAACGGTTATTCGAGTTGGTTGAATTAATATTGATTGGAATGCGGCACGTACTGCGTTCGATTCTCAGCCGGTTTTTTTTTTAATTTAATATTTCTAATCTAGCTGACTATTTGTCGCCCTAGACAGTGGAATTTGTCCCTGTTGACGGATAAATTCTGAGGATAATGCAATAAATTCTCATTTTCCATCTCAAAAATTGGCATTTAATGGGAGACATATCGTCGCATATAAAGTAAAATATGTTACCGATTGGTGTAAAATTTTGTTTAGCAGAAAAATTGTCGCCAATTTGCATTTTAGAATGAGAAAATTTTCGACTTTGAAAATACGTAAAGTTACTTCTTTGTTTCTTATCGTATTGTTCAGATGCTTTATTGAACGTCTTGCTAGCAGCATTATCACTACTGCTGATGTCGTTAGTTACATCATCGCCGTGACGAGTGGCGTCGTTGGTAGCAGAGACGTCATTTGCGTTGGAATGAGCAACATTAGCGGCTTCGAGTTTACGTTTCGTGTACGATTTCCGTGGCAGTTGCGAATTAAGGCCATTTTTCGGTATGAGACATTGAACTGTCGCTCTCGCCGAACTGATTAGCATTTGCGAAAGTTCTATAGCTCTGGTGATCTTCACAGGAGCCTTACCAATTTCGATCGATTTTTGCCACAAATTCATTTTAAACTTTTCAAAGTATGTTTCCACCGTCTGGTTGTTTTGGGCCTGAAACAAGGTTAATTGTGATCCGGACGGCTCCTTAGTTTCCACATTCAATATCGATGTCCAAATCGGGATGAAGGGACAAAACGCATTAAAAATTTGTCGAGAAACGTTGGATTGAAGTAGGGGTTTTTTTCAGCATCTTTTTCCATGACTCGCTCAGAAGTCCGGAGATTGTAATTTCTTTGAATTGAACGTAAAACGGATTGATTTTATATAACGTCGGAGAATTTTCTGGTAGTTCGTCCAGATCAACTGCAACGTGTAGGTTGCTTTCCGATTCCAAATCTATATTTTCATCATAAGGCGTTGTAATAGCTGCGACTGTTCCAATTGCATCTTCGACTGCATCACATTTGTACTCCCAGCTCATCAACAGAGTGCAACCATTTTTCAGCAGAACAAAATTTTCGGCAATAATATTTCCTTCATAAAAATTTGTTGCCAATGGCCAAAAAGTTTGTTGGCTTTTGTTAACAACTTTTTACGACAAAAAGCTCCAGGTTATTTTCAGGGTTGTCCAGTGAAAAAAAATTGTTGCCTTTTTTTGTTGGATACTTCACTGAGGTCAACTAATGTCATTGTCACCGTTTTAGTACCAACGTTGTAGTCGAAACGGTTGAAACCGTCGAATGTTCGAATGATGTGAGCAAGTGTTCGAAAATATGACAGTCAACATGTGTACTTTCGTTTTGATCTATTCTTCTATTGTGGTTTTTTGTTTGATGAAGGGTAAATATACATGTATTTACAACTTTTTGCCATATGGCACAGCGAATAAAACAACATACGTTCCATACTGTGAAAATAATTAATTGATTTTGTGAACTCGGGAAATCACTCGTGAATTTTCGGGCAACTCACTTAGGAAACTGTGTTTGACAAGGGTAGAGTTTGCATATCCGAGCTGAAGCTTGTTGCTCGAAAACAAACTCGAGAGTTCCACTCATATCACAAAATTGATTCCTCGTGTAATTTTCACTGCATAGAACGTAATGTGCTATTTTGTTGCTTATAGAAATGTTATAATAAATTAAATGTTTTTGTTTCGTTGATAAAAGCGATTATTCCCTCCGCGGATACACAGAAGAATTTTGACACCGCAATGGTGAGAAAGTATTGATACGAGGGGTACCCTGAAAGTTTCGGGAATCGGCTATTTCTGACACGTTTTGATTTGATATGAATTTTATTGGAAAATTTCATCATTTCTAAGTATATTGCACACTTAACATCATAAAAAAATTATTCGTTGTAAGTGGATAAATTTATCCAAAAAAAGGCGTCGGCCATTTTTGAAAATGGAAAAATTTTTTTTTGAACTTCTGCTAGTTTTCGATTTTTTTTTTCTGTAGTTTAATTTTCATAGAAGTATTTTATGTATGTACGTGGAAAGTATGATCGATCTAGATATTTTTAAGTTATACACGCGAACTTTAAATTTTGACATATATTGGTAATGAGTCAGCTCAAAAATATCGACCTCTGACGGATCAAACGTTCCTAAGACCTATCTGAAAATATATTTTTATCAATAAATCATCGTTGGCGTTACGTTGGACTCCCAACTACCCGAATAGTTAATAAAAAATAATTTTCAATTCACAGATAAAATCATTGACCTCTGAGTGTCTGTCCTTGTAAAATTTCATGTGACTCTAATTCCTTAGATTTTTCCCGATATAGGTAATGAATTGAGTTAGGATTCTTTGTGGACATATATTTGTGTTTATGAAATGGAGCACATCCTTTGCCACATCATTAATAACATCCAAATAGTAGTAAACTTTGGTAGAACGGCTAAAAACGTGATATTGCTGACTAACGGTAAAACGGTACACCCTAACACTTGGGTATCATTTTTATTCGATCTAACCTATCAATCTGTCTTAAAAATGTTGAAACTTTCCAATAAAATTCATGCCAAATGCTTTTACGCGTCAGAAATAGCCGATTCCCGAAACTTTCAGGGTGCCGCTCGTAATACTCAAAAATTGTACCTCTCAAGCTTTTTCACTTGTTACACAAACTGCTACCACTTTTACTAAACCTCTGAATTTCAAAAAGTTTCAACCGCATTCACACTCCACGAGAAATTTTAGTTTACACTTTTTTACGACAGACAATTTATTCTAAAAAAAAATGTCAAAATCCTTATGAAAACTTCTTTTTCTTGCATTACAAGAGATGTGTATGAGATGCAGTCCTCCCGTCAATGTTCCACGTGAAAGCAATCACTCAGTGTGAAACCAAACTTGTATCCACGAACAATTTTTAAGAAAATATAAAGTTAAATCACAAAGAAAATATTCAAGCTGAAAGATTCTGTCACGCTATTTTGCTCAGTAGAGTTTACGTTCAAGTTGTTCTTTCCTTCGCGGTATAAAAACATAACATTTATAATAGGCCGATTTCATGCATAAATAAATTAGTTAAATGATTTTTACTTTTCAGATCAATCAAGTGGAAAGTATCTCACAATTATTTCACTCATGTTCAATTAGCATTCCTTCACAAATCACTTTTTAAACTCGCCGCTGTTTTTTTTAATTATACACAAGAAGATACCACGCAGATGGTATTATGAGATAGCAGCATCCACGACGTGCAATCATCCAAAACTATACCTATACACCGCAGCTAATAGTTTCCGAATCGAATTCGTAGGTTCACAATTAAAAAAATAAAGACTTGAAAATCATCGAAAAGCGTCTAAAATTTAGAATTTTTGTTGTAATTTAATCGTGCGCGCATCCTGTGTAGTTGACAAGGTTATAAGCTTTAGTTAACTGATTCAACTAATCCAGGAAATCGGATATTTTGCATGAAATTAATTTTATTATTCAAACGATTTTATTATTTAAAGTACGAAATTTTCGTATTATCAAATACGCGAAGACGTTGATTATAATGACATGAAAGTTATCATCCGATCAAATTATTAGCAGAAATGTTAAAGCACATAAATAGCGACAAACATTCACAGTATTCAATTTTAAATATATTGTTAATTCACTGGTAAAACATTTTCCAATTAAAACCGCTTGTTCGGTGTAGTTATGTATTTAAAAAACCACAACAACATCTCCACGATATTATTATGATTTTTATACTTATTAATTTGATAAACATTAAACTTTCTCGTCTCCAATAAACCTTTTAGTGTATCGATCATCAATAATATCACATTAATTGCCCCAAGGGCTGATGAAAGCGAACAAATTTCATAAATATTTTGAATGAAAAAAAAAGTTATAAATAAATAATCGGAATTCTAACCTGTCGTCTGATCATGCCGTCTGCAGAAAGTAAACTGAAAAATCCACGGAGTCTTTCTGCACTTTGCGGTTCTCTGCACGCAGAACATTTACGGACATTTCGTCGACAAACTTTTTTTCACTCAAAATGTTTGTAAATGATTCATTTATATGTTCGGTCACCTCATGTGTAGTATATATATTACGAGTGCATATACAACGCGGCGGCGTTTCATTTCCCAAAAGTTCTTAAAAATGAATGAAAAAGTAACTCAGTCTTCAGCTGGGAATTTTAACCAGCATTGTTTAAAATTGGAAATGAGCGCTCCAGGTCACCAGATCAGGTTAAATTGTGTCTTGATACTCTTCTAAACAGACACGTTGCATTGTTTGTGATTCAAGTTTATCTAAAGGGTCAATGTGAGACTGAGTGAGATACTTGTTTGGGGTTTGGTTGTTGGTATAAAGTGACTAGAAGCGTTGGACCTTATTTAAAAGTTGTTATTGACTTCTTTCATCATTTATTATTCCTTGGTTTCTTCCTATGTACCTCTATATACGAGGTTCATTTTCATCTGAAAGCCTAGATCAACTTTTTAAGTTTTATTTAGTAAAACAACGTCAACATTTTTTATTACCGATTCCAACCGTATATGATGAGAATAAGGATATGAGGATAAGGAACGTTTTCGAGTGTGAGAGAGAAATGAAATTGTTAGTCCAACTTCTAAACAAAAAGTTGAATTATGCTTCAATGCATGGAAGTAGTTGGGCGTTTGGACAATGGTTTGGTAAAGATTTAGACTTGTGGTTTCCTCTTCCGGTCTTCCGCTAAAGACTGATTCTGGTGGTAAATTAAGTTAACGAATACGATTAACAAAAACGTGATTTAATTTTCTCGTCGAAATGGGCGAGGGCCAAGCACCATAACAACTTACCAACAGCAACATCGATGATATTATTCAGTATATTGTGATGTGATACTTTACACCAGATGTTGTTGTTGGATACGCTTATGTACAGGTGTTGTCTGTACTTGTATGCATAAAAGTTGATTTGAAACATTCAACCGAATGTTGTACCTGTACGTAGTACCTACCTACCATTTTTTTTTGTTCTTGTCTCTTTTTTATAATATTCATTTGCGGTCCACGATTCAATTGCTTGACAATAAAACGAAAAACAACAATTTGAGTCTGCACATTTAGAGAAATTTTAAATCTCTTATTCATTGCTGAGAACTAAAAAAAATATGGAAAATGTCGATGACTCAAAAACGACGGTTTTTCTGACGAAATACTTGAAAAGAAGCCCTTCGACTGTAATCGACCCTTTTCATACAAATGCCGTAATGAAAATTACTGAACCATCTGAATTCATCTATTGTAAGGTCGTAACCATATTTCCGATATGTAAATTGTAAAATGTATAGAATGCATGGAAATTATTCATTAGTTGTGACATATGGATGTAACGAAGCGTTAATTTGTTTTAGTTTTGCTTCGCGATAAAGAGAGTTAAGTGACCTGCAAAGAATAAATGTTTTTTTGTGTACGTTTTACAGGTTGAAGACGATCTAACACATTCATTTTTGCTGTTTTGTAGATTGTAGACGTGTTATTGAATTTTACTTTTACTTTATCTGAACATGCCAAACAAATCCGACAACTAAATTGGTTTACCTATCGCAGGTTACACAGGTTGCGCTAAGTGGTTGTTTTTGCCACAAGATGACAAAAACCTTATGTAACAAAATTAAAAAAGTTTTCGAAAACTGATTTCGAACCAAATTTTTAATTAAAAAAGGGACATATGAAGGGACCCGTACGTATCAGAATAGATGTGGCAAACAGAGTTGATGTTACGAAAGGTCTGGAACGTATTTAAGTAAATATTGCGTTTGAATAGTTTGAAAGTTTGAATGACTTATAAAAATTACCCAAGGTAATGTTGAAAGCCCTCCCGAAGTACGTTTAAAATTTAATTCTCTACAACTTTGTCTTTGGAAGTAACTTCATAACTGCCATAGTTCTAGAGATAGGAGTCATCCCTCTGAACTCTAGAAGTGGCTGAATCCCAGGATTGGGACATTTCTCGAGGAAACCCTGAAACACGTGTTCCTTCCTTCCAAATTCTAGAAGTGGCTTAATCTCGGGATTTAATTCTCTACAACTTTGTCTTTGGAAGCAACTTTCTAACTGTCATAGTTCTTGAGATATGACTCATCCTTCCAAATTCTAGAAGTGGCTGAATCTCGGGATTGGGACATTTCTCGGGGAAATCCTGAAACACGTGTTCGCTAAAATTTAATTCTCTACAACTTTGTCTTTGGAAGCAACTTTCTAACTGCCATAGTTCTAGAGATAGGAGTCATCCCTCTGAACACTAGAAGTGGCTGAATCCCAGGATTGGAACATTTCTCGGGGAAACCCTGAAACACGTGTTCGCTAAAATTTAATGCTCTACAACTTTATCTTTGGAAGCAACTTTCTAACTGTCATAGTTCTTGAGATATGACTCATCCTTCCAAATTCTAGAAGTGGCTTAATCTCGGGATTGGGACGTTTCTGAGGGAAACCCTGAGACACGCGCTCGCTAAAATTTAATTCTCTACAACTTTGTCTTTAGAAGCACCTTTCTAACGATCATAGTTCTTGAGATATGACTCATCCTTCCAAATTCTAGAAGTGGCTGAATCTCGGGATTGGGACATTTCTCGGGGAAACCCTGAAACACGTGTTCGCTAAAATTTAATTCTCTACAACTTTGTCTTCGGGAGTAATTCTCTATGTTTCATAATCACAATAAGGCATAGGTTGATGAAAACCCTTCTCGTATTGTATATGGCTGAGAAATAAAAGTTTATCCATTCCGTGGATTCCAGTGCCCAAACCACTCAACCGATTTCCACAAATATTTTTTACCAGTTTTGTGGCATCTAATTCTTTCATTTGACGCTAATTTGAACAATTTACGTGCTGTACTTGCTGAGATATGCGTGAAAAAGTTTCACCGACCTTCGAAAAACCAGGTTTTTGGACACCTTTTCGACCATATCTTCGGAACTATTTGACCGATTTTGCTCATCTTTGAACTTGGCCTCAGTTTTTCGACTATCTTTCAGGAAAAAAAAAGTTTTTGAAAATCGGTCAAGATTTACTCAAGTTATCGTGTTGACGGACAGACAAACCGACAGACGGACATTTTTTTTCGCTGTTTTGTCATCCGGAGGCAACAAAAAAAGTTTCCCCCTTACTCCCAGGCTCGAATTCGCAATGTAACAAACGTGGTAGTAAACGCATCAGACCTTCGTACTTCGTACGGGTCTAAAAAGAAACCAAAAATTCAAATTTTTTGGTAAATCAAAAATTTGTCCATATTTCACTAACTTTCAAAATTTTGAAAATTTAAAAACATTTTACATTTTAAGAATTTTCGTTAGTGTCCCTGAAGTAAGCACAAGAAAATTAATTCAAGATCTGCGTTTTTCTTGATATATCAAGAACTCTGAACTGCGATATCAAGATTCGGAAACTGAAGCCTCACATATCGAGCTAGTGCAGAACGCATGAAATCTAAATTGAAGTCTCGAGTGAAAAAAAAAACTGGCACCTGGTGCGGTGAACTAAACGGAGAAAGAATGGCTCTACATCATAAGTAACCTGCCACCACCACACATTTGCAGACAAGAAGCTGCTCTGCAAGAATGCAAAAAAATCGCAGCTAGTAATGAACGGCATATGTTTAACTGATCACCAAGAAATTCATTTTTGATCACCAGAAAATTCAATTTTGATCACCAGAAAAATAAAACACTCTTTTCTAGGGTCAGGGGCTGGACAAGGATGCTATGCGTTTCTGATACACAGGAGGAAATTTGCGAAATCCACTCTCTGTGAATGTGGCGAAATACGGACAATGGACCACAAGTCATATGTCATTCATCGTTTTTCCGGAAATTTGACCGAAATTCATAATCGAACAGATGAAGCGGTAGCTTCGATAAACAATTTAAACGTAAACGTCTGACGTATCGTAAAGCAGTGCAATAAGTGAAGTGACTAATTTTATTTTCTAAGTTTGAAAATGCTGTCAGGATTTGTAGAAAGTTTCTTAAAGTTATTTGAAAAAATAAAATAAAACGCCTAGATACTAAGGTCTGTGACCCCGCGCATGCCTGTGTGAAGAAATTGTCTTGCATCACGCAGCTAATTTTCACAACACCCTCGAGCCACCTGGGTTATCACGACGAGATGGCCACATCGAAAATAGCAGCGGCAGCAGCGGATCAGGCGGAACGTTAAAAAACACAGCAAGTTGACCTAAAATAATTTTATCTGTTCACACCTTTAGTGCTTTAGCTTTTGAGACTCTAGGGTCGATTGGTCCAGGAGACTGCAATGGTTCTGAAGAAATTGGACAAGCTACTGAGGGGCAATTCATAAATGACGCTCAATACTTGTTGACCATTTTTGATATTCCCCTCCCCCGTCGTCTAATGCGTCCGATAATCCCCCTAAATATGACGTCCGTTTTCGTTGAACCCCCATCTCTATCTAAAAGAAAAAGTTCTCAACCTTTGAAGTCTAGCTGAGCCATACTAGCGAAAAGCTGATTCACACAAAATATGATGAACACGGAGTGAGGAGGTAGAACGCGTTGAAAATACGGTCAAGAAATACAATGTCTTTAAGTACAAATGAGAGTGAAAACTCTGATCTTTCTATTCCATGCAAAATGTTCAGAATCTTAGAACTCAAATTTTTCCGTACTTTATGATTTATGTGTCAAAGTTTGTTAATGTTTTTCATATGTGAAAACTTATAGATATTTTTGTGTAAGTACATTCTATTAACTATTCAATTATATTAGTGTGAGTGATGATTTTGGATGAATAAATAACATTTTATTTCTATCAAAGTGGCCGAACTTACTTTTTAAAGAGTACACACACTTAGCTATAACGTCGACGTATTTTACTTTGGAAAAGTGAGCGATATGAAACAACGTGAAGAATTTAAGTTACAATTATTTTACCTATTCATTTTGTCAGGTGTGTCGGATTTACATAAATTTATTACCAAACAAAAAATGTAATTTTCATATGTGAATTTTTCATCGGACGTCCAACTAGCTCTTGACTCCTCTCCATCTAGAACGATTTTGTCGTTGTTGAGGGATGAGGTTTCCATTCATCGTTAGTCGTTTCGGGTCTAGAAACCGTTTGTTTGTAAAATTCGCATGAACAGCTTTTTGATCATTGAGTTTTATACGCCACTTTTCGGTCCAATTTTTGATATTGTCACAGTATTGTAGCATCGCTATTGATTAAGTATCAGTTACAGCTGTAGCTGAATTCGCTGTGTCGTCTGCAAAAGTCGCCGTAATGACGTTGGGTGTTTGCGGCACTAGTGAATAAAAGGTTGGTCCCAATACACTGCCTTGTGGTACTCCAGCCTCTATATCCTTGAGGTCTGGTGACTTATTTAATAAAATCAAGATTCTAAGAAAAAATTTATTCATCGGACAAGCCATGAACACACAGAGCTGCAAAATAAGATGTTTGAAGAAAAAATCACCAAATCATAAAACCCAGAAACATTTTTTCTTAAGCTTTTAGCTATACATATCATGCAACATTAAATTGTTCATTCGGTTCATCCTTGAGTTAGTTATTATTAGTTTTTCAGCTGAGCCATCTAGGGTAAGGGTTCATTGTTCAACAAATGTCAGTGTCAGCATTCGTTCTTCGAATGAACTCCAACTTCATGCTGAACGAATTTCAGTTTCTAAAAAAAAAGAAAAGTGAATAGAACTGTCATGTCATGTCGAATCGAATGCTATTTAAATTGAAGTTATCTGTAGTTTATTCTCTTGACTGAAAGTCAAAGGGTCTTATGAAAATAAATACCTATGAGAAAAATGTATGATATCTACATGAAAAACCTTAACTACCTGCAAAAAATTTTCCTTGTTAGAACGATAACTTGAGTAATTCCTAACCAATTTTCCAATTCTTTTTTTTTTAATCGCTGCGGAATGAAATTCCCGCGGTTAAGTTCGAAGATGGGCTATGTGGGACTACGGATCTAGAAGTTAATCCGGAAAAACCGTTTTTTTTGTTTTTCTCTGGAGTACTTGAAAAATATTAGAATGAAACATCGAAATGTAGTAGAATGACATATAGAGAAAATTAAATTTGGTGGTTTGCTCAATGCAATAGCAACAGTTTCTTATGGATGTAAGTGTATGAAGTTTATAGCTAGTTAGACAGTCGCGTTAATAGTAGACTATCAGCTTGATAAATGTCTAACTATCAACTTGATATTTGCCTAACTATCAACTTGATAGTTGTCTATAGTTATCTAAGTTGGACAACTATCAAGTTGATAGTTAGATAACTATCAAGTTGATAGTTGAACAACTATCAAGTTTATAGTTAGACAACTATTAAGTTGATAGTTAGACAACTATCAATTAGAATGGACAACTAGCAATAGCAATGTTGATGTTGAATTTGTAATTTTTGACGGGTTGAAACTCTCATACATACAAAACAATCGTCTTAAGAATCGGTACACGATTCCTGAGTAACTATGAGTTCTATTTTATGCAAAATATTCGATTAAAGATTATATTTAGTATATGTGAGACTTACAACCGGTTGACAAATTACGAATTCAATATCAACATTGCTGTTGCTATCTCACTGTCATAATCGACGATGGACAATATTAGCCTAATCGTCTGGTAGACATTGCAGAGAAAGTAGGTTTTTAGACTCGTACGAAGTTATCGTCAGAGTCTATGAAAATTGTTTTAGACAATTAAATTGTTTTATCTCCTATAGTGACAAGGTCAGAAATAGCGCCTAGGCACTTCAAAAAGATTCCCATTCGATTGATACTGGGGCAGTTGTTAGTTGATATTTTAATAGTTTGTAGCTAATTGCTTATAATAGCTGATAGTTAATAATAATTTGATAGTTGACAGTTTCATAGCAGATAGTAGATTATGGTTGATTGCTTATACTCAACTATTGAGTGATTAGTCAACGATCAGGTTTATTGTAAACTACCAACTATCAAGTCGATAGTGAACTATCAAGGTGATAGTGAACTATCAAGTTGATAATCAACTATAAAGTTGATTGGCAACTATCAAGCTGGTAGCTAACTATCAAGTTGATAGTCAACTATCAAACTGATAGCCAACTATCAAGTTGTCCAAAATATGAACTATAAATAAGAAACCTCGACAAATAGCTTCATCATTTATTACGCATATTTCGATCAGAAGCCATCTCCGTCATTATTATCAACAATGAAGTTGATAGTCATCTATCATGCTGATAGTAAACTATAGAAACGAAGCGGGAGTAAACATTTCTATCAGTCGAGAATCAGCTTTTGTAGGGCAAACTTCGAAAGCTCAGTAAGAACTCAAAAAATGACTTCGAAAGAAATTTTTGAAAAATTAAAAAAATAATAAAGAAGTATATAATTCCGGAGACAACCATTTCATTTTACATTCATCTCCATTTCTGTACATTTTATCTCCGTTTTCAAATTTTATATCCCCGTTTTCAAATTTGTTATCTCCGTTTTCTAATTTTATATCTCCGTTTTCTAATTTGTCATGTCCGTCTTCTAATTGTATATCTCCGTTTTCAAATTTCTATCTTCGTTTTCAAATTTTATATCTCAAGTTTAATACGATCCAAGAGCCATTGGTCAGAGACAAAAGTTTTATCAATTGGAAAATAAAAGGCAAGATGTTTACAGATGTTCCATTGTTGTCAAGGACAGTAACAGCTACACAGCTATAACCCTACCCCAATTCTGTAACCAAGATCTTACTGTTAAGCCCTTAACTCAGTAACAAAGTAGCTTTATACAAAATGTATTGACTTAGTAATTAAAGTTATTTTGGAGATAAATAAATTTATTAAGGAAATAGGAAGTTATAAGATCGCAGATCAAAAAAAAATAGAAATGAAGATAACACATTCAAGAAGTGCAGATAATCATGCCCGCAGCGGTAGCGGAGGGCGTGACGCAGTCCCCACACCCTAAAAAAAAACGTCCACAAACCCAAAAAACTCCATACAAAAACATTTGGGACAAGGTCATGCCCGCAGCGGTAGCGGAGGGCGTGACGCGGTCCCCACACCCCAAAAAAAAACGTCCACAAACCCAAAAAACTCCATACAAAAACCTTTGAGACAAGGAGCCATATATAGGCGAAATTTTGAGTTTTTTCCCTTCGCCCCCTCCCCCTTCAAACTACGTCGCAGCAGCTTTCAAACAAGCCCTCATTCATCAAAATCGGTTGAAAATTGGCTGAGATATCGAGGTTTGAAAATGACACTTTTGTATGGAGAAATAATTTTTCTATTGTTCTCATCATTATGGAAACTTTTTTTCTGATCTGTCGGTTTCTATCTATCTATGTTCTATCTATGTTCTATCTATCTATTAATAATTTTCGATCTCGAAAACTAGACAGCCGATCTTCCTGAAATTTTCAGGGATTGTCAGTCTCGGTCCCAAATGAAAAATTTCATATGCCGCTTTTCCGGGAAAATTCTGGAAAAGCCGTGGCATGTGGAAAAGTGGTCAATTTTTAAGGTTTTTTAGGTAATGCTCGAAGTTTTCGAATTTTAACTCCGGAGTGACAATAGCTAGAGAGTTGGTTTCTTCGGAAAAGTTATAGAGTTTGGTCAGGAGAATTTTGTGGGATCTTAAGAAAATGGCTGCCAACAGTCAAACCGTCGCCATCTCGAATTTTCCCAAGCAATAAATTAGGGTTTTTTTGGTTTTCGAATTTTAGCTTCGGAATGACAATACTTAGAGAGTTGCTTTCTTCGGGAAAGTTATTGAGTTTGATCAGGAGAATTTTTTTGGGATCATAAGAAAATAAGGAAATAAGAAAACAACTCGATAGCATAGTGGTTAACACGTCTGCTTGCTACTACGAGATTGAGTTGCCAGTGCGTTGGTTCGAAACTCAACCGCAGACGGATTTGTACCGATTGTTAGATTTGTAAACAAAACAAAGCTGATTGAATCGTTCAAGTCAAGTGAAAGTTGAGTGGAGTGCCATCGTACGGCTTACCGGAAAAGGCATTGTTGGGAGAACCGGTATTCTACTCCTACTAGTTTCGCTCCTCGTTACATCTCATAGATGGCACTGGGTTTGTCGCACAGCTTACCACTGGCACAGTAAAACTTTCCGGTAATGAAAGGATCTCAAAAAATAGAACCACAAACAGCGAAACTAGTAAATAATGATCTAGCCTCTAACCCTTCATGGGTTGTAAGGCAGATTATTATTATTATTATTATTATTATTAATGACACTACGCAGAGAGATGGTTTCTTCTAGAAAATTATAGAGATTCATCAGGAGAATTTTTTGGGATCATAAGTAAATGGCTGCCAGCTGTCATAGCGGCGCCATCTTGGATTTTCGTTTATGCTTTTTCGGTTTTCGAATTTTAGCTCCGGAATGACACTACGTAGAGAGATAGTTTCTTCGGGAAAGTTATAGAAATTCATCAGGAGAATTTTTTGGAATCATAAGAAAATGGCTGCCAGCTGTCATAGCGGCGCCATTTTGGATTTTCGTTTATGCTTTTTCGGTTTTCGAATTTAAGCTCCGCAATGGCACTACGTAGAGAGATGGTTTCTTCTAGAAAGTTATAGAGATTCATCAGGAGAATTTTTTGGTATCATTAGAAAATGGCTGGCAGCTGTCAAAGTGACGTCATCTTAAATTTTTTGCTATCTTCTGAATTAGAATACCTAGACAGTTGGTTTCTTCGGGAAAGTTATAGAGATTGGTGAGGAGAATTTTTTTGATGAATAGAAAGTGGGTTTGCCGAGGCGTTGGTCAAAATCGTGGCGAAAGTTTTCGCCAAAAAATTTTTTTCGTCGGAATCGATAGATATTGACTTCGGCGTCATTTTGATGAATAGAAAGTGGGGTCGCCGAGGTGCAGAAGTTGGTCAAAATCGGAGGTGTTCAAATGAAATGGTGAAGAAACCAAAACAAAACAAAAAACTTCTAAAATTACTGATATCCCAACAAAAACCTCTTAAAAGGTGAAGTGTGACGCAGTCCCTAATGTCCACTTCCAAAATTAATGATATCAGTGGAGCTGACGCTTACGCTGAAAATACGCAAGAAATGACGATGCAAAAAAAACTTTTTAAAAAATTCAAAGGTTTGAAATTGCGTCACAAATGCCAGAGCCAGAATGGGTAAAATTTAGTTAAAAAGTTAAAATATTCGAAACTGGAGATACCAATTCTATTAAAACGGAGATAAATTAAATTGCTATCGGAGATAAATAATTAAGAAATGGAGATACTATAACTCCGCATTTAATCAAAATATCTTCGTTTTGAAATATTTTATCTCCATTTCTGAATACTTTATCTTCACTTTTAATCATTTTATCTCTTTTGTTTTATCTGCGTTTTATAATTTTTTATCTGCGTTTTGGAATTTTTTATCTGAGTTTTCGAATTTAATATCTTAAAGTTATTACGAGCCATTGCAAAATCTTCCTCTGGCCTTCCCAAACCGAAACGAAAAATTATTCGATATACATATTTCCGAGTAAGAATCGATTTAATTGGAAAAATACATGGAGAATGTCTCTATATGAATTATAAATTTTATTATATGGCTACTGCCAGTGACACCATGCCAAGACAACTATGAAATAAAATCGCAAAATATTCAATTTCATTTGTTTTACTTGGACATATTTTAATTGGACCAAAAAGAAAGCAAAAGTCTTGTATCACGCGTTAAAGAAAATATTTCCTCTTCACACCTGCTAGATTTGTACGACTTAAAAGCTGCCGAATTTTATAAACGCATCGAAAGCAAAATTTCAGACTTCGACATAAAAGGAGCCGTTAGATTGATAAGTTCGGATGAGTCCTTTGCTCCGGACAATGAAGGCACTTTAAATGCCCTCCGCGCCAAACATCCCGACCCATCAAGAATTTTATCACTTCCACCCCAACCAAATTCATCCGACGAACACCTCCAAGTCACCATCGCACAAGTAAAAAAAGCAATTTCAAAACTTCATAGTGGCTCAGCAGCCGGACCTGACGGCTTTCGACCGCAGTTTTTTAAGGATTAAGTATCCATTTCTGCTGGTAATGCAGCATCTGAAGTTCTATCCGCCATCACTGACTTGTGCAACTTCTTTCAATCAGAAGATTAGTATCTCAACTTGCATGTACACACGCTAGAGAAGTTCTCGGTGATTACTTTGGAGTTAAACAACTGGGATTCGGGGTTAAACAAGGCTGCGAGGCCGCCGTCCACGCCGTTAGGGCATTTGTCACCAACCCAGCAAACGTCGGCATGGTTTCTCTGAAAATCGATTATGTGAATGCTTACAACTCAGTCGAGAGGGACGTCATTCTTCACAGCGTGAGGAACGAGTTACCCTTGCTATATAAATACATCTGGCAATGTTACGCAAGCCCTTCCCTACTCTCGTACGGTTCAAACGCGATACTTTCCTGCGTCGGTGCTCAGCAAGGAGATCCGGCAGCTGCCTTCCTGTTCCCGCTAGCGATTCATCACATTGTCGGCGAGATGGAGTCCGCATTAAACACTTGGTACCAGGACGATGGTACCATTAGTGACGTTCCACATATAGTCCTAAACGACTTTGCTTATTTAATAGAGCTTTCAAATAACATCGGGCTCAAAGTAAATCCCTCTAAATGCGAGATTTTTTTCCACTCCGGAAATATTGATAACGATGTAGTACAAAAATTTAATTCGCTCGCACCCGGCATCCGTGTTGTTTCTGCTGAAAATTTCAATTTCTAGGGTCCCCGATCCTCAACGAAGGTTTCTAAAACATGGCCCAACCAATAACAACCAAAATAACAACAATGTTTAACCGTTTGGAAAATTTAAAAGCACACTCACCGCTCTTTTTGTTAAAGAATTGTTTCGCAATTCCCAAGCTCACGTATCTCATCCGCACTAGTCCAGCGTGTAAATACAACAATTTCATCAATTCATTCGATGTCCTGCTCAAAAATACGTTGGAAAAAATTTTAAATATCAAGCTCGAAAATCAGATCTGGACACAGGCAACCCTACCAACGTCATTCGGCGGTCTGGGCACTCGCCGTTTAGAAGACATCGCGCTCCCTGCATTTCTCAGCTCAGTCCATGGCACCCTTAATATCGTCTCTCAAATTCTCACTTCAGACGAATCATTAATCGGTAACACGGACGGAGCACTGGAATTATGGAGTACTTCGAATAGTGCAATCCCTTCCGAACCGACATTTCAAAGAAACTGGGATTTAATGAACGTGTCACGAATCATCAATGTAGACTTGATTTACACCAAATTACACGATATCATCAGATTCAAGGCGCTTCAGAACATTGAATCGAATGCATGGTTGAGTGCCTACCCGTCGAAAAATGTGGGCACAT
The DNA here is from genome assembly GCA_029228625.1 of Pseudolycoriella hygida. NCBI lineage: Eukaryota > Metazoa > Arthropoda > Insecta > Diptera > Sciaridae > Pseudolycoriella > Pseudolycoriella hygida. The sequence goes on from CM055406.1 coordinate 60,437,284, forward strand.
CCCTTGACAATAACACTCTCAGAGTTTGTGTGGCATTACGTCTTGGTGCACCAATTTGTTGTCCACACATTTGCCATTGCGGAACATTCGTCAACGAATATGGCACGCACGGGCTAAGCTGTCAAAAGAGTGCCGATAGATCATCCAGGCACTCAGAGCTGAATGGAATCCTATGTCACGCTCTGAATTCCATCAACGTTCCATCAATTTTAGAACCACCCGGTCTTTGTTGCAACGATGGGAAGAAACCCGATGGCTTAACGCTAGTGCCTTGGTCTCGGGGCCAACATTTAATTTGGGACGTTACTTGCTGGGACACTTTAGCCGACAGCCACGTCCGAATTTCTTCAGCTCAAGCTGGACGCACAGCCGAACTAGTATCGACATACAAACACAACAAATACCACGAGCTAGAAGCAGATAATTATATTTTTAATGCTTTCGCGGTAGAAACGCTGGGAAGGTGGTCGAAGGAAGCCCAACAATTGATTAACAGAATTGGTCCGAGGCTAAACGACATAAGCGGTGATTCCCGCTCTCACAGCTACCTGGTCCAACGCATTTCGATGGCTATCCAACGTGCAAACGCGTCCTCAATTATGGGGACACTTCCAGCCTCTAAGAAGCTCGATCAGGAATTTTATTTGTAAAAAAAAAACATGAAATATATACTCATTGAATGAAATATAGTTAAACAGCGTTCTTGTAGTAGGGTATGTTTCTCTTGATTATAATGAAAAAGGGATCTGACCCACCCAAAAGGTGGGACCTAGTTTTTAAGACAATAAACAATTCGATTTATTCACAATTCAATTACATTTTTATTGACTTTCAATTTGATTTATAAAAGATGTAACAATTTGAAGAGTGGGATAGTTTTCGACTAAACCAATTTCTTTATCTGAATTCATATATTTGAATATTACTTTCTTGTACATGTTTAAGGTTTAACGACTGGAACCTGTTGAAGTAAAATGTTGATACAATCCCAAGACGCAATATGTTAGCATTGCCTTACCACTCCGATGATCTGTGATAATAATAGCCTTCCATTTCAGCTTTGGACTTTTGAAAACAAATATAATAAAAACCAGCGAATGAGGCACCATTGATATCCTTAATTGTATGGTCAGGAACCTGAAAGGATTTTTTATGTAATTGTGGTTAAGTGGTAAAGTAACTATGTGCTTTGTACCACAAATAGCCATTCCTTAACGATTCTTTTTCTCTTCCTCTCTGAGATGAGGATTCCTGGCTTGGGTCCTATAAATCTTATCATCATGTAGGCACCCGGTACGTTTAGTCTCTTTTTACGTTCTATTGCTGTTTTCAGACCTAACAAGAAGCCCCCTCGCGACTTTAAATGGGTGGGAATAAATCGACTCATTTTTAAAGTAAAGCTTCTCATCACATTTACAATTTTATCACTACGCATATCTTGCTCTTACGACTAATAACACTTATAGGAAATGTTGAAAGTTGAGTTCAGTATTGTCTTAAAAAGGACAGAAAAATTGGTGCTTGAATCAGGACTCGTTTATATGGAAATAGTTTACCCCACGTTTTTATGAATGTACGGTTTCTAAAATCAATGGAATAGCAAAATACTTTCCATAAATAGGCCCTGGTGCATGATCCCAATTCAGGCAAAACACCCAGAACATTCAAGCTTTTGCGGATCCTTCGCATTTTTTAACCTTTTGCAACGGGATCGTACGGTTCTTGTGTACCATTTATATTTTCGACACAACTCCGTTGCAAAAAGTGACTTTTTAATGCCACAAATGAGTGACGTAAGAGTTTACTTTTTATCAGTAATAAAAGGAACGCACCTTTGTCACTACAGTGTGTTCATTTTATTTATGAACAATATTAGGTTTGTGTCAGGTTTGCGATCACCACTAGTTGCACAAATTACTATTACATTATAAGACTTGACCAACCATGTCGTTAAGCGGAAAAGTTCAGGTTCGGGTAATTTATTAAGTCAATGAGCTTCGATTATCATAAATCTTTCAAATTGAAAGTTCCACTAGTTCCACAAACGTTGATTAACTTACTTACCAGAAAATGTTCCTTCCATCTCATGAAAACGTAATCGCTTTTTGCTAGACTGTCGTAATCGAAATTGTCGGAATTGAATGTTTTTTCATATTTACTTTTGAATGCTGCAAATTTGCTCTAAATTTCATGGAAATCAATTGAAGGTTTCGTATACCAAAATCTGTCCACTCACCCAATGTTTTCTATCCACCTCTTCATCTGCATCCCATTTTCGAGTTAGAAATGGATATCTTTTCGATATAATTTCACCATCAAAAAATGTGGTAAGCATTGGATACTCTAGTGTTAAGCCAGTTATTTTTAAATATCCACAAAGATACGAATTTTGTTCATCGACATGCTGAAATACGTGAATTGCATTTTCAACAGTTGGTGAAAGAAAACTATGTATGGAAATTTGTTAATAGTTGAAAGAATTGGTAAAAGTAAATGATTCCAATTGAAAGGTAACAACGTCACACTCTATTTACGTAGTAGTAATCATTCGGCCGCCTAATGATCGACCGATACAAAGTGAACATAATATCCCGTACCTGTAATACTACTTCAACCGCATATTTGTTGCCTTTTGATTTTTGTGAGCCTTCGAATTTCGATCCATTGTATAATAAAGTTGATGGCAATACTCCTAATTGTTTAGAGCTGTTTGGTGGTGGTGGCGTGATTTCTACCTTCACTGGCATTTGTTTATTTCAATTTTTATTCACAATTTGATTCAAAAAGTGGTTATTTTAAGTTAAGTTTGTGTGGTGGGTGACTTAATAGTTTAAAAATAGTTTATCAATTCTAATATTTTGTATCGTCTGTGAAGCGTAGCGTGTTTTTGCGTGTTTCAAGAAATTAAATGTCAAAAGAGTTTCTATTCGCTATTATTTTTTGTGGTGAATACATCGGAAAAAAGACATCTACATTTCACCAGTAAAGTTAAAATGTGTGGCTTTTTTAACTACGCGTTGCACGAGTAAAACTCAGCAAAGAGGACCTTCCCAAGTGGTTGATGAACGTGAATTTCGTTCTGACCTGGATTTTTAGACCCGTACGAAGTACGAAGTTCTGATGCGTTTACTACCACGTTTGTTACATTGCGAATTCAAACCCGGGAGTAAGGGGGAAACTTTTTTTGTTGCCTTTAGATGACAAATCAGCGAAAAAAACAATGTCCGTCTGTCGGTCTGTATGTCTGTCTGTTCGTCAACACGATAACTTGAGTAAATCTTGACCGATTTTCAAAAACTTTTTTTTTCCTGAAAGGTAGTCGAAAAATATTTTATGTGATTGAATCTGGGCACTGTCCCGCCGAGCTAAGGCCGTTTAAGTGGTTTTTGGTGTTTTGCACATAACTCGAGTAAATCTTTTCTGATTTTCATAATTTTTTTTTTGTTTGAAAGATCTAGGAATGGCTGACAATTTATGGAAGAAATTTTTTTTTAATTTGAGTCCTTGGACTTAGCTAGGGCACTAAAAACGAGTCTCTGCTAGCGCTCTATGTGTTTTTTGTACATAACTCGAGTAAATCTTTACCGCTTTTCAAAAATTTTTTTTGTTTGAAAGATCTCGGCACGGCCGACAATTTATAGAAAAATTTTTGCCTGTGCTTAGGGCTCAAGTGGGCCTCATGTCGGTCCTAAAGTCGGCCCTAACATAAAAAAATGTTTTTTGCTATGTTGCAGAGCAAATTGAGGGAAACATTTTTGTCTATGGAAGTATGTATCCGAGGCCTCTACTTAAGGCCCTAGGTCTAGGTATGTTGTAGACAAAATTGAGCAGAACATTTTTCTCTATTTGGAGGTCAATTTTGTGCGTTCGGAGAATTTTTTTAGACCGTTACTTCGGACGGGGTTTTCAATATTGCTTAACGGGCAATTTCCAATACAGTCTAATGTGAACGCAATATTCACTTAAATACGTTCCAGTTTTTTCGTAACATCAACTCTGTTTGCCGCATCTATTCTGATACGTACGGGTCCCTTCATATGTTTTTAATTTGTTTTTTTTTTTTTTTGGGTTTTTCTAATTTTTTTGCTACTGTGAAGTTAGCCCATGAGAGAACCAGCCCATGAAAAGTGAACGGACTCCTGACGTATATATGAGCAATCACCGCGCTCTCTCATGGAGTATAAGAGCATAAATTATTCACTTCGGGTTCGAATCCGCTGGCAGAACTTTTTTTTTATTTGAATGTTACTTAAAAAAAAAATTCAATGGCTGAAATCGAACACGGACCCCGCCGAACGCCAATCCACAACAATCGAACTGACATAAACTTTCCATACAGCAAATTGATTACTTGAACAGTATTCAAACAATTTCTTGACTGAAATGATTTTGAACTGAGATATGAAGGATACTTTGCTCGGGAGCTACCAGAAGGCAGCCTCTTACCCATTTCTCACTACACTCAATCGATAGCATATGGAATGAGACCAGAAGGCAGCCTCTAAATTGACGCAACGGTTTTAATTCCCGCTTGTCTGTTTGTGCAAATCCAGTAACCTCTTGTCCGCCGGGTATTGAGTCCCTGATAGAGTGGCAGCTTTCTCTAATTGCTCTGATTTCAGCTTAGAAGATCGATGAGTACGCTCTTAGCGGGATTCATACCGCAATCTCTGGAATCTCACAGTATATACCTGCTCCCGCTCCTCCTGTGATTAAAGAGCCGTCCGTACATAGTACCTACAATACAGCTCGGTTTTATGCTACGACGTAGCCATTCTACTTTCGTTAAAGTACTGATGTTGCATTTTCTGACAAATTTGTAGGTTTTTATTATTTTATCTAGCGACAGTTCAACTTTTAGTGTTGAGAACCATATTTTAGTATGCTCAGTTACTCTCATGTTACTCATTTGACATTAAGTCGACGCCACACTAAAACAAAAGCTTCGTAATGCCGAAAACATACGAGAATTGAAAATGTGTTTTCATGCCGAACTCAGTGATCAGCATGTAGTTTATAGGTTATAGATTTATCAGTTTGGGACGGCTGAGAGCCACGAAACACAGATCTTCCGATCCTTTGTTCCTCTTTCCCGTTCATCATGTAAATCATTTGAACCTACCTGTGCTCGCTAGGAACTTGTCCAGCTTCAGCACATCCAGCGATCTGATCACATGACCACCAAAAATCCTATGTCTTAGTAGAGAAAAGTTCGGACATTCACAAATAATGTGGTGTCCCGTTTCCTCACCAAGGCCACAGGTGCAGTTAGGGTCGTTGACTATACCCATTTTGGCCAAGTGACTGTTTAGTCCACAGTGTCCCGTGATCGCTCCCACAACTCTTCTTATTCGATCCCGCTCCATGTGCAACAGTTCCTTCGTCCAACCATGATCGGCCACTGGGAAGAATCTCTTTGTATGTAGACCTGTTGCCAATGCTTGTTTGCCTCTGACCATGTCCAATCCTTTACCACCTTGTCACACAGCGATTGCGGTATGGGAATGAACGGTTCTAGTCCGTGGCTAACAGATTTAGAGCCCAGCTTCGCCAGCTCATCTGCCTTTTTACTACCTTCTATTCCAGAGTGCCCAGGTACCCAAGCGACCGTTATCTGATTTCTCAGACCTAGTTTGTTCAGGGTCTCCTTGAACTCTTTCATAAGTTTGGAAGTTGTGACAGGCGGCATTATCGCCTTAATAATCGCTTCGCTATCAGAAAGTACAGTGATTCTTTCATTCTCCAATTCCGGTTCCTTCCTAGATAGAAATTCTCTTCCGTTCTGGGTTCCAGAGTAATTACCCCAGCCCCCGTTTCTTCAGAGTTTTTCGAACCGTCCGTAAAGCTTATGAGCCAATCTTCGGGTATACAATCTGGCCAATTGCCTAGCCATTCTTGTCTACTCGGTACGATAGCCTCATAGCGTCTCTCAAAGTAGGCATGTCAAAAATAGGATCAGCTATTGCATTTCTTATTCTTCCATGTCCTACAGAAAAATTCCTCATCTACAGACCGTTAAGCCAAAGCCTATCTGCTGTCGCAAATGCTCTAGCCTTGACGATCGTATGGACCGGTGGTACAGCTAGCAACGCTTCCATGGCTGTCGTCGGTGTTGTCTTCATAGCCCCGGTCATACATATGCATACCAGCCTCTGAATCTCGCTCATCTCCTCCTTCGCGCACTTCTTTTCCAGCCTAGGCCACCACACTACACTACAATAGTTTATAGATTAAAGTGGGTGGACACTAAGCCTCCAGTGGGCAGTTGTGCATGTTCAAAACTAATTTCTTATAAGGCAAGTAACATTCGTAGGCAAAAAACCCTTCAAAAAATGTTTTGCAATATATCTCATCACCATAACACCCTACGTATTCAACCAATAATCATTCACAATTTATTATTGCCGAAGAAAAAACAGATGATTTCTAACTCGATTCGGCCATGCAACGTAAATTTCAGAGACATGATATGGCGGCTGGGTTCCCCACATAGACTATAAATCTGATGAAACAAACTGTCATATGGAGAAATTTTTCTTTGCATTTTATATGGTGACGAAATGTCAAATGATGATGACATTATCTGATGAAACAAACTGTCATATGGAGAAATTTTTCTTTGCATTTTATATGGTGACGAAATATCAAATGATGATGACATTTGCTCACATTTATAGTCCATCTGGGGAACCCAGCCGCCATATCAAGTCTCTGGTAAATTTGTCGATGTTGCCGAATCCTATAACAAACTGATAATTAAAACATAACCAAAGACCCGTACGTATCAGAATAGATGTGGCAAACAGAATACATGTGGCAAAAAGACTCGAGCGTATCTAAATAAACAAATAAGCAAACAATCCAACGTTTTCTGTTCTTTTATAACTGTAAGAATTTCAAAGATCTATAGAAATTACCCAAGGTAATGTCAAAGGCCCTATCGAAGTATGTCTCAGACCATTCAAATCTAGAAAAGCTTATATCCAAGGACTAAGTCATTTTCCCCTAAAACCCTGAAACACGTTTTCTCTAAAAATTTATTGTCTACAACTTTGTACTTGGAAGCAACTTTCTACCTCTCATAGTTCTGGAGATCTGGGTCATCCTGCCCACTTATTGAAGTGGCCACATACCAGGATTGGGCCATATTTCCCCAAAACCCTGAAACACGTGTTCGCTTAAATTTAATTTTCTACAACTTCGCCTTTGGAACCAACTTTCTAACTCTCACAGTTCTGGAGATCCGTGTCATCCTACCCAATTATGGAAGTGGCCATATACCAAGATTGGTCCATATTTCACCAAAACCCTGAAACACGTGTTCACTTAAATTTAATTCTCTACAACTTTGCCTTTGACAGTAAATCTCCATATTGCATACTTAAGGAAATATAGACGAAAAACTGTTTTCGTATATGGCCAAGAATCTCAATTTCATCCATTCCATTGGTCCCAGTGCCCAAACCCTTGACCCGATTCCCACAAAAAATTTTTCTCAGTTTTGTGACATCAAATGCTTTCATTTGACACCAAAATGAGGAATTTCCGTGCTATACTTCTTCGACAATATCACCGGAACTACTTGGCCGATTTTTCTCATCTTCGAACTTGAATCATGTGAGGCATGTACCTTAGGGGGGATCGGTTTTTACTTTTTTTTCAAGATAACCTAGAGGAGTGGTCTACAAAATATTTTGATGTTTAGAAGAGTCTAAAAACGCCAGGGTTTGGGTTTTCGGATGAATTTTGATGCTTGCACAAAATCGATGAAGTCAAATTTTTGAGTTTCGCAGCATTTCGTCATTCTCAGCTCACCAAAAAAAAATTTTAAGATAACTTTCATCACCTGAAGATTCTCTTCAACATTTAAGAATATATTTTGAGTCGAAAAAAAAAATTGGGGTGAAAACTGAAGAAAGAATACTTTTTTTGTGTTGTCAAAATTCGGCTACTATGAAAAATTGATTCAATTGTTAACTTGAATGTTCTCAAGATGGTACAGAAAATTTTTCGATTATAGTTCAAACGTACTCAAATTCTTGGAAATGCTGTAAGCAATACATAACGGAAGAGTTTTTGAAAATCTAACGTGATATGTTTGTGCTTCGAGTCTCTATGTGGTCTAAATTCGAGCCAAAATGACCCCATGGAAAGAATCCAATATGGTGAAAATGTAAAATAAATCAGCAATTGTGAAAATTTCGATAGTAATGTGGCCGTACACATTGAATTTAATGATTTAATCCAAATAGTGTACTTTCTGAGCATATTTTAAAATGTTGGATTTTCTCCATTGAGCCACTTTGGCTCAAATTTAGACAATATAGAGACTAGAAGCACAAACATATCACTCTAGATTTTTAAAAACTCTTCTGTTATGTATTGCCTACAGTATTTCCAAGAATTTGAGTCCATTTGAACTATAATCGAAAAATTTTCTGTACCATTTTGAGAACATTCAAGTTAACAATTGAATCAATTTTTCATAGTAGGCGAACTTTGACAACACAAAAAAAGTATTCTTTCTTCAGTTTTCACCCCAAATTTTTTTTTTCCACTCAAAATATATTCTGAGATGTTGAAGGGAATCTTCAGGTGATGAAAGTTATCTTAATTTTTTTTTGTAGAGCTGAGAATGACCAGGCGCGCCGACTTCCACGGTTAGCTGGGGCCAATGCCCCCCACGGACGATTTCGTGGGGGGCTGTGCCCCTACGAGAAATAGACCGAAAAATAATTTCCTATTAAATCAAAGTGAATTTCTAGACAAAACACTGAAAATTTCGCCTGCGGCGCAATTCAATGACAGTACATTTCAACTAGGTCTACTGTCACACATATTCCCATGAAATCATAGTGAATTTCTTGAAGAAAAAACACTGAAAATTTCGCGCGTGACGCAACTTATTGAGACTACATTTTGATTTCCTATGTTCCTATGAAATCATTGTGAATTTCTAGAAAAAAAATCAGAATTGTGCTTGCGGCAAATGTTAGAATATAATAGAATAAGTAGGTGGAAAATATGATTTTCTGCACCTAAGCCTCAGATGGGCACGTTGTGCTTACCCGCAATGATTGAGATTCTTTTTGTTCAGTTAATAAATTTCAAAATAAATATAGGAGCTATGCTCCAGGTCGATGAGTAATTCAATGTGAAGGAGCTTAAATGCTGCAATCTCGCTTTAACATAAGGGGCCATCCATAAAGTACGCACGCTAAAAATCGATTTTTTAGACCCCCTCCCCCTCGCACGCTTTTGTGGACCCCCCTCCCCCCACCGCACAATTCCGCACGTTTTTTAAAAAACACCTCCCCCTATGGTGCGTGTGTACTTTATGGATGGCCCCTAAGCCGGGCAGTGGCATAGGAATTATTCAGTACTCTCTATATCCCCCCATCCCACTTGTCGCAGTCTGGGTCATCCGAAATACCTATCGTACGGAGGTGCTTGTTCTGACTGTCTGAACAAATATAGCTGAGTGACGAGTCTTCGTAAGAATCTTCGCTGAAATAACATTCGTCGACAACATTCAACATGCATGTTACTTAGGATACATTTTGATTGTCCCACACTAGATTTTGCTTAAAATTTTGTTTGCCCCCCACGAGTCAAATCAAAGTCGGAGCCTCTGAGAATGACGGAATGCTCCGAAACTCAAAAATTTGACTTCATCGATTTTGTGCAAGCATCAAACTTCGTCCGAAAACTCAAACCCTGGCGTTTTTGGACTCTACTAGACATTCAAATTTTTTGTAGGACACTCCACTAGATCGTCATGAAAAATCGATCCACCCTATGTACCTTTCAGGGAAAAAAAAGTTTAGGCTGATCGGTTGAGCGGTTTGAAAAAAAAGTGGAGACGGACGGACGGACGGACGGACATTTTTTTTATTGCTGATTCGTCATCTCCAGACGATAATAAATGCATCCCCCCTCTTCCCACCTCGATCTACCCCATGTTACAATAAAATTGTTTGTAGTAAACGTATAGGACCTTTGTACATCGTACGGGTCCAAAAACGACATCTACTTAAAATGTAGACGAAATTCAAAAGCGAAAACAAAAAGCTGGCCGTATGGTAGGCGACATCAGTACAACTTTTATTCAAGGTGAATCGGTGAATCGCAACTCAAAACCATTTCGATTGAACTCCTCTTTGCAAAAGGTATGGTGAAATGCTTGAACATAGGTGAAAATGGTGAAAATGCTGTAATTCAACACACCATTAAAATTTCATTTGCCCCATCTTGGAAATCATATCGTCAATATTTTGTAATTTTCGTTTGTTGTAATTTTATCATTTAGTATTTTGGTAAGTGGAACAATAGTGCATTGTCGTCGATTGTTTGTTAAGAAAAACACAAATTAGAAAAATTTTCGTGAAGAAAAGTGCAAAATTATGCAAAGAACTTAACCTAACTCTTTACTTTCGAATTATTGTGTTGTATTTTGTTCACAGCAATTTGCTTTGTGTTGCAAATATTGCATGAATTTGTGCAACGCAAATTATCAATTGAGTTTGAATCATTGAATTAGACAGATTTCGAGCGAATTGCTGATTCAACGATCGGAATTTGCTCAGTTTGACGCAACTAATACACGGCATTAATTTTCTTTTCTAGGTCAAATCATTTGCTTGTCGTCACTGCACAAAAACGCAATATCTCCGGAGGCCTTGTGGCCTTTGGGTTCTCCCAAATTACATTTTAGTTTCCTTTTTTCTGTTTTCGTTATTTTCTTTGTTTCATTTTTGTCAAAAACATTAGAAAAATTCAATACAAAACGAAAAACCTCAATATCGAAAATGTCGAATAGTAACGGTATTTCGAACAACGATTATGTTGGATTCGATCAATTTATGTTAGAGCAAAATTTTTTGGCCAATCCTCAACTTTGTTCCAACAACAGCATACCGTATTATGCTCAGCAAAATTTTTCAATGAACGCTACATATCCTCAATTATCAAACGAAATTCCTCAATTAAACGAAGTGAATAGAGAAGACATTGTGCGTAACTCCAATTTGTTACCAACGGCAGATGAGTTTGTTCCACATGTCAATAACTTCCACGATCAAGCCGTACAATCGATGTCCACGCTACAACAAAGTGCTTCTGGTGGAACAAGTGAATCGAAACACGGAGCAATCAAGAAAACGTCGAACCGTTATCCGAAAAATAAGGAAAATGGTCAAGGAAGTCGCGGTCCGAGGCGCAATGATAGGAGTAGAGAATGGAATCATCGTGCGGAAAATCGAACAGCTGGCAGTGGACGTACTGCTAGTCAGTATCAGCATGATGATCGAAACGGTGGTTACGGTCGTCAGAACTATCACAACTATCAACAAAAATCGAATTACGACCGAGGTGTGTATCGAAACAATGATGTGGATAATCGGCGAGGCCATCATAATGATCGTTTTCGCAACAATTATTACTCAGACAATTACAATGATAAAAAGTCGCATCAGCATTCCCATGGATTCGAGTCGAAAACTGTAACAAATTCCAGTAAGGCCGTCGAAAAAGTTGTGACTGTTGTTAAGCCCGAGACGGACAACAAATGTTCGCAACGTGATAAACTGACTAGAGAAATCGAAGCGGGAAAATTGGAATGTCTTATTTGCTATGAGAATATCAAAACGTGGAACCAAACGTGGAATTGTAGCAATTGCTTTCATATTTTCCATTTGAATTGCGTTATCAAATGGGCCAACAGTTCGGCTAGTGGTGGCAGTTGGCGTTGTCCTGCTTGCCAAAACATTTCTGAGACAATACCAAAACATTATTATTGTTTCTGCAAGAAAATGCAAAATCCAGAATACAATCGCAGTGACATAGCTCACAGTTGCGGAGAATTATGTCAGCGGACCGACGGATGTGAACATAGCTGCAAATCATTGTGTCATCCTGGTAAGTAAACTTCAGTTTTATTTTTGTAGAATTTCTCGCCAAATGTCTAAAAAATCCCAAAATTAAATTTGGACGTTATTTCCCGAGCCGAAGGCGTGGGAAATAATCCAAACCGTCAAAATCAACCATCCTGACAGTGGTGCATATGCTATTTTATCTGTCGAGGAAAGATATATCGAGAAAAACAATTTTGCCCTAGGGAGAAAAATGCGATATTATCGTTCTAGGCAGATAAATATTTCTTTTTGTACTAGGGTCGATCCTAGAACCGACCTAGAGTAAAAAAAGAGGCTTCTGACCTATACTTCCATGGACAAAAAGGCTTGTCTCTCTTTTCTCTACAATACTGCACAAAAAACCTTATCATATTCACTAGAGATGAGCGGGTCGACAATTTTTCGAAACCCGAAACCCGAACTGTTTCAAAACCCGACCCGGACCGAATCAGACACTCAAGTTTTTCGAAACTCACAACCCAAATTACTTTGAAACAAAAATTATTCAAGGCCCGACGTCTGCATTCTTCACGGACCTTAGACTAAAACAAAATTCGTGTAATGTAAGATGATAAAATTTAGACGAGTTTTGTAAAATATAAAAAGTTAATAAAGAATCGGGACCCGAATAAAATGATACAACAACCCGGACCGGACCCGATAAAATTTTTTGAAACCCGAAACCCGAACTGTTTAAAAAACCCGGCCCGGACCGAACCCGACGCGATAAAATTTTTCGAAACCCAAAATCCGAAGTCCGAACTGTTTCCAAACCCGGACCGGACCGCACCCGACCCGATTAAAATTTTCGAAACCCGAAACCCATGAACCCGAAAAAAACAATTCGGGTTCGGGTCGGGTTTTTCGAAGTTTCGGGCAACCCGCTCATCTCTAATATTAACGAAAAACGACCAAATATCGTGTAGCGTGAGTTGGCCCACACTAAGGAACCTACAGCCCGAACCACTCAAAAGATTTTTACTGATTTAATGTTCTCGATTTTCTGATGTCCATATCTTTCATTCAAAAACTAAAGAGCGATTTCTCTTCTAATTTCCCAGAGATATAAGTCAAAAAATTTCACTGACCTTCAAAAAACCATGTTTTTGACCACTTTTCCGGCCGTAACTTTCAAAGTTCTTAACCGGTTTTGCCCGAATTCAATTCCGTAATCATTTCCACAATTATTTTACAGGAAAAAATCTTGATAATCGGGAAAGATTTACCCGGTTTATGTAGAAAAAACACGTTGAGACTCAGCTTTAGCGCCCTGGGTGAGTGCGAAAGCTCAAAATCAAAACATTACTTCCATAAATTGTCTAAAATTCCTAGACCATTCGAACAAAAAAATATTTTTGAAAATCGGAAGAGATTTACTCGAGTTATGTACAAGAAACCCAAAACCATTTAGGCGGCCCCCGTTCTGCCCTTCATCCAAAAATGCCCATCTGCAATCCGCTTTTGGTACTAACTTTCAGGGGAAAAAAGATTTTGAAAATCGATTAAGTTTTACTGGAGTTATCGTGCTGACAGACGGACAGACAATTTTTTTGGCAGATTCGGCATCGGTGGTCCGTAGGGTGGTCCAAAAAACTAAACTGTGGAAAAGTGTGGGGCACCAGCGTTTAAAAAAGTCTAAATGGGTCCCTGATAAAAAGTGTCTATCGAGGCAACTCAATCTGGAGTGATCTAGGGGTGTTGCAAAATCAAAATAGTCACAAAAACCCAAAAACAGTGAAAAACTTAGACTTTTATGAAATTACATGAAACTAGCATAAGGGTAGGAGTCA
>CM055406.1:60451485-60462328 GCA_029228625.1 Pseudolycoriella hygida
TTTGACAAAGAAACCAATGGTCTGTCTCTCATACCTTTCCAGATACTTTCAAAAGCATAAAAATTGACCCAATGCCCAACTGCCCGACATTTTCACCAATGCTGATGACTTTTACTAATAAAACTCTAAGACTTTGCCGAAGAAACCAATGTTCTGGTTCTCATACCTTTCCAGATACTTTGAAAAGCATAAAAATTGACCCAATGCCCAACTGCCCGACATACTTGTGACTTCTACTCACAAAACTCTGAGACTTTGCCAAAAAAAAACCAATGGTCTGTCTCTCATACCTTTCCAGATACTTTCAAAAGCATAAAAATTGACCGAATGCCCAACTGCCTGGCATTTTCACCAATACTGGTGACTTCTACTCACAAAACTCTGAGACTTTGCCAAAGAAACCAATGGTCTGGCTGTCACACCTTTCCAGATACTTTCAAAATCATAAAAATTGACCCAATGTCCAACTGGCCGACATTTTCATCAATACTGGTGACTTCTACTTACAAAACTCTAAGACTTTGCCAAATACTTTTGAAAGCAAAAAATGCAAGATGGCGTCACTTTGACAGGTGGCAGCCATTTTCTTAGGATTCATAAAGGTTCTACTCATCAATGTCAACAACTTTCCCGAAGAAACCAACTGTCCAAAAACACAAAAAAAATTTTAAAATTACATCAAGAAAAAATTTCCATCGAAATCTAGGTAGCATAATGGTTTTTTTGCTATAAAAGGCAATGCAAAACCGCATTTTAATTCAGTCCCTTTGGACTCGTCAAGCAGTTCGGACGTATGTTGGTTCACATGGGAATCTTCTTTTGCATTGCCTTTTTTTGAATTATAAGGCAATGCAAAACGACACTTTGCTTCAGTTCCTCGGAACTCTTCAAGCAGGTCGGACGTATGTTGGTTCAAGCTGGAAATTTGTGAACGACAATTTACAGACTAACAGACAGACAAACTTTTGACTTTTATAATTAGTAATATTGAAAATAACATTTGGGTTCAATTTATAAAGTTGAAGTGAGACTGGAGCAATGACCAGAAAATTGGTAAAAATCGGTGGGTGAAATTTTAATTTAGGTCACAGAAGCTGACAAATGTGTGTGATATGCCGTTGGATGTAGGACCTCACCCTCTTTCAAAATCAAGCATTAAATCTTGGCGGTCGGTACTGTAGAGTGGATGGTTGGTGAAAAACTGAAAAATTAATTTTCAGTTTTTTGCTTCTCATTGCTCTAGGTTTTGGTCAGATAGGTAATGACAGCAGCTTTCCAACGATACCCATATTGACCATATAGACCAAAACCTAGAGCAATGAGAAGCAAAAAACTCTACAGTGCCGACCGCCAAGATTTAATGCTTTATTTTGAAAGAGGGTGAGGTCCTGTATCCAACGGCATATCACACACATCTGTCAGCTTCTGTGACCTAATGTAAAATTTAGCCAATCGGTGTTTTTTGAGGGTAGCTGAAACTTTTTCGCATATATCTCTACGAAATAAGCATGGTAATCGCTTTTCAAGGTACTGTCGAGTAGCCCGAGTTTGGCCCACTCTATTTATTCTACAACTAAAACTTCTCAACCCATTTCCACCAAATTTAATTGGTTGCTTTCCTCAGGTCCATAACTTTCATTTAAAACCTTGGAAAGCAATTATCATGCTTATTTCGTAGAGATATTTGCGAAAAAGTTTCAGCTAACCTCAAAAAACACCGATTTTTACCACTTTTTAGGTCATTGCTCCAGTTTCACTTCAACTTTATAAATTGAACCCAAATGTTATTTCCAATATTAAACATACTATTCATTCCTAACATTTCCCTCAAATTAGTTTGACACTACCTGATGTCGTCGTCGCGGTCTGGCGCTAGGAAAAGTTGGGTACACTTTGTTCTTCAATGGGCTCCCATGACTCCGATACCGTGCGGAAACTCGAAATAAATCAAAACAGCGTTCTCTAAGGACTATTCTGAACGGATTTCTCTAAACTTGCTTGAACATGACTCCTACCCTTATGCTAGTTTCATGTAATTTCATAAAAGTCTAAGTTTTTCACTGTTTTTGGGTTTTTGTGACTATTTTGATTTTGCAACACCCCTAGATCACTCCAGATTGAGTTGCCTCCATAGACACTTTTTATCAGGGACCCATTTAGACTTTTTTAAACGCTGGTGCCCCACACTTTTTGACAGCTTTATTTTTCCACTAGCTTGGTTACCCGGGCTTCGCCCGGGATATGGTTTCAGTAATCTATGAAAATTGGTTACCAGTAAACATGTTTTTGATTTCAAACCTTTACGTCTACAATCAGTTCTTTGCTGAAAGTTCTAGGAAACCTCAAATTACATAAAATACTTTAGTATCCTACTTTGAGCTCTGACCCGGCAAAAAGTTGAAAATTTGCTTCGTATCATGCGTACATGCGTATTGTTAGGCCCACGTCAACTACATAGACCCTCCTACCGAAAACACTCAACAGATTTCCAAAAACTGAGATCTTCCTCACAATTTGCGTGGTGTACTTTTCTCATATAACTCCGCCCGTCCGATCGCCAGATTTTGCTCGTCTTTGAAAGTCAAATCGCATAAAACAAACGGGACTTTGCGATTGAAGTGAATAAGAAGACAGATGAAAAAAGTAATTTTTCAAGGTACAGCCATTTTCTTTCTTTCCTTAAGTGAAGTTATTTTTGTAAGGCAAAATTCTCCTACAGTTATAAATAAAATGAAATGGCGATACTCAAAGTGTCATGAAATTTACAAAACCAAAAGCTGCGTAAAAGACTCCTCTACCATCTACCAAAAATCATTTTTAGGTCCTCGGACGACCGTAGTATCTTAGTTGGTTTCTGGAACCAATAGTTTCATGAGAAATTGAGTTCCCCGTGACGTCTACTGCAGCAAATCAAAAATTAAATTTTGGACCTCAACCAACCAGCCTTTTCGTGATGCCCGTGAGCCCGTGTTCGCCGGATTGTCTAAACTTTGTTTACCTGTATTTAAAGGAATTCGCTTTTTATATGAAGATTTACTGTGATGAGTCCTGGAACCAAGACTCGTATGGGTAAAAATGTTCCATTTGACATCCTCTTAAACACTTCAATAATTGATTTTTCAGCCATCGGGTGACCCTGGGTTAGACCTGGACGATTGACAAAAATATTTCACTCGTAGTCCTCTACAAAACTTCAAAAATAATTTGTTGGTCCTTAGATGACGATGACGTCTGGGACATTTGAATAGACAAAAATGTTTCCTCGACATCCTCTCTAATGATTTCAAAATTATTTTTCTTATGACTCTAGGATCAATCTGGATGCCCGAGTGAACGGGAACACATTGTTACATTGGTAAAATGCTCCCCTCGACTTCCTGTACAACAATTCGAAAATTAATTTTTTGGTCCTCGGCTGACGATAGCGTCGACCTATAGGCCTGGGAATCACACTTCAATGGTCAAAAGTGTTTCGCCCTACGTCCTCTACAACACTTCAAACATTAATTATTTGGCCATCGGCCTCGCCATCAACCAACCGTTCCACCGACCTTGGGCTTCGGTTGAGCTGAGTGACTTATTGTACAGAGAGGCGTTCCAAGGTGTAGTGAGGTGCACCAAGGTGCAGTGAGGAGCACCAAGGTGCAGTGAGGTGCACCAAGGTGCAGTGAGGTGCACCAAGGTGCATTGAGGTGCACCAAGGTGCAGTGAGGTGCACCAAGGTGCATTGAGGTGCACCAAGGTGCATTGAGGTGCACCAAGGTGCAGTGAGGTGCAGTGAGGTGCGTCAAGGTGTAGTGAGGTGCACCAAGATGTAGTGAGGTGCACCAAGGTGCAGTAAGGTGTAGTGAGGTGCACCAAGGTGCACCAAGGTGTAGTGAGGTGCACCAAGGTGCGGTGAGGTGCAGTGTATTTTGGCTTTTATATTATAGATACATTGTTGGACCAAGCTAGTGGTCCTTGATCGATGCTTCCCCCCTCCCCTCAAATAGACTGGCTACAAACGTAGTTGTAAACGAATAGAACCCTTTAGCCTCTTTATACGGTTTACACTAATAGAAAAGCTAAAGTTTACCTAAGATTTTGATTCCATTTTTTGATGAGTTTTCCTTCGTTTATTACATTTACTCAACAAAATCGTAATTTCAGGTCCGTGTGCTCCATGTCAGGTGACAGTCACACGAAAATGTGGCTGTGGTCGTCGTCAAAAGACGATGCAATGTTGTCAAAAGATTCAAATCGAATGCGACGAATTATGCGATAAAACGTTAAATTGCGGCATTCATCATTGTAAACAGAAATGTCATTTTTGGGATTGCTACCAATGCCTAGTTATGGTTGAGCACAAATGTTACTGTGGAAAGGAGCGCAAAGAAATGGTTTGCAATAAAGAAAATAATCAATCGCTAAAGTATTCGTGTGGTAAACCGTGTCACCATCAATTAAGTTGTAAAAATCATAAATGTAAAGAGACATGTCATGCTGGTGAATGTGGGGAATGTACCTTGAGTCCAGAATCTGTCACTTCGTGTCCTTGTGGAAGTACGCCTCTACTGAGTGGAGAACGAAAATCTTGTTCTGATCCGATTCCGTTGTGTAATTCAATTTGTGATAAGCCGTTGAAATGTGGACCGCCCAACAAACCTCACAAATGTGCGATGAAGTGTCACAGCGGACCGTGCGGCCCTTGCGGCAAAGAAACCGCAGTTAGATGTCGTTGTGGTAACATGGATCAAATGATCAAGTGTCGTCAGCTGCAGACGCGTGCCGATGATGCTCGCTGCAAGAAGCGCTGTAAATCGGTTGTAAGTTGACATCGTTTAACGGCTAAAAAGTCAAAAGTTATTTGTCTCTTTCAAAATGTTTAGCGCACCTGTGGAAAGCACAAATGTAACTCTGAATGCTGCATTGACATCGATCACATTTGTCCAACAATTTGCAACAATCGATTGCCTTGCGGGAAGCACAAGTGCGACCAAACGTGTCACAGGGGAAAGTGTATGCCTTGCTATCGATCGTCTTTCGACGAACTATACTGTGAATGTGGGGCAAATGTTATTTATCCGCCCGTGCCATGTGGAACGAAAAAGCCTGCCTGTGATCGACCATGTTCGCGTGTACAAACCTGTGAGCATCCCGTTCAGCACAATTGCCATTCGGGAAATTGTCCACCATGTATGGCGTTCACGACCCGATATTGTCACGGCAAGCATGAACAACGTATGACCATTCCATGCAGCCAAGAAGATTTTAGTTGTGGCATGCCTTGCGGAAAGCCGTTACTTTGCAATCAGCATAAATGTCAGATGAAGTGTCACGTTGGACCATGTGAATCGGAACGAGGCGAATGTAAGCAAAATTGTCCCAAAATACGAAATCTCTGCGGGCATCTTTGTAATGCTCCGTGTCACACCGGTGATTGTCCCGAAACGGCTTGTCGAGAAACAGTCGAAGTTTCTTGTGAATGTGGTGGTCGTAAACAAAATCGCAGCTGCTTCGATTTTTCGAAAGAGTATCGTCGGATTACCACCGCCAAATTAGCCAGCTCTATGGAAGACATGCAGCGTGGCAATTCCGTTGAATTAGCTGATTTGCTCGGTCCAATGAGAATATCGAAGACCATCGAATGCAATGATGAGTGCCGAGCTAAGCGGATGGCTATTGGACTTCAAATTCAGAAACCGGAAGTGAATAAACTTGCCCCCAAATACTCCGAATTCTTGCGTAGTTGGGCTAAGAAAGATCCAACCTTAGTTGGAACAATTCATGATAAGTTGACTGAGCTTGTGAAGTTAGCAAAGGATAGCAAACAAAGATCACGCAGCCATTCGTTTCCAACAATGAATCGAGAAAAACGTCAGGTAATTTCTTTACACTTTTCCTCTTTTTTTTTGAAAGACTAAACTCATCAATTCAGCTGGTTCATGAGATGTGTGCTATGTTTGGTGTTCAGTCTGTTGCCTATGACGCAGAGCCCAATCGTAACGTTGTAGCTAGTGCTACAAAGGAGACTACATGGTTGCCAAGTATGAGCATTTTTGAAGTCTTACAAAGGGAAAGTGGACAAAGGCGTATTCCAGTGCCTAGTAATAATGCGTGGGGAGTTAAGCGTTGAGTGGTTAAACAATTGCTGAGTGTTTATTTTCACAGCAAACTCAAATGAAACTGTTATTTTTTTTTAAATCGACTATTAAATTTCAATGATTGCGAAAATTCAGTTTCTGTTACTTTCTGTTTTATTGTGCCAGTAAACATTTATTTTCCGGTCGGTTTAAACCATTTTGGTACCTTCGTTCCCATATTTGAGACTGCAGACGAAGTTATAAAACTTTCAGATCCGGCAGACTGCTGTTTTCTGTTCAAGTCGCTACTTTTACTGGCTGCAGATTCACTGTTCTCCAATCCAGCGTTTGCTAACGAGAAACCCCTGAAACACAAAAATTTGTTCATTTTCCTAGGAGTTCTAAGTAGAGATGAGCGGGTCGACCATTTTTTCGAAACCCGACCCGCACCGAACCCGACCCGATAAAATTTTTTGAAACCCGAAGCCCGAATTGTTTCTAAACCCGACCCGGACCGAACCCGACCCGATTAAAATTTTCGAAACCCGAAACCCGAACTGTTTCAAAACCCGACCAGGACCGAGCCCGACCCGATAAAATTTTTCGAAATCCGAAACCCATGAACCCGAAAAAAACAATTCGGGTTCGGGTCGGGTTTTTCGAAGTTTCGGGCAACCCGCTTATCTCTAGTCCTAAGGGGCCATTCACAAATGATGTCACGCTTGCTATAAAAAATGAGTATCCATAAAAAGGTCATAACTCATGCAGGACAGCAAATTGTGTTTATAGGACTCTGGCTTCCCCCACCAAACAGGGGGCGTTTTTTTTGGGGGGGGGGGGTAGCCGGAGTACTATAAGGGGTCGTGCACATATGACGTCACACTTGCTATAAAAAATTAGTATCCATAAAAGGGTCATAACTCAGTCAGGAGATCAAAATTTGTTTATAGAACTCTGACTACCCCCCAAATAGGGGGTGAGTTTGGGGCAGCCGGAGTACTATAAGCAAAATCTCTGACCAGTTTGTAATTATGGACTTTTTGGATTTTATAGCAAGTGTGACGTCATATGTGCACGACCCCTAAACAAAATGTCTCACCAGTTTGGAGTTATGAACTTTGTGGATTTTATAGCAAGCGTGACGTTATTTATGAACAGCCCCTAAGCGCATGTCTGTGCTGACTCATGCGGTCGGATCAACGAAAAACGTAAGTCACCTAGACCCATTTAGGGGTCATCCGTATATGACGTCCTATATTCAGTGCTGACATACGATTTCAAATCCTCAATAACTCAGAAAATATGCACTTTTTCGATGTCAAAAGTATGGCTACCCCCCTAATTAGGGGGGAATATTGGGGGGTCGATCATACATTTGACATCTCAAAAGTGGATATTTTCTGAGTCATTGAGGATTTACAATCGTATGTCAGCACTGAATATAGGACGTCATTTATGGATGTTCCCTTAAAATCGTCCAAATGCAATATTGAAAAACAGCGTTGTAAAAACAACCCTCTCAACGCTACACTTAATCCTCCTCTCATTCTCAGCAAGAGTTTGACATACTCTATGAACCCTATAACCCACACCACAAAACAGATTGCTGCATTTTCTTCAATATCGTTCATATGAAACCTAGAAGAAAGGTTTCCGTGCCTATCAGGCGAAGATATCAGCGACAAATTTTCATCACTTTTCTTAACGTAGATTTGGAAGTTATTGACTTTCGAACTCGACATTCAGGAAAAAAAATGGTTTCGCAAGTCGGTTAAGATTTGTTTGCATTAGGGGTCGTGCACATATGACGTCACGTTTGCTATAAAAATGAGTATCCATAAAACGGTCATAACTTAGTCA
Source organism: Pseudolycoriella hygida (assembly GCA_029228625.1). Classification (NCBI taxonomy): domain Eukaryota; kingdom Metazoa; phylum Arthropoda; class Insecta; order Diptera; family Sciaridae; genus Pseudolycoriella; species Pseudolycoriella hygida. The sequence goes on from CM055406.1 coordinate 60,459,408, forward strand.
AGACAGCAAATTCTGTTTATAGGACTCTGGCTACCCCCCAAATAGGGGGTGTATTTGGGGGGGCAGCCGGAGTACTATAAGCAAAATCTCTTACCAGTTTGGAGTTATAGATTTTGTGGATTTTATAGCAAGCGTGACGTCATATGTGTACGACCCCTTATAGTGTTGACAGACAGACGAACGGTATGACAGATGGACAGACAGACGAATCAATTTCTTTTACATTCGAGATCTCTGATCCAAAATCAACGTTTCCCTTACTTCAGGGTCCAAATTAAAATGGTTACAAATGTCGCGTTGTGGTAAGCCCGAACCAAATATCCAAAGTCGGTACACCCTTTGCCATCCTAAGAAACTTGATTTTTTTACATACCTAGACTTGGATGCAGCCCAGATAGCAGCTTTGTATGTTGAAACTTTATCTAAGAATTCGTCTCTAATCAAATTCGTGTTGTCACAAGTTTCTTTGGAGCCAAAATGCAATAAGGCCATTGGAACACAGTGATTTTCCACCAATGTAGTTTCTTTATCCAAAATTTTCTTCGGTGGAGTTAAGTCTGCGAGAAAATAATGAAATTTATGTCTAGAACTAAATAACTTCAACAATTCGACTTACACAAATGAAAATCCAAATTCGAATCACTTAAGAAGCTGCGTACAAAGTTCATAACCAGTTGAATTGTGTCTGATGGCAGAAAAATTCCTTGCAACACTAATCGACTGGGAAACTGAATTCGAATGATCGTACTTCTGTAGCGATTTAATTTCAACATTGTTTGATTGTCGTGTTCCATTTCACGCATTTTCGTTGTCATCAGGGGAGCATTTTCAAGTTCGTGACTGTGCGTTCGTAGATCACGCAACAAAACTTTGATATCATTGACAGTTAGATCGAAAAAGGAGTCTTTCACCTCATTCTCATAGGTGGTAGGTTGACTATCGTTTAATGAAAATAGAATTGCATTTCGTTCACCAATCTGAAACATATTCGGTGTTTGTAAATAAATGAAAATTGTAAAAAAAATGCAGCAAAAATTATGTGGGTAAAGTTAGCTCAACGCTACATGTTGCACACACGAGAAAATTTTTGTGCTGTGCTAAGATAACACAAGAAAATTTGGGTGGTGAGTATACAATTTGTAAGCGGTGAATATACAATTTGTAAGTGGTGAATATACAATGTGTAAGTGGTGAATATACAATTTGTACATGAATTTAAATGTGGTGAGTATGAATTTACGTAGAAACATCTATCAGTAGGTGATGTACAACACCTGTGTCAACATGCTGTTGCTGTTGTGCCACCACAACACAACAGCGGACATCTCAACAGAGAACCTATATTGCCGATAGGCAGATAATTCACCGTTGAAATTTTTTAGATTTATCAGGTTGGGACGTCCCACTACTGGGTCATGAAACACAGATCTACTGATCCTTTGTTCCTTTCCCGTTCATCACGTAAATCCTTCGAACCTACCAGTACCAGCGAGGAACTTGTAGAGGACAATTGGTCCTAGCTTTGGTACATCCAGAGGCCTGATCACATGATCACCAAGAGTCCTGATCCTGAGTCTCAGTTGAGAGAACTTTGGACATTCACAAATTACGTGATATCCGGTTTCGTTCCCGAGAACACGGTTTCGTTCCCGAGAACAAGTGACTGCTTAGCCCACAGTGCCCGGTAATCGCTCCCACTACTCTTCTTATGCGACTCCGGTCCATGTCCAGCAGTGCATTTGTCCACTTGCAGTCGGGCATTGGTAGGAACTGCCTTGTGTGCCTTGCCCCACAATATTCACGCCAACGCTTTATTTCCTCTGAACGCACCCATTCTTTTACAGTCTTGTCACATTCTGGCTGTGGTATAGGAATGAACGGTTCGGGTCCACATTGAGCAGATGTAGCACCCAGCTTTGCCAGTTCATCCGCTCTCTCACTACCATCTATTCCAGAGTGCCCCGGCGCCCAAGCAACCGTCAGTGTGCTTTTGAACTCCTTCATTAATTTGGATGTGGTTACAGGCGACATTATCGCTCTGATCATTTCTTCGCTATCGGAAAGGATTGTGACTCTTTCGCCTACCGTTTCCGGTCTCAATGCACTTCGCAATCCTTCCATCGCTGCGAACGTTTCTTCCTGAAGTATACTGGCGAAATTTCGTAAGTGGAAGCTCTCTTCTGGCATAGGTTCCAGGGTTAATAGCCCAGTCCCCACTCCATTAGAGTTTTTTGATCCATCTGTGAAGCAAATGAGTCCATCCGTGGACAGACTATCTGGCCAACCTCTCAGCCATTCTAGTCTATCCGGTATGACAGCCTCGTAGTGCTTCACAAAGGTAATTTCCGGTTTTATCCGGTCCCTGGGCATGTTAAAAATAGGATTGGCTCTTGCCCCCTGATTTTTCCATGACCCGTGTTAAAGTTCCTCATCCAAAGATCATTAAGTAAGAGTCTGTCCGCAGTTGTGAATGCTCTCGCCTTGATGATCGTTTGGATGGGTGCAATATTCAGCAGCGCTTCCATGGCTATCGTTGCTGTTGTTTTCATAGCTCCGGTCATGCAGATGCATACCAGTCTTTGAATTTCGCTCAACTCCTTCCTCGCGATCTCTACTTCGAGCCTAGGCCACCAAACGACACAGCCGTGGGTGGTCATAGGTCTCACTACTGCTTCATAAATCCACAGTATGGCCTTGGATGGAAGGCCCCAATTTTTACCAAAGGCACTTCTACATATCCAGAATACTGTAAGAGCTTTACTAGCTCTGTCTCTCACATGCTCGGTCCAGTATAGTTTGCTGTCGAGCGTGACTCCCAAGTACTTCACCTTGTTTCCAGGAGTGATGGTGTCTCCAAACATCCTGAATTTCCCAATAAGTTCATGACCCTTTCGTCTTCTGCTGAAGAGAACTATATCAGT
>CM055406.1:60462828-60478137 GCA_029228625.1 Pseudolycoriella hygida
TAGCCCACAGTGCCCGGTAATCGCTCCCACTACTATTCTTATGCGACTCCGGTCCATGTTCAGCAGTGCATTTGTCCACTTGCAGTCGGGCATTGGTAACAACTGCCTTGTGTGCCTTGCCCCACCATATTCACGCCAACGCTTTATTCCCTCTGAACGCACCCATTCCTTTACAGCCTTGTCACATTCTGACTGTGGTATAGGAATGAACGGTTCGGGTCCACATTGAGCAGATGTAGCACCCAGCTTTGCCAGTTCATCCGCTCTCTCACTTTCATCTATTCCAGAGTGCCCCGGCACCCAAGCAACCGTCACCCGATTACTCTGGCCCAACTGGTTCAGTGTGCTTTTGAACTCCTTCATTAATTTGGATGTGGTTACAGGCGACATTATCGCTCTGATCATTTCTTCGCTATCGGAAAGGATTGTGACTCTTTCGCATACCGTTTCCGGTCCCAATGCACTTCGCAATCCTTCCATCGCTTCGAACGTTTCTGCCTGAAGTATACTGGCGAAATTTCCTATGTGGAAGCTCTCTTCTGTCATAGGTTCCAGGGATAATACCCCAGCCCCCACTCCATTAGAGTTTTTTATCCATCAGTGAAGCAAATGAGTCCATCCGTGGACAGACTATCTGGCCAACCTCTCAGCCATTCTAGTCTATCCGGTATGACAGCCTCGTAGTGCTTCACAAAGGTAATTTCCGGTTTTATCCGGTCCCTGGGCATGTTAAAAATAGGATTGGCTCTTGCCCCCTGATTTTTCCATGACCCGTGTTAAAGTTCCTCATCCAAAGATCATTAAGTAAGAGTCTGTCCGCAGTTGTGAATGCTCTCGCCTTGATGATCGTTTGGATGGGTGCAATATTCAGCAGCGCTTCCATGGCTATCGTTGCTGTTGTTTTCATAGCTCCGGTCATGCAGATGCATACCAGTCTTTGAATTTCGCTCAACTCCTTCCTCGCGATCTCTACTTCGAGCCTAGGCCACCAAACGACACAGCCGTGGGTGATCATAGGTCTCACTGCTGCTTCATAAATCCACAGTATGGCCTTGGATGGAAGGCCCCAATTTTTACCAAAGGCACTTCTACATATCCAGAACGCTGTCAGAGCTTTACTAGCTCTGTCTCTCACATGCTCGGTCCAGTATAGTTTGCTGTCGAGCGTGACTCCCAAGTATTTCACCTTGTTTCCAGAAGTGATGGTTTCTCCAAACATCCTGAATTTCCCAATACGTGCATGACCTTTTCGTCTTCTGCTGAAGAGAACTATATCAGTTTTATCTGGGTTGACTTTAAGGCCTTTTAATCTGCACCAATCTTCTACTACTTTCATAGAATATCTGATGCTGTCCCCAAGGGTACTTTCAAACTTCCCTCTTATTAAGATCGTTAGGTCGTCCGAATACCCTTGAGCGTAGATACCTTTGCCGTTAAGCTCTCTAATGAGAGAGTCTACCACCACACACCACAGCAGTGGTGAGAGTATTCCACCTTGCGGGCACCATTTTGCTGCCCAGAATTTCGCTTGGTGGCCGCATATCGTAGCTTCCACTTCTCTGCTGCTAAGCATGCTACTGATCCACCTAATCACAATCTGATTCACTCCCCGCTCTTCCAGTGCCTGGCGAATGACCCCGAAATTGGTGTTATCGAATGCCCTTGGATGTCCATAAAACAGCCAAGCGCGACCTCACCAATCCCAAATGATCTTTCCACCCTGGCTACTAGACTATGCAGTGCCGAATCCATAGATTCCCCTACCTGATACGCATGTTGGTTCACATGCAGCGGGTGTCTCGGCAGGATTTCGTCTCTGATATAACTAATCGGACGAAAATCTTTAGCCTCTTTATGTGATGGCTTGCCGGGTTTCGGTATGAAAGTAACTTTCACCGTTTCACAGGACGACGGGATGCGTCCCAGAATTAGCAAGCCACGTAATACCTTGCAAAGCGGTTCCATCAGGATCTCTCCGCTTTCCTTCAGAATGGTCACCTGCTGATTTAAAGGGTTTGAACTTACCAATGGCCCACTTTATCCTTTCTACAGTAACAATCCTGTTAACCAGATTCCAATCCTCCTCACTAGGAGGAGGTGGATCTGGATCACTTCCCCTCACCTTTATGATACTGCACCCTGGAAAGAACACGCGAAACTACCATCTGGTCTTTGCATAGTTCCAGGTAGCAGTTTTGAGTCTTTGGCGAGGTTTCTATGAATTCTGGTACTTGTTCCATCTCAGCACAGAGCCTCCTCCACGTCTCTCTTGCTTTCCACTTTACCGCCTTTCTGAACATTTTTGTGCTGTTCTGTAAGCGTTCCAGTTTACCTCGAGCGACGCCCTAATCGCTTTATTCCAGGCTTTCCGAACTGATTTCCTCAATCCTTCTATCTCTCGGCTCCAGAACTTACCATCTTTCTTGTCGATCGATTTCACTTCTGCACAGGAGAACTCGTATGCTTTGTCAGCAACGAGGTTATGCCATTCACGACGTCGTTTAACGACATCGGTACCGTTGGGAGCTTGTCCTCGATGTGTTGTCGAAGAAAATTCCTGTACTGTTCCCAGTTGGTTCTCCTGGGATCTCTGAACCTGACTGCACATTAACCTTCGGCACATAGCCTTTTAGCTTGAACTCAATACACCTGTGGTCTGAGAAGCTGGGCGTCAGTAGGACTTTCCAGGCGACAATCTGGTCGGCCAACTTGCTTGAGGCCAGCGTGACATCCAACACTTCGCTTCTCTTCTTGGGGACAAATGTAGGCACTCTGCCCTTGGTTAGGATGGCGAGATCATTATCTGCTATAAATTGAAAAAGCAGATTTCCTTTTCGGTTGATGTCCGAGCTGCACCACACCGTGTGATGTGAATTTGCATCACACCCTAGAACAATCGGAAATTTATTCACCGTTGAAATGGTCACTGATGTCTTGTGAAGGCACAACAGTAACACAACATCGACTTCGGAGTTTATTGCCTATAGGCAGCTAATTCGCCATTGAGATGATTGAATTCAGTGTTCCTATAAACTTTGTTCTGCACATAGTGCAACCCACCTGCGAAACGTCAAACAAAAGGAAAGACAATAGAGAAATTCACCCCTTCACAACATTCTCCAGTAATGGTTTTATTCACCACCAATGTTTTCTTGTGTTACGATAGCACAACAGCATTTTCTTGTGCTAACTTTATCCACATCATTCTGTCCTATTTCTGCAGGAAACAAAATAGCATACAGCGCCGTAGATAGAAACTATTGAGCTTACGGTAGCAATTGACTCGTAGCACGTCGCACGGCGAGATAATTTTGTTGAATATTGTCATTAATTTGACTTTTTTCGGCGAAATTCGTTGAAAAAATTCGCTGATTTTCTCTATGTTTTTTTCTTCCCTATGACAATCAATCATGAACTTACCACCAAAACTTCGGGTTCTTCTTCCACTTCCATTTGAGTTGATTCGGGATTAGATATTGCACCATGACTACTTGTTGAAGGTGATAGTAAGTCAACTGTCTCATCATATTTCACCCGCTTAATGTCATTTGCTTCGGGAGACTCAACCTGGTCATCCATGAAAGCAACAGGAACAGTCTCACACTGATCCATTGACGCATCACTGCTTTCAGCATTTTTTTGGACTACTTTCTCAATCTTTCTTTCTATAAATGTTGAACGTTCCACCGGATGAATAGGGGTACTAGCTGGTATGATCCGAGTAACATTTGCTTGTCTTAAATGTGCAAAGTTGAAAAAATCATTCATTTTCAATGGGAATTTGAATGAAAATTACGTTTTCAGAGAATCCACTTGTCTTTGGACTAATCGAAACATTGCTCTGCCACCAGTCAAACCTAAACTCCTCAGTGTTGTTGTGGTTAAGTCGCTCCCATGTATGTCGGTTCGCATGTAAATCAGAACTAAATCCGGTTCGGAACATTTCTCCGGACATAACTTTTGTAGGACATTTATCAATGTGACATCTGGATGAAATGAATCACTTTTTCTGGAACCGTCTTCAAATTGGATCATCAACACTACATCAGACTCTTGACGCTAAGGATTCAAAAATTTGTCAGCCAGAGATAGAGGGGGGAAAAAAAGAGTAAATGTTACCAGTTTGAGGACTTTAACCATTTCCAGCTGCGCATTATTCGGCAAACCGGTAAATCGAAACATCAGCGATAAGTCTAGGATTCTCTTGTGATGCCGCAGATCGTATTCACTCGATTGGAAATTATGTTTTTGACATACTTCGTCTAGGATCTGTGCGATATGTTTTTCTTTGAATGTCCTCTACTTTGTGGTACGATTGTTGGCTTACCTGAAGCACCGTTTTATTTGGTTGAACTTTAACATTTTGTCTACGGCCGTTCGGCGTGAGTACAGTTACTACACTGGCCATTTTCTTTGACAGTTCAGAGTTACAAACGGTGGATATTTAATAGAATAGGCAATGGTGCATTTATTCGAAGATGCAGTGAATCAAAGTTATTTTGCAAAATTCAATTATCGGGCAGACTCACGCAAATTTGTGTCTCTTTGTTACCTTGCAATTTATTTGTATGATGACATTTGTCAAATTTGACTTTAGTCTCAAAACCAAACACAGACATGGTGTCAATACGCTAATGTACTAGAGCTATTAACGCATACGACTGACACATTTCAAATTCACGTAACAACACACAAGCGTACACATACACAAGATAAACCGACAAGGAAATGTACTACGACGATTTGGTGTTTACTTACTCTTTCTTTTAGTGTATCACAATTTTATTTACCGATAAGGTCGATGTTCAATGTATTGAGTGATTTAATACCAAGTGAAGTTTAACTATTTGAAGTTCATTGTGAAAATGCCTGCGATCCCAATAAATCTATCTGATCTATACAAACGATACAAAAAATGGGTTGGTGACAATCCCCAAGTGGTTGGTGATGTCGAAACGACTATCAAATGGTTATCCTATTTTATAGCTGGTAAGTACGGAGCTGTTATCTAAACACCCATAGGCTTACTAAGGGCTTTGCGATTTTATTTTAACGAACACAGGTCGCATAAACACATCACCAATCATTTCCGAATTGATTTACTCGTTGTCCAATTTGCTGGTGTTGTTCAACGATCGAATCATAACGAAATGTCAATACATGCAATTACAAGACAACAATGAAACGAACCTTCGATTGCTTTTAACAACACTCGAATACTGTGAAGTGTTCATTGAAATTACAGCTGCCAAACTATGGGGAAACAGCGGTCGCTGGTTCTTCATATTTGTGGTACAAGTTATCAAGTACGTTGTTGCGTTGGATGCGAATAGTAAGAGTAATGATGACGTTGCCTTTCAGGTGCATAGGTCGAATGTTACTTGTATTCAAACACAAGCAATTAATATCGCGTAGTCCACCAATTGCTCCGATCAATCGTAAAACTTGGACGCATGCGGAAGATGATTCAATCTCAAATCAGAGTAACAGTTTCACCACTAGCAGTGCATTTACATTTACACTGAAACGTTCCGGCAAAGTAATTCGTAAAGTTGAAGGCGCACCGCCAATTCATTTACGAACGTGGAAGCCATTATCTGAAGAGATGCTTAATATTCAAGGTGTACCAAAAATTGGAAAAACATTTACACTGGCTGAATCAATTTACATTATGAAGCCATTGATTCATTTGACGTGTTTATCAGTCGTAGGGCTTAATTCCTGGAAAAGTTACTCATTGTCACTGCTACTAGATATTGCAAGGTATAGTACATTCACTCAAGGCTGACGCGTTAATACCGGAATAGCGGGAGCTGTTTCTATACCCGACACGCTTCAATTTTGCAAGATGCAACGGTGCAGTGCTGTAGCCGGGAAATGTTATGCCTAGGGCATCATTTCATGTGTACGAAGGTATACACGCCACTTGAAAGCAAAGAAAGTCTTGAGGTAAAAACACCCTCGTAACTGTTCGAATAAATTCGTTTTTGATTTTTTTTCCATTTTAAAGAACATTTTCTCCCCAAAAATTTTCCACTCTACGTAATTTAACGGATCCGAAAAATATTTCTGTTTTAATCAAAGAACAAACAAGCACTCGGAATAAAGTCAATTGCGAGGTCAAGTGAACTGAAAATACTAGCGCTGTAGTTACGTGACAAATCGCAATTAAAATGTTCGCTGTATTAGTTAGCAGCAAAACTAGAAGCGCTAATGAAATGTTTGGATGTCGTTTGCGTTCCTGCTAACGCTCAATCTAACGTCTTTACTCCATTTATTTAATGAAATTCGAATTTTGAAGTTTTTCACTTTGTAAATATGCAAAGGAAGTCACATGCTAGAGTTTCGAGGCTTTTTCCTCATTCACAAACTTGACCAAAACGCAGAGAAATTTGGTTAAAAACTCTAATTTTGGCAGTGTTTTGAATGATAGCTTGAGTAGCCTAACATTACCATACTCAAAACTAGTAAATACCCCCCGTCCCTAGGGGCTACGCGGACATTAAGCATTCTTGTCCGCTAGGTCGGAGATTTGCGACATTAATACTAAAATGTATGTAAGAGTGTGCAATTTTCTCCGTACTACCGTTTCCCCGTGCAAACATTACCACCGTGCTACTTTTTCTTCGTACAACCGTTTCTCCCGTTCTACAATTTCCCCGTACTACCATTTCACCGTTCTACCATTTCCCCGTACTAACATTTCTCCCGTACTACCATTTCCCCGTACAAACGTTATCATCGTGCTACTGTTTCCCTGTACAACCGTTTTCCCCGCACTACTGTTTTCCCCATACAACCGTTTCCCCCGCACTACTGTTTTCCCCATACAACCCGTTACCCCCGTACTGCTTTTTCCCCCGAGCTGCCCATCAGTTTCACCAATACTGGTGACTTTTACTAACAAACTCTAAGACTTTGCAAAAGAAACGTATCGTCTAACTCCCATACATTCGAAAATAATTTTAAAAGCATAAAAATTGACCCAATGCCCAACTGCCTGGCGTTTTCACCAATACTGGTGAACTATACTCACAAAACTCTGAGACTTTGCCAAAGAAACCAATGGCCTGTCTCTCATACCTTTTCAGATACTTTCTAAAGCATAAAAATTAACCCAATGCCCAAATGCCCGACATTTTCACCAATACTGGTGACTTTTACTAACAAAACTCTGAGAGTTTGCCGAAGAAATCAATGATCTGCCTCCCATACCTTCCCAAATACTTCTAAAAGCAAAAAATCCAAGATGGCGTCACTTTGACAGGTGGCAGCCATTTTCTTAGGATTCATAAAGATTCTACTCATCAATATCAACAACTTTCCCGAAGAAACCAAACGTGTAACTATTCTAATTCAGAAGATAGCAAAAAATCCAAGATGGCGCCACTTTGACGGCTGCTCGACATTTTCACCAATACTTCTACTCACAAAACTCTGAGACTTTGCCAAAGAAACCTATCGTCCAACTCCCATACATTCCAAGATATTTTTAAAAACATAAAAAGTATCGCCGGTTGGTGATGTCCAGCGTGAAGCGTCGCTGCAAAACGATGCTATGTGCGAATGGCGATACTGCTGTTCTTATATGGTAGACTGTACCCATAATAAGAGCGCTTTATTTTTGAAGGGGACTGCTTCATTGCGGTGCCGACCCTCTAACAACGGAACGTCTCTCGTTCTCTGCCTCTAGGTTTCCCTTGTGGTTTTCTCTTCCCGTTCGAAATTAGGTTTGCATTGCTTTTTTGGGTTAAAAAAGGCAATGCAAAACAGTTTAGTTCCTCGGAACTCTTCAAGCCGGTTGGACGTAGATAGATTCGCATGGGAATCTTCTTTTGCATTGCTTTTTTTTGAATAATAGAAGGCAATGCAAAAGAATCTACTATTGCATTGCCTTTTCTTTGGCTTTCGGCTTATAAAAGGCAATGCAAAACGACTTTTTGCTTTAGTTCCTCGGAATTCTTCAAGCAGGTCGGACGTATGTTGGTTCACGCTGGAAATTTGTGACCGACAATTTACAGACATACAAACAGACAAACAGACAAACTTTTGACTTTTATAATTGGTAATGCTGCCACCATACTCTGCACTCTACAGATTTGTGAATGTGGAATGTGGATGGAAATATGTTTATTGTACTTTGACACACAAGGAGGTCTAGTACAGTTTGTATGTTTGTTTGTTTGTTTGTTTATTACACCACCAACAAATTGGCTGAATACATTAATCCGCTACATTCAATACTTCGATTAATTTGTTTTTAAACTCACTCCTCGATGCCACACCCACAAATATCTCCGCAAACCGGTTTACCATCGCTATGAGACGTGATATCGGTTGATTCTTCAAATAATCCGCATTGTACAACTCCTCTTCCAGCAATCGATTTCGATAGGAAAATGAGGTCCTAACAGACCTCGATCTCACAAACTTCGACATCAAAAGTTTGACATCCGAATGTCTCATGTCTCGTAAAAATATCAAAAGCACATAAAGCGTCCGCGATCTCTCTTCGAACCGATAGAGGATGTAATTTCAAAGTCTTACATCTTTCATTATACGGTGCTAGTCTGTACGAATCGGCCCTACTTCTACTCTCCAACAAATCAATTGCACTGATTCGATGTCGTTACTGTAAACTTTTTGATGTGAGCTCCATATTACAGACGCAAATTCTAGTCTCGACCTCACATATGCACAAAACAAAACTTTCCATTCGATTTCTTCTTGATGTAACCAAACATTTGCCGTGCTTTCGTTTTTATTTGTTCCATGTGATGAGCCAAGTGATATTTTTTATCTACGAGTAGCCCTAAGTCGCATGCCTCCTCTTTCTTCTCCACCTCATGATCGCCGAGAACGTATTTTGTTTCGTCACAGTATGCTGTTCTGTACGCTGTGAACGTAACGCACTTGTTAACATTGAAAAACGGTCGATTTGCTACCGTCCATTCATAAATTCTGTTGATGTCGCTTTGGAGTTTCAAACTGTCACTCGGATCGTATATCGTCATTGAGGCTTTTAAGTCATCTGCGAACAATAAAACAAAGGAGTCAACCACTACACGTCATTGATAAACATTATAAACAATAATGGCCCCAAACTACTTCCGGGAAAAGTTCCCGACTTCGTTTCATATTCCCGTGATTTCGATGATCCAATCTGGACATAATGTCTGGCGAATGTTCTCATATAGCCACCTAGCTGTTTTTGGTCCGATAGGTCGTCATTTTCCCCACCAGCAATCGATGGCACACACGATCGAAAGCTTTTTCAAAGTCACCGAGAAAAGTGTCCAGCTGAGCATTACGTTTGAATGGCGCCATAACCGACTGACACAACAAATTCGTCTGATCTCCTTGGTCTAAATCCATGTTGCGCGTCACTTACATGCGGTTCAATGATCATCGTAAGATGTATCTTACTAGCTCGTTGGAAAATCTTTAAGATTGTTGAACCTATCGCTATCACCCTGTAATTTTCAACGTTCGTTCTTTTCCCTTTTTTGAACATCGGCACAACGCGTGACAACTTCACTTTCGGTGGAATTTTCCCAATGTCCATAGTTTTTTTCCATAACAGCCACAACGGCAACGACACTACTTCAATGCACTTCTTTATAAAAAATCGGCGATATTTGATCAGGACCAATGCCGCCTTTCCAATTTAGCGAATGAATAGCCGCTTCGATGTCTTCACACGAGAGATCAATCTCCTGTGGTGTGTCCGGTGTATCGTAAACATCATCGAAAGTCCAATCCACTATTTCCTTCGTCGTTTGTTTTACCTCATCTTTGAAAAACATTTCGCTAGGATATGTCAATAACCTGCTGTTCAGTTTGGCAAATTTCCAAAATGCCGATGGATTTTCGGCGATTTCGTCTTGCACATCATTTATGTATTGATCAAATGTTGCCGATGAAAGCTCTTCGAACTCTTTGATCACCGCAATATACTCATCATTTCTCCGATTTCTTTTGAATAGCTTATTTCGTCTGTTTTTTAGGCGCTGTAGCTCCTTTGTTCACCATTCCGGTCTATTGAGATCGTTTTCTTCGGTACGTTTTTTGCTACCAAATCGTTTACTGTCGAGTAGAAGAAATCAAATGCATAATCGTCGTCTCGTTTACTGAATTCAATCAGAAAGTCGCTTGCCTTAACCCTTCCACCACACGATCGTAGTTTCCGATATTGTAACAAACGACTTCTCTTTCCTCAATATTCATCGATGATCTTTTTCCACAGTATTCAAATGAGATTTCATAAGGCACGTGAGCGACATCTTGTTGAATCGATCCAACAATTTTCGATTTGTCAGCTGATAGCTCAACATCACCCAATTCGTTGACAAATACCAGATCAAGAACGTTTTGAAACTTGTTTTCAATGTTCGACAATTGAAAAAATGGCATTTCATACATCTCCGCTAAAAAGTTTTCCATGGTTGTGTCCACATTCATAGGCAGGTAAAGCTCACCATCCTCATCAATCGTCCACTTCACATTTCGCATATTGAAATCATCTAAAACCATGACCCTATGTGTATCTGACACATAATTCCTTCGCATTTTCGAAATGTTTCTTGGCTACGTCCTCATTGAAGACTCTCATGTAAACAGCATACAACATCAGCGAAACCGGCTTCAATTTAATTTCAACTGTGACGAATTCGACCGCTTCGTTATCTTCTTTCAGTTTTAATCGCTGATGGCGCAACTTTTGGTGAACAAGGATTGCCACACCGCCGTATCTTCTCATTGTTTTGAATGATAGCTCGAGTAGCCTAACATCACCATACTCAATACTAGTCGAACCCCCGCCCCTAGGGGCTACGCAGGCTTTATCATTTTCGATTGTTATCTATTCAGAGAGCCAAAGCAAATAATTTTTCGTTTTAAATAACGATGCGTAAAGTTGAAGGTCGTTATATCACTTCGTTGATATAACCGCTAATAATACTAAAATCCAAATGGGCGAGAAAGGCACTATAAATCAAAACACTTTCTTTGTCGCAAAATTACACCACTTCCCCCGTATTCCATCTCTCCCGTATTCCACTTCCCCCGTATTCCACGTTCACCGTATGCAACGTTCATCGTATTCAACTTTCCCCGTATTCAACGGTCACCGTAATCAACGTGCACCGTATGCAACGTTCCCCGTATTCCACTTCCCCCGTATTCCACTTCTCCCATACTCACCGTTCACCGTATTCCACTTACCCCGTATTCAACGTTCCCCGTATTTCAAGTTCCCCGTATTCAGCGTTGCACTTGCTACGTATTTTACTCTGACACTTCCTCGACCAAATCTCTAAGACAACATCTTGACTGACTTTTGGCCGATTTTCAATTATTACCTGCTTTTTACCCATAACTCCCTTATTTTAGAACAATATCCCACCCCGGAACATGTTTTCTTGACGTTTTAGACCATCTCCGACAACATATCAAAAATTAATTTTTCAGTAATTTTCGGGTAGCGGAGCAAATTTTTGTCCATTTTTGCCTCCTTTGACCGGCCCTGGACACCGAACCGCTCAACCGATTTCCTTCAACCCAATTTCGCTACCGAGATATTGGTTAATAAGTGCTCCAGCTCTGGACAAAATCGCCAAAGAACGACCTATAGCTCGGTAATATGAAACTTTTTCACCCAACATTGCTCAGCAATATTGTTGCCTTAGGCCTCCACTATCGATTAGCACTCAAAAATTATCTCTACTTTGTCCAACAACAAAAGTTCCCTAACAACAAAGTGAGGAAACCCAAAAATTTTGACAATTTTCGCTGCCTAGCTCCTCCGCATGAAGTCGGATCAAAAAACTTTCTTCTACAAAGTTGTAGGCCATCAAAAACTCTAAGACTTTGCTTCCCCGACCAAATCTCTAAGACGTCATCTTGACTGACTTTTGGACAATTTTCAATTTTCACCCTTTCTTGACCCATAACTCCCTTATTTCAGAACAATATCTAACCCCGGAACATGTTTTCTCGACGATTTGCACCATACCCAACAACATATCAAAAAGTATTTTTTTTTCTTCGCCAGTGTAAACGCAATTAAACGCAAAAATAACGAGATCGTGACAGACAGACTTATAAATAGACGAATAAATAGACAATAGACACATAAACAGACGGACATTAGACGTTTATAATTAGTAATGCTGCCACCATACTCTGTACTCTGCAGATTTGTGAATGTGGAATGTGGATGGAAATATGTTTATTGTACTTTGACACACAAGGAGGTCTAAAATAGTACAGTTTTGTCCGGTTATTTCATTTTGTTCAGTTTTATATGAAAAAGAAAACTGTTCACTTTCAAAATTATGAAAACGCTGCAAAGTAAATGAATTGTAAGCTGGGAACGGAATGTTTCGTTTCAATGCATTATGGATCACGTGGAAAGAATGAAAGAGATGACACCTGTGTAACGATTGAATTAGCCTTTCATAGTGTACACTTAATGACATGGAGCGTGCATAGCATTTACATTATTTACAACGGCACATTTCTAGTTAGGACATAGGGGTAGGGGAACTGCCGCTCGTGATTTCGAAAAGTCGGCGGCGTTACCGCGCTACCTTTTAAAGGTGCTGATGCTAGTTTTATGTAGCGTTGCTTTCTGTTTGAGATCCGTCCGTTTTTCCAAAGGATCTTCTGCAAAAAAATTGAGGTTTGTGGAATACCATTTGCAACGGAGCGTGTTAGTCAAATAAAAAATTACCAGCGCGAATTGCGTGTCAGCCTTGCAGTGAAAGCTCAGTTACTCGTAAGGCGACACTCAAATCAATATTTTACCTTATGTTTAGTCTCCGCATGTATTACGAACAACGAGACAAATTGACGAAAGAGCAAAAAATGGAGTTGTCAAAACGATGTGTTTCGCTGCTGTTGTATCTTATGAGATCGCCATTTTATGACAGATGCAGTAAAGACAGAATATCCCGATCATTGCTATACATTGCCAACAAAGTTCCACTAACGAATGTGATTTGTAAACCGTTATTGGATTACATTCCTCATTGGCAGTCAACGTATTTCTACATGTGGTCAACTTAAATTTTTAATTGGGTTGGATTGTGGGAATTTTGGTAAAAATATTCAATAAAGAAAGTTTTTTAATCATTTTATTTTCACTGAGTCGTTCGAATACATTATCATTCCATTTTTAAGATGAATGAACAAAACAGATATGTTGGTCCTTCAATAATTGCATTCACTCACTGGAGCCAAATTGTGTGTGACAACAACAAAACTATCCAACGGGTCAGTGTTGAAAATGAATAGCATGAGACGACTCGAATATGTCACGACCACTTTGACAGGTTCTCGTATCGTGTACGATTTTAAGGGACTATTCAAATCTGTAAAAGACGAGCTCATGCCACAGGGCATATGAGCTGTGACGTATATTTCCAGGGACATTGTTCTCCCAAGTATCATGGGCGCGCGGTAGCGATGCCCCCGTGACGCAAGTCCCTATGCGAGTAAAAAATTAAAAAAAATTTTTTCGTAGAATTCGGAACTATATTTTCAGCTAAGTTTTGACTTTTTACTTCTGCGTCGTACCGCTCTGAGACCAACTGTCCGACATAGACAAATTCTACCGACTCACATTTGAAGCTATTACTAACAACGAATCGACTAACAGATCCTGGACCCAAGTATCGTTGCCCATGACATTAGCTGGCCTGGGCATCAGAAAGTTAATAGACTTAGCACACCCAGCGTACTTCGCTTCTGTCTATCAATCTCAATCATTATCAAGCCAAATTCTATCCAAATTAAATTTGTGCATTTTGAATGTCCAGTTCATTGCCAAAATCAATTTATACCCATCGGCATTGATTCCAGCACAACCGGAACACAAAAGTTGCCAATGGACATGGGACCACATGCGTAGTAACCAAATTTTTAACGAGCTCTTGTCAAACAGTGATCAAATTGATCGCGCCAGACTTCTTGCATCATCAACAAAACAATCCTCAAAGTGGTTGCAAGCGGTACCGTCGCATCAGTTGGGTCTCCTGCTGGACAACGACTCGGCGAGAATTGCTGTATCGCTTCGTTTGGGAAATAAGATTTTTGAATCCCATATCTGTGTTTGTGGCACCCTAGTCAAATCTAATGGTCATCATGGTTTATCGTGTAGCAAAATGATCGGAAAATATGCGAGGCATTTCGAAATCAACAAAATCATGTCGATGGCCTTCTCATCTGCTGGTTTCCCTAACACGCTCGAACCACCAGGTTTGTCGCGCGAAGACGGTAAACGACCCGATAGCTTGACGTGCTATCCCTGGAGCCATGGAAGATCGCTACTTTGGGACGTTACAGGGGTTGACACAATGGCATCATCGTACGTCAATCTAACGTCCAATAAGTGTGGCGCCGCGGCTGACCTGGTGGAACGTGACTAACACAACCACTATATTGATTTAAAGCGTCGATACCATTTCACGCCAGTGGCATTCGAATCATTGGGGTCGGTCGGACCAGAAACCGAATTATTTTTATTAAAAATGGGTAGATTTATGAAACGCAAAACGGGCGAGACACGAAGCCTAGTCTTTTTGCTCCAACGAATCGCGATTGCGATTCAGAGGGGCAATGCAGCAAGCATCCGTAACACCTTCGGTGATCATAAAGCCAGTAATGTTTTCTTGTGATACCATTTGTTAGTTTGTAAATTGTAATATAATTGTAATATAATAAATGAAATACGCTTTCAGCTTTCATACGCAAAAATTTGATTTCCTGTACAAAAATACGCCATACAAAGTCAAATTTTTGCATTGTTAAACCACACCATAACACGGGGTCCGCCATTCGTAACGCATTTTTTTAATCAAAAGTGAAAATATTTCAAAACAATTTTGTGCGTTCCGAAGCTGCCAGCGTCACCCAAATTGATATCAGTTGTTTTGGAAGAAGGGACGAGGACTTGCGTCACGTTTACCTTTCAGAAAGGGTTTTTGTTGTGATTGAAAATAGAGCCCCAAGTAGTTCCAAGTAGTAGGCCCCCAAGGGCTTCAAATTGTCAATTATGGTAATATTTTGTCTCAGTACTGTATATACCAGAGGCTTTTTTTTTTTTTTTTTTTTTCTCAAGGGTGAGGAAACCTTCAAAAGGCACCTGGTCCTCCTGGTCCTCCTCCAGGTAGTGTTGGATTTTTACCAACTAAAACCTCCTTCCTTGATCGCCACGCTCTCGTCTCCCCGGAACCGCCTCACAGCATTACTTCGGGGAGGGGCTGTGCTTTCGCACCTACTTTCTCAGATCAACTGCCAGTCTTCGTT
>CM055406.1:60478637-60488873 GCA_029228625.1 Pseudolycoriella hygida
TTAAAGTCGCCTCCAATGTTGACTGGGCTTAATCCCGTTAGCTCTCCTGTGAGTAAGTCTAACATTCGTTCAAACTGTTCAATCGTCCATCTTGGGGGTGCATAACAGCTGACAATATACACTCCGTCAATTTTCGCAATCACGAATCCTTCGTGGGTGCCTGATACAACTTCTTGTATGGGATACTTTCCCGTCGTCAATATTGCGGCCATCCCGGCTCTGTCAACAGCCCAGTTACCGTTGTTTTTATTAATTATTTTTAATTTATTTATTAACATGCGTGTCAAGTTGATAGCAATACTGGAAAAAATTTTGTATTCTGGTGTTTGTCGATGGAGATGCAAACTTGATAAGGGTATTTTCGTCCAAAAATTTATGTTCCCGAAAAGTCCTCTCAAAATACTTTAAATGAGTCCCTGATATAAAAGTGCGACTCTCCTAGCAGATGATACTAGCAACTAAAAAAACGTTCTCTTCAAAATGTGAGTGTGGATTAAGACAAAGTTGCCTGAACACTACCAATTATTATCGTTTTCCGATTTCTTCACGGGGAATTTGCACTTTAATGAAACGTCACGAAAAGCTAGTTGGCTAACGAAGCTAGGGGTTCCCTAGTAGGGATGTTTTCCTTTTACACAATATCTCAAAAAGTAGGTGGCTAACGAAGCAAAGGAAATTTTCCTTTTACGAAATGCTACAAAAACTAGGTGGCCAACGAAGCAAAGGAACTTTTCCTTTTACGAAATGTTACAAAAACTGAATTCCAATAATTGGTTATTTTCCTATTAAATCAAAAGTTTTTCGTATATATACGAATATAAAAAATTTTATGGTCCTGCACCACGGGAACGCTTTTCCGCGGCCTAATTCTTGTTGTATTATCATCAGGGGACCTCACCGGACCATTTCCAATCATTTTCGTAGCTGCTGCCTCACAAGCGTCATCGAACTAAGGTTCGACAAATGTCTGAAATCTGGCGTCGTCTTCCTAGATGTCACCGCGGAGTAAGACACGGATATGCGTAAGTTGGCGATCTACTTTTTAAAGTGGAGATAACCTCCGAACGTTGGCAAAACAGCAAACAACCAAGCAACCCAGAAGCTGAAACTAAGACTAAACGGCAAGAGAATCAGACACGACAAGAACTTCAAATATCTTCGAGTAATACTTGATCGGAGGATGACATATAGACCGCACCTACAAACCACGCAGAGAAAGCTCAAAAGTCAAATATCTTTCAGAAACTAGCCGGATGTTCGGCAAAAACCTTATGAATTACCTCCCAAGCGTTGGTTTTGTCAGTCGCCGATTATTAGTAATGACGCGAAACTGGTAGATATACAAATAAACGAAGTAGAATGGCTGTGTTTGACATAGGGTTTGACGTGATTGAGAAGTCAATAAGGGAAAGACACACGGAGGGCATTGTTGTGAGATGGATTGTAAAAATGCTGGGATGTAGAACGGTGGAAGCCAGCGTTTGCGGCACCACAACTAGTCTGGGAGTGACCAGGGGTTGTCCCCAAAGGGTAATATTATCACCTATACTTTGGTGCATGGTAATAGACTCTCTCCTGGTAAAACTCAATCGATCTGGAATTTTTACCCAGGGATACTCAAATGATGTCTCAGTCATCATCGGAGGAATGTGCCCGACGACCCTGGGGGATCTGATGAGATATGTGTTAAAAGTAGTAGAAGAATGGTGTAAGGAGAAAGAGCTCCGAGTAAATCCCGGAAAAACGAAATTGATTCTTTTTAAAAGAAAAAATAATATTGATGAACTGGAGCTCGGAAGCTTTAGACTCTTTGGGGAAATACTCAACCCAAGGGTGATGGTAAAATACCTAGGGGTCACCTTCGACCATAGGATGACCTGGATAATGCATCTAATTGACAATCTAGATAAGGCTATTAGTACCTTCTGGATGTGCAAAAATGTCTTCGGAAGAACCTGGGGTCTATCACCAAGAGCCATATGGTGGATTTACACAGCGGTAGTTAGACCTATGCTCTGCCATGGGTGCATTGTCTGGTGGCCTAGAGTAGAGATAGGGATAGCAAAAAAAGGGCTAGATAAACTCCAGAGGCTAGCATGTTTGTGCATGACTGGGGTGAATGTCAGTACGGCCACAAGAGCCCCAGAGGCACTTCTTTTTATCCTACCGCTCGACCTATATGTAAAATCTACAGCTTTCAGCTCAGCTCTTAATATCCAACGTAATGGAGGCTGGGCACTGGGCTCGGCTAGAGGACACATGATAATCTTAAACCTAATTGAGGGTGAAACTCTCCTGATGAGGAGTGACCAGATTTCGACAATCTTGATGCTGGATACAATTTTAGGTGTGTCATACCGAGTAGGGAAGAATGGTTAGGCGTGGAAAAAATCTATCCCCCAGTGGATGGCCTAGTGAGCTACACAGACGGATCCAAGAAAGACGGACTGTCAGGGGCAGGTTTTATCAGTGATGAAGTCGGGATCAAAGTGTTTATACCTTTGGGATACTTCACCACGGTAATGCAAGCAGAGCTCCTAGCGATATCTGAACTGGTTAGTACCGACACTTTCAAAAATCTTCAGCACAGAATAATGTATATGTGCTTGGACAGCCAAGCCTCAATTGAAGCCCTGGAATCCCCCATGGTCAGTTCGACCACGGTGCTTCAATGTAAGGAAGCTCTCAATGACCTAGGCAACAATTTTCTGTATTTTTCTATAGCTGGCTATGTTACAATCAATCGCTTGTTATTTTAGCCGGTAAAAAGAAACCACTGAATTTATGTGTTCAATTTATTGTACTTCCCTTGCATTCGGTCGTAGTTATCGACCATAATCATGGGTTACTATTAATCTCGTAACAATTTCCTTGAATTTAACAATTTCTTTTCCGCAGATTATATCTGGGATGATTATTGCGGGTGTTGTTGCGGGTGAAATTGTAAAATTGCAAAAACAAGATCGGACAGTACATGCAATCACACGGAGATGACTTTCACATACTTATTCACATTCATTTTTACAAAATTGTTTTAATTTCTTTCTTTGTTCAATTTTCATGATATTTGTTAAATAAACGAAGAAAGGAGGGGGCGAGGGAACAGAGGACTAATCGACTAGGTTCCTGTCAAACCTAATTTTGACCCCCATACACCCTCAATCTAATCTAATCTACCCATTAACCGAAGTGGAATGGCTGAGCGTTTTGAGTAACATACCACCACCCGATATACTACGAGAGCAATCAGCTTGGAGAGAATATTAGAAAATCGCCTCAAACACCAACTTACCGATCCATTAAGACATAACGGCCGCATCAAACTGGAAAAGACTAAAATTACGTTCGCTTTTCTGGATCGTCTTTAAAGCCAAGTGGAGAAACCGTGCCATGACAAAGCCCTAATCGATGACCCAACCGCCGAAGAAGCTGATGACAATTTGCCTAGGCACTTATAGCTTAGACTAAATCGAATATTTACTGGGCAAGGGTGTTGTACCTTCTTATTGCACCGATGGAATTTCGTCGACTCACCCCTGTGTCAGAGCGAAAAATTCAAACGATTCACTTAGTGAAAGACTGTGTTACACCGATTTAATGGGAACATTCAAGATGTTCACTCGCTATCGATCGTAGCACTAAGTTGGCTAAATGACCTAAGCATGAGCATTTAACCGGTATTGTCTTATTGTACAGTCGAAGATGTAATGTGGTATTTTCTTTATATCTCGACTTATCTCTGAGTTAATTTTGTTTTATGATATTTTGTATTTCATTCATTTTCAAATAAATAATTATCGTTCACCTTTAAATTACAATTTTCCGAAATTCTATATTTTTCATGAGCTTTACACTTTTAGGGACAGTTCGATATTTCGGGCACCCTACGTGACCTAGTTTCTCATAGGCTCCTTATACCATTTTATCAGTGACTCATTTAAAGTATTTTGAGTGGTGTTGCCCAAGACTTTTCGTCAACTTAATCTATGAAATAGAATTTGGGCAAAGTCGCTCATTAAAGTTTGAATGAAAGGGCGCACCTTAGGAAAGCGCAAAAAAATTGGTGAAAATCGCTTATGGTTTGGGCTGTAGGGCCTTCACGATACTTGGTTAGCCCTAGCCAAAACATCTATTTTCCATTTTGTAGAGAACATTTTACGTATTTCGAACATAAAAACATCCACAAAGCGACATGGGTATCACATCACCTGATGGACAAACCAAAAACCAAATTGATCACTTTTTGATAGATGGACGGCACTGTTGAAATGTATTGGATGTCAGGAGCTGTAGAGGACCAAATGTTGATTCTGACCACTACTTGGTCAAAGTGGTTCTTAGGTCTCGCATATCGGTCCAATACAACCGACAACAGGCATTGAAAAAGTGGGACGTTGAAAAACTGCAGAACGAAGACATCAAAAACAAATACGTGGATAGTTTGGAGAGAAAAATTATCGAAGAAATGGTCAGCGAGCAACACAGTATAGACGATGCTTGCAATCAAATCAGGCGGAATGTAGAGAGCGCCGCGGCAGAGACTTTGGGAACGAGAACGGGAAATAAAAGAAATAACTGGTTCGACGATGAATGCCAGCGAGCTCTGGAGAACAAAAATGCAGCTCGACTAAAAACTCTGTTTCGATACAGCAGGCCAAGCAGAGTACCGTTCGAAGAGAAATTTCGCTCGAAAACTGTTCCGAAACGAAAAACGGCAGCAGGATAGGAACGTTTTCATCGAAATTGAAAAGTTTGGCTATAGGAAGGAAACTCGGAACTTCTATCGGAAAGTAAACGAATCCAAAAATGGTTACAGTCAACAACCTTTGCTGTGTAAGGGCAAGAATGGATTGGTCCTAGCAGATGAGGAAAAGTGCATTTCGAGACGGGCTGAGTACTTCAAAGAACTGCTTAATCCGAACACACCGCTCAACCGAAACGAAAAAAACAACGAACTGCCATTTCATGCTGCGCAACCATATTTAGAAGAACCAACGATGCAAGAAGTTGAAGCTGAAATTTCGAAGCTCAGAAATTTCAAAGCCCCGGGGACAAACAATCTACCCGGTGAACTTTTCAAGAACGACGGCAACGCGCTATATATGGAGATGCACGAGCTCATCACGCGTATATGGAATGTCGAGGAGTTACCGGAAGAGTGGAAGACCAGCATACTTTGTCCCATATACAAAAAAGGTGATAAAATGAAGTGTGGCAATTTGCAAATATTCTTTACCAGCGCCTTCATCCATACATGGAAAACTCTGTAGGTGAATACCAAGTTGGTTTTCGTGTAGGTCGTTCAACATCGGACCAGCTGTTTAATATCAGACAGATCTTGGAGAAGTGCAAAGAGTACAACATTGAAACACACCATTTGTTCGTTGATTTTAAGGCAGCCTATGACAGTGTTAGAAGAAGTAAGCTATGGAGAGTAATGGAGGAATTTGAAATCCTCAATAAACTGATCTCGCTAACCAAGTTAACACTGAACGGAGATAATAGCCGAGTAAGGATCCGTAATCAACTGTCAGAGATTTTCGAGATAGAGGGAGGCCTACGTCATGGAGATCCTCTCGCGACGCTGCTTTCTAGCCTGACCCATGAAGCAGCTGTGCGCACCATGGACATAGATTCCAGCGGCACCATTTTCGCCAAGTCCAGTCAGTTGCTAGGTTTCGCAGACGATCTGGACATACTTGGACGGAAAATGGATGTTGTTAAAGACAAGTTTATGGCCTTGGAGAGGAAAGGTACCGACCTTGGTTTGAAAGTTACTGACGATAAAACGAAATACATGATCATCTCGCCTTCGAATCAACACCAGGAGGAAACCGTAACGATCGACACACACACATTCAACAAATTCGTATACCTTGGATCGAAGCTGAACACTAATAACGACATCGCGGACGAAATTAAGAGTTATTACGGCCTTCTGAAAATCTTAAAGTCCAAGTCAGTAAGCCGAAATTCAAAATGCGTAATATACAAATCTGTGATCAGACCAATGGTTACGTATGGTTCGGAGTCGTGTTGCTTGACACAAAGAGACGAACAATCGCTGCACACGTTCGAAGGAAAAGTACTGCGGACAATATTTGGACCAGTATTCGATCAAAGGCAGAACCGATGGTGCAGGCGATTCAATCATGAGCTTAGTCAGCTTTATGGAGAGCCGGACATAGTCAGAACTACCAAAATAAAACGACTGCGTTGGCTCGGTCATGTACAACGAATGGAAGATCATCGTATTCCGAAAAAAATCCTTAAAACTAGACCGGAGGGCAAGAGAGGTGCAGGGCGTCCAAAATCCAGATGGTATGACGCAGCTCTTGCCGACTTAAAAACTGTGGGAGTATTCAGCTGGGAGACGTTAGCTGCGGATAGGTCCGGTTGGAGAAGCATGTTGCAGAAGGCCAAGACCCTTAATGGGTTGTAGTGCCGGTTAAGTAAGTAAGTAAGTAGAGAACATTTTTGCCCATGGAAGTATGGATCAGCGGCCTCTCCTTAGAGCTCTAATTTTTTTGCTATGTTGTAAAGAAAACTCATAGGAACATTTTTGAAAACTGAAGTAAGGGTCCTTAGGAATAACCCCAGTACGGGGAATTTAGTGGAGGTTCGAAAGTTTTTTTACACTGTTGCTTCGGAAGGGTTATGGCTTTTGGGCAGTTTCCAATGCATTAAGTGAGGACGTAATCACTAATTTATCGAAACTTCATTAAATTTGTCTTTATCACTTGCGACTGACGTAGACTCTATAGGGAATTGTACGGGTCCTCGAACCATATGCATTAATTATACTTTTCCGTCCTCGTATTAAGTTTGATCTCCCTTAGCTTCATGTTAAAAAATTTCTACATTAGATACAAGAGCACGATATACTTATATAGTCGACCTAGAAACACAGTTCTAATTGCTTTCATCCCAAATCGTCACAAACGGTAGTAAGAAAATTCGAAATATTAACTCAACGGAACAGAACGAATCTCCTGTAATGTTAGAGCCTTGCTTTCGCCCACCTGATATAATCTAATCTACTCCCCCAAAAGCCATTAACTGTAGCACTTTTTATATGCGGATGAAAATACACACCATCGCGACAATTACTCCATTTGTCGCACAACATTGAAAGTACCAAATTTATATGCATAATTTTAAATTTAAATTCTCGGTACATAATACTATACAATTCAAACAAATTTTTTTTCCATGTCAGAATAACTGAAACACAGACGGAATAACAGATCAGTTTCAATGTGGCAATAGACGAAGACGGTTCTGAAAAAGTTGTAGCCAACTAACAAATATTGCAGCTCATCTTCAGTACAACCACAAACGACTCGTTAATTATTATTGCTTCTACAACTGATGGTGTTAATGTTTGTTGTGTGTATCAAAATAATTAGCGATAAAAAAGAATAAATTAATTTGTGTGTGGAATGACATAATTACAAAGAGCATTCATAATCTGTTCGTGCGACAAAATACGCAAATTTCACTTAGTTTAAGTATAGTGTCTTACTAATTTTTGCATAGTGTACAAGTATAATGGTGTAAGAATACTTATTTATTGACGGTTTGCATTTGGATTATTAAACTCGATAGTGTAAGTAGCACATTTTATAGAATAATTACATGTTTTCATTTCCGCATTATCTGCTCTTCAAACCCATTTCCTTTTACCGCACTAGAGTATTTTTTTTTACCATTTCCTTAGACTATGTGGAACGTACTGGCGACAAATCAACAACATAGAAAATTTATGTTGATTGTTGCCGTTCATAATGATGAGCTAAAAAAATCTATAACACAGACTAAGTATGAACAGGTGTGGTTGCGTTACGAGATTGTTGTGTTCATTCTCTATATTATAATGCAATAAACATCACTTAAAAAGGGCGGTTTGAACTATATAAAAGTTTGCAAGAGCGAAAATAGGCCAAAAGGTCTTTTTAAATATGTAATTAATATCCTTCAATTTACAAATTAAAGCTTCGATTGCGTTTTTCCTGATGTTTGTGTGTTTCATGTACACATATTTACATATTCACGGTTGGAGAAAATGTTTTTGCCGTGTTTGCATATGACAAGGGGTTGAATTAGGACATTAGGGATTTGGGTATTTTTTTTTGAGGAATGTATTCTTATGAAAGGGTTTTTGGATCGGTTCGATCTGAAGGAAATGGAAAGAGCAGATTTCACCATGATAACGTGTGTGCCGAAACGTCGCCGACAGAAATATGTATGACGTCACTCACGAGTTTTTGAATGTCTTCATCTGGTGTGGTCACAACTCTCTAAAAATTTGTGAAAGGTAACATTGCACCATGATACGTTACATTTAGGATAGGCTCCTAAATGTGGGTTGTTTAAGTATACTTTCAGGGAATTTTTTTCTGTTTTATTACATCTCATGATATTATGCCAATCAATTTCCGAACAATTCTGATGCCACTACAAGATCGCATAGGCTTTCATGAACGTAATAAGCTCTTGAGTTGACTTTGGAGATAATAAACTCAGGGTTAGAGTAAGAAATGATTCATACAAAACTTCAACAGATGGCGACTGTAACCATTTCCGTTACACTTCGCTAGTCCAAAAAATACCTCTAACCAAGACAAATAGATACGTCAGCACTTTGTCCATCACGTCCATCAGCATGACTTAACTGAAGATTGGCACTAGATGCCGAAATGTTGATCTCTTCTAATTATCTCCATAACGCAACTGTTCTAGATGTCTGAGCGTCATGTCAATGACAAAATAATTCAAATAAGAGCTTACACGTTCATAGTAAAAGTAATACGTAATGAGTTGTGTAATGAGTAGATGTGTACGCACGCGCGGGCGAAGCCCAAGCGAAAACTACACATCGAGTGTGTATTGGGGTATTTTGAAAGATAGTTTTCTGTAATAGTAAGAGTGTGTTGGTGCACATACCGCGGAAAGCAACTTTTCGTCTCAAGTGATGGGAAAATATTTTCCGTCACAACCAATACACTCTCACGTATGCAGAAAAAAGCATTTTCACTAAATACAATACAGTAAAACCTCGATTATCCGCCCATCAAAAGAATTCTACAGCAACGCTTCGCTTTTCACAAAACAACCGAGTTTTACTCGAAGAAATTACAAACGAATTCGCAAAAAGAGATAGATATAAGAGAGAAATAATAGAGGTGCACAAGCTTATGATTCTCTTCCTGTATATTGGTGAATTGCAGAACTACAAAACCTTTTTTAACGATTTTACGGGAAACATCTTGGACGTTTAAAATTAATTAACTGTGAAATTTTTCGATCGATGTTGTTTAAAATAAACGTCTTCTTCCATCTACTGTGACGGAAAAATAAGAACCATCATTCTGCTGAAGAACAATAGAAATGTTATTGTTGTTTTGCAGAATGTCGATTACTATTTTTCCTTCTGTAAATCTATTTATTTTCAGAAAGGTGTCCTATAGCCAAATTCTTGTCAGACCAACTTGCCTTTTTCATCTTGGGGAGTAGTTTTTCTGGCAGATAATGTGACGTAATTCAAAGTTTGTGGAGAACTTTTTCCGAAAAAATTGGGTCTTGATGCCTGGCACTGACTTTTGTTCTTCTATTCTAAAGCGTTGGTTAGAGTGAGACAGATATAGTTGGTCTCTTTCTAACTAACGCTTTAGAAAAAAAGAAGAAAAGTCACGTGCCCGGCATCAAGACCCAATTTTTACGAAAAATGCTCTTCACAAACGTTGATCTACGTCAAATTATCTACTAGAAAAACTAATCCTCAAGATGAAAAAAGAAGTTGGTCTGACGAGGATTTGCTAGTGTTCTACCACCGCCGGATACTGCTAAAATTAGGCCTAAATGGAATTCATATAATAATAATAGTAATCCGCCGTTACAACCTGTCCGGGTCAGAGGCTAGATCATTAGACCCGTACTAAGTACGTAGGTCTGATGCGTTTACTACCACGTTTGTTACATTGCGAATTCGAACCCGGGAGAAAGGGGGAAACTTTTTTTGTTGCCTCCAGATGACAAATCAGCGAAAAAAACAATGTCCGTCTGTCGGTCTGTCTGTCGGTCTGTCTGTCTGTCTGTCTGTCTGTCTGTCTCTCCGTCAACACGATAACTTGAGTAAATCTTGACCGATTTTCAAAAACTTTTTTTTTCCTGAAAGGCAGTCGCAAAAAATATTTTATGGGATTGAATCTGGGCACTGTCGGCCCCAGGGCCGCC
>CM055406.1:60489373-60508103 GCA_029228625.1 Pseudolycoriella hygida
GTCATACGCAAAAATTTGACTTCCTGTTCAAAAATACGCCATACATAATGACAAATTTTTGCGTTGTGAAAGCTGAAAGAACAGAAAAACTATAACATTGGGGGTCCGGCATTTGTGACGCATTTTTTTAATCAAAAATGAGAACATTCCAAAAGAATTTTTGCGTTTCAAAGCTTTAAGCGTCACCCCAAATTGATATCAGTTGTTTTGGAAGGAGGAAGAAGGACTTGCGTCACATTTCCCTTTTAAAAGGGTTTTTGTTGTGATCTAAGTTTTCCAAATTTTTCTTTGGAAGTTATTTTTCCTAAGTTCTACATACTCCAAATTTTCCAAAAAAATATAATTCTTGTTGTCATTAAGATGATGGGGTGCCCAAAAACATGGCTGTCGTTGGCTATGGTGGCGCCCCCAGAGCTATTTCATGAAAATTTAAATCTTTTGGGAAAGTATCAACCACAGGTGGTCAGTTTGAACGATTATAAAAGCAGGCCTTGGTCCATTGCTTCGTTTGTTTTTATTTGATGTATGACGGGTGTCTGAAGACATGTCCATTGTTGGCTATTGTGGCGCTACCAGGGCTTTTTCATTCGGAATGAGTGTATAGTTCGAACTGAAAAGTATTGATCTCGGTCGTTTTTTTAGATTTTGTGCAGTTTTAGTTAGTTCAGTTTAGTTAGTTTTATATCAGTTTTCGGACAGTCATCAGTGATTTTCATGCAGATATCCTTGAATCCTTAGGTTTGTTTCCTTCCTTCCCGTTGTCATCAGGAACCTGTCGAAGACAACAGACCCCAGTATAACCACTTGAACCCACAATGATGTAATCTAACAGAATTTTGCATACTGAAGAAACTTAAGGCCACCACATATTATTTGCCGTAAGAGCATTAGGAAGTTTCAGATATCCTCAACTTGTTCACATGCAAAAGTAGATCTCGAGTGGACGCTCCGTACGTATCAAAATGGATATTGCAATGAGACATATGTACGTATCAGATTAGATATTGCAAAACTCTTTACGTATCAGAAAACACTTATTGCAAAAGTTTCAGAAGGAGCAAAAAATTCAATGCCTCAAGTTATTTGGAGATGGTTTTTCGTCAATATACAGAGACTTACTTTCAAAATTGAAGAGAATTACATTTTAGAGAACAAGTCTTTCAGGGTTTCAGCGAAAAATTACCATCTCTCGGGATAAAGAAATATATATTCTGATATTGGTACGTATGGTTCTTTGTTTATGTTCAAAAAAAACTGCACCGAAGTTTTTTGTCGGCGGCTGACGGCGCGGCGGCGGGCGGCTTAGCCGAACTTTTTTTTTTCTTCGGCGGCGGCGTACTTTTTAGACACTTTTTTCGGCGGCGATCGGCGCGGCGCACGTCAGCGCACAGGTCTAGTTGAACAGTAATACCATGCTCTTTTGATTTCTAAAATACTTCCCTGAGCGACATATCAAACCCAGCATTCTGTACGCCTTTCTGGTTATTTCATCAACATGTTGAGTATCAAGTATCACACCTAGATCCTTCTTCACCGAAACTCTTTCCAACATTTCATTGCCAATGTGGTATGCATATTTAGTCGTACAGGGACTGTGACTGGTTGACATTATAGCACATTTTTTGACGTTGATTACCATTTTGTTGACCAGTCAACAATTTTCATCAGATCTTGCTGCAGTAGTCCACAGTCATACATTGTATTGATTTTACGAAAGATTTTCAGGTCGTCTGCGAACCCAGAGCTTGATGACAGTATTGACAAAAGATCATTTATAAAAAGAATGAATAGTAATGGTCCTAGAATCGAGCCTTGCGGTACACCAGAGGTCGGAACAATGCGGCTCGATTTGGTGGCACCAATTACAACAAATTGAGAGCGGTCATTTAAATAAAACTTAAACCAATTCAGACTATTTGAGAAACCAAGCGCTTTCAATTTTTCAACTAAGACAAAGTCGTCTTATCAAAGGCTTTTGAAAAATCAGTATAAACTGTGTCTACTTGACCTCCGTCAACTATGGATTGAGCGACGGTAGAAACATATTCCATTAAATTTGTTTGAGTTGAACGTTTTTTAAAGAAACCATGCTGAGAGTGATGAATTCGAGACTTAATCTGATCAAACAATTGCGTGAAAACGAGCCTTTCAAAAATCTTAGAGACAGCATTCATAATACAAACTGGCCGATAGTTTTTTATGTCTTCCCTGTCACCGTCCCTAAATATAGGTGATACATAACTTGCCTTCCATCTGGATGGGAATTTCACTTGGGCGACAGATTTATTGAACAAAATAGACAGTTGAAGGCTTAGCAAAAGTGCTAGGTTAATGAAAAACATCATCGGTATATCGTCCGGGCTAGATACCTTATTTACATTAAAACTCTTTAGTGCTTGGCTGAATGAAGCTAACGATATTGGCTCAGTGTTTGAAAGAGAGAATAGGTCATATATATCATCTGGCATTTCCCATTTCCACTTTAGGATTGTACACAGAATCGAAAAATTTCGCGAACAAGTTACAAATCGATTGCCTATGATCACTACTTTCATCATCTAGTCTCATCTGGTTTGGCAAAGAATTCGTCTTTCTTAGCGACTTCGTAAAGGCAAAAAAACATTTATTATTAGATTTCAGCTTATCTTCACAACCTTCAATGTTGAAGCATGACTTGATTTTCGCCTTTACTCGCTTATGAATATTCGAAAATTTTGCTTCGAGATCTTTCCTATCTATCGTATTAACCAAGGGATAAATAGCTTGATTATAGTCACGGTACGTGACATTCACTTCACCTCGACTATAATCGCGCCATTATATTCCTTGGTTAATAATACACTATTATTGCACTCGGAGTCATAATATGCTCTTTATGTACCAGCTGTCGAAGTTTGAGCCCATTGTACAACAAACTATCGGGCTGAAGCTCTCGGATATTTTTCTCAAATAGATAAGAGAAATCGAATCACATCCCTTGCATAATAATATACTATTCTTGCCAATTATATCAAAACCATTGAAAATAGAACTATAATATTCCGATTGTAGTCGAGTTCTACACAGTACGTAGGAACGCTCATATCACTGCGTTCTTAATGAGATCCGAGTGTCCCCTGCGTTACATTTTCCAATGGAACTACCCAACACACAACAAAATTGGCATTTTATACACCAGGAATAAACTATTGTATAGCACAAGTACCAAACCGTTTGCACTTAATCTCGATACATTAATTCACGCACCGAGATGAAATTAATGACCGATTAATGATCATTCACTTCAACTCAATTAAGCGATGATAGTCCTTGTATCATGAAATACTATTGTGCCTGAAATTGCTGAACCAAGCATAAGATTCCACCTTTTGCATCCTTATGAGTGATCAATTGAAAAATGTTGCACTGCAAGCAAATTATCTATTTCACTCCTTGACTCAACGAAACAAACTAAAAGAGTAGCTAAAACAACCATTTTGGCATACGCTGTTCGTTGGGAAACTTTTTACCCTCCTGGTAGCAATTTTCTTTAACAAAAGGAGTAATGACATGACCACCGAGCCGGTGTTTCTTCATATAAAATTGACTCACCGCCGCAACTTTGTATGAAGAAATTGAGTCAGTGGTCATTTCATTTCCCCTTTTGGCTTATATCTAAACAGCAAATGTCAAAAATATAATGAATTTAAAAGCTCTTCGAAAGATCAATTGAACCAAAAACATACTTGTACCCTTTTGAGTCAACTTTTGTGAATCGGCAGTCACCACCATATTGAACTTCTTAGATGTATGGTCTTTATGTGGAAGGAGATGCTTTGATCATCCAATAGAAACGCTCTCAACTTCATAATGTGATTACATTGTCATTACGACAAATGAAAAACTGTGAACATTTTAAAATTAATGGAAAAGTCACACATTTGCTAATCAGTCTGACAGTTAGAAGTCTCTCCAGCATCTCATTGTTACATGAATTGTTTTCTTATTTCGCAAGAAACAGTAACATAAAAACAATAAAACTATAAAAATCACATGAGATCATGAGATCAACGAATGTGTTCATAAGTCAGCAGATAAGAGTTCGTTGAATATTAAAAAAATATTCAGATTCACAGACATGTGATTCTTATCATCAGCTATCTTTTGGTGTTATGCACCGTGTTCTTTACACTGCGCCATCATAATACATAGTTTGACTTTCTGATTGAAATTTTCTAGCTTCTGGAAATCCAAGATATAAGAGCTTAGAGGAGTAAACACACTATATTTTGTTACTTGAGTAGTTATACGTACGAACTGAAGGCGCTCTTTCTTTTACCGAAAGTCTTTTTTAGAGAAGATGAATAAGATGCAAAGAAACCCGTTCCCATTACCTAACGCGTATGGTCTCATATGATCTAATATCATATCATATTAAAAATGAAGATACTATAGACATGTAAAAATTGTATTTTTCTATTTTGACGTTTTTAAAAGAAAATTTCGAAATTAGTCGAGAGACCTTAAATTTTCATTTTCCATAATATCGTATGTGCAGGTAACCATTGCATCTGTATTCCTTTTGTTTCATGTTTTGCTTTGTTTGGATTCATGGGCAAGCCCCTGCCATTAGTGCGTTAACGGCTTATGTCAAAGTTTAGTGATTTTCATGACGCTATGTTTAAGCAAGTATCATTAGTTTGACAGCTTATGCACCGGGCCAAGAAAATTAGAATAGTTTGACATAAGCCGTTGACGCAGTAAATACGTGGACTCATATATTAGCGCACAAAACTATACATCTATATTACAGTTTCTCACACAGAAACATTTCCATTTAATTTATATTAATTAATTTGGATTATCAGAAAAAGCTGTGAAGCCTGCAGTGAGACCTTCTGTCAGTTAGATGAATTTATTTTTATAATGTTGGCAACGTTCATTCCGTGTCTTTTTAGGTGTATTAACATACAGCCTTTGTTGCCAATTCGGTAATTTTTGGTAATGAAGAAAATGCTGTGAGTTTATTTCGGAGCACTTTGTTCAAAAGTAAAAATCTAAATTTTGTTTTTAATTAACTAATGTCATTCAAACAAACTCAACTACACTTACGGAAATATATTTTTGCATCAAATAGAATTTTGTACTTCTGCGCAGCTTTTTAACACTGCAAAAACTTGCGCAGAAGTACAAAATTCTATTTGATGCAAAAATATATTTCCGTAAGTGTAGGGTGTAGATTGCAGTTTACGAAAAAATTTCTTGTGAATTTTTTGGCGTGTAAGACTTGCGTCACGGCCTCTTCAGACGAAAGTGCAACTTGTTGTAATTGTACCGTAAAACATTGGTCATATACCGCTATACGAGGACTTAGCATTGCCTGTGATAGGGGTTATTCCATTGAAAAGTTGAAAATAAAAAAGTAGATGAGACTTGGGAACCACGTTTTCCGGTTAAACCGTTCGTCTGACAGTGTTTTCTTGTATGAGAGACTTATAGATAAGGTTTTTCCTGAAAAATGTTTCATACATCACAACTCTCGCATCTTTGTACGCTTCAGGAGATTGACACGGTTCCCAGGTCATATACAAAATTCATTGCATGGAATTGCCCATAGAGAGACTGGAATCTCGTAATCCAGCAATCCAGCATGCTACAGCTAAAACCTTGCATGCCAGTTATTTCAAATCCAAAGAGGTGTGGCAGGAAGAGTGGACGTCTACTGGCTACAGCTCACAGATATTCAACTTTAATGAACACTCGGCAAGATCAAAGGAATTTGCGCTCCCTCGGAAAACATTTTTTTTTTTCAAAGACACCTTTATTGGTATTAATAGTACAATCTTAACTTGTGACGTGTGCGGGGTTGGCAGTCCAGTGACTGATTCCCAGAATGTTGAACTGTCTTGATTCTTCATTACGTCAGTTCATGTGGTTTGGTTCTTCTACTTCGTTCGTAATGTCTAGTAGGAGGATGGCTTCTATGTTGGAGTGATTTGAAAGTCTATTCTCGTGCTTAATGGCTGATTCTCGAATTACATCTGCTACCCATCGTATTTCTAGGTCCGCGTGTAATTCCTTGTTCGTCACGTAGTGGTAGGCGTTTGTGATCATGCGAATGAAATTGTTTTGGCAAGTTTGTATGATATCTCTGTTGGTTTTTTCGCACATCCCCAAAGCTCGGTTTAAGTTGGACTTATATCCAATTAGCCAGTAAATTTGTCTAATTTTATTTTTCATTTGTTGAGATTTTTGTTTAACGCGGTGTTTCCAGTTAAATCTGTTATCCAGATGTAGTCCCAGATATAATGCTGACTCTGCCTTTGGAATAGGAACTCCATTAAGGAAGATACGGTGATCGCTGTTTATGTGACGCAATGCATAAGTGACGTGCTTGGATTTGGTCTCGTTGAGCTTCCAATCAGTGGTCCACTTGTTTATTTTATCAATTGCCTTTTGTAGATCTTTGGTGGCTTTTGATTGCGATTCATTAGATGTCATTATTGCTGTATCATCAGCAAATGTGCCAATAAATGACTTTTTTGTCACTGGTATGTAAGCAGTGTATAGGATGTATAAAAACGGTGCTAATACACTTCCTTGTGGTACTCCTGCCATTATTGGGTAGTATCTTGAGAAAATTTCTTCGTCTTTCACTCTGAATTTCCTGTCAGTTATGTATGATTCAAGCAGTTTGCTGAAGTTGCCTGGTAAGTTTTTGCTCATTTTGTAGATGAGTCCTTGGTGCCACACTTTGTCGAAAGCTTGTGATACATCTAAAAATACTGCAGGACAGTACTCTTGGTTTTCAAATGATTGTTCGATCGTTGAAACTAGTCTGTGAATTTGCTATGTTGTTGAATGTTTATTCCTAAATCCGAATTGGAAATCTGGAACTTTCACCAGTGGTCTTAGCTGTTTCACTAATAGTTTCTCAAGGATTTTTTAGATTGTCGGTAGTAGTGAGATTGGTCTATTCGAAGTAACTTTTTCAGCTGGTTTGTCTGGTTTCCTCAGCATAATTACTTGAGCAATTTTGAAGCATTTTGGTATGTATCTCAATTTCAAGCACGCGTTGAAGAGATATGTCATCATAAGCAAAGCTTGTTTTGGCAGTTGCATTATAACACCAGCAGATAGCTTCGGAAAACATGGTGCCCGCACCAAACGATGTACCAGTTGAAGTATGAAAGTGATTTGGAAATCTTAAGAATTTAACAAAACAATCGCCAACTTGGTTGGGAAGACTCAATTTGTGATCTATGTATGTAGTGTGCCTATTCTATTTTTCTTATTTGTTAGTTTGACTTCACTTTTACTTGTGATACGTTAAGAGAATTTACCATATGCTTAGTAAAATAAATATGGCCTCGTTCGGTATGTTAGAAAAATTTTTAAGGCAGCTGTCAAGTGTGGCTTGGCTGTTGCTTTAATAAAAAACAATGTATTTTTGTTCAGACTGACATTCATTTCTTGCTGCGGTCTGGCTATTTTTTATTGAATTATAATAAACGTTGAATTAAAAAATTCAAAAAAGCAAATACGTTAGCATATAAAAAATTAACATTTGGAGATAACAAATTCAAAAGCGGAAACAAAAACATGAAATCTTGCAGAAAAAAAATTGACTTTCAGAGGTGAGAAAAACAATTTCAGGGATAAAAAACACAATTTTGGAGTTACAAAAATTTAAAACGCAGTTAACGAAAACCAAAACTGAAATAAAAATTTCGAAAATGCAAATAAAAAAATCGAAAAAGGTAATATAAAATTCAGAAACGGAGTCATCGAATTATTCAAAATGGAAATAATATAAAATCAAAATGGAGATAAATAATTCGAAAACGGAGATGGTTTTTTGCCATTTTTAGCATAAATATTTACGTTTTAGAATGACTGGAAAATTAATTTTATCTGCCTAGAACGATAATCTCGTATTTTTCTCCCTAGGGCAAAATTGTTTTTCTCAATATATCTTTTCTCGGCAGATAAAATAGCATATGCACCGCTGTCCAGGATGGTTTATTTTGACGATTTGGATTATTTCCCACGCCTTCGGCTCGGGAAATAACCTCCAAATGCTGTTAGAGATGGTCTGAAACGTGGAGAAAATATGATCCAGGGTATGATATTGCTCCCAAATAAGTCAGTTAGAGATTTGGTCGACGAAGAAAAATCTTAGAGTTTTGGATTGCCCACATCTTTGTTGAACATTTTATGATCCGACTTCATCGGGGGGTCAGTTACTTTTTTGGCATTAAAGTGAGCCTATTGTGTGGAGTAGGGTGTGTTTTTGAGTAATCAATCGTCAACAAAGGGCAACAAAATTGCAGAACAATGTTGGGTGAAAAAATTCCACACTCCCGAGCTATAGGACATTTATGGGTATTTATTTATGGGTATTTAGTCACCAACGGGAGGAATAAGTGTTCCGGCGGGAATTCGGACGGAAGTTCAGACATGTATCCAGACTTCGATTTGGACAGGGATTCGGAGAAGATGTTAGATTTCACGGCCATACCAATACAACACTAGGGAATTTTCCTTTGTACGAAGTGTTACGAAAGCCTAGGTGGATTACAAAAGTAGCGAATTTTATCTTTCACAACAAGTCAGTTAGAC
Source organism: Pseudolycoriella hygida (assembly GCA_029228625.1). Lineage (NCBI taxonomy): Eukaryota > Metazoa > Arthropoda > Insecta > Diptera > Sciaridae > Pseudolycoriella > Pseudolycoriella hygida. The sequence goes on from CM055406.1 coordinate 60,497,975, forward strand.
CTAGGTCAATACAAGACTAGGGAATTTTCCCTTTTACGAAATGTCATTAAAGCCTCGGATGCTCGGATGATAACAAAATTAGGGAATTTTACCTTTTTCGAAACGTCGAGATAAAGTGGTTCGGACGGGAATTTGAAAAGGTATTGGGATTTTAACCGCGAGTAGGAACGGTAATTCGGGAAGGGGGTTTGGGCGTCGATTTGGACGGTGATTTGGACAGGAGTTCGGACGATGATTTGGACGTGTATTCTGACTGGGAGGTGGTCTGGACGGGTATTTTAAGGGTGGTGTGGATGCTGATTAGGGATGCGGACTTAGCCCCGCAGGTTAATAATCAGCGGGAGTCTAGAGGGCGGCAGCTTCTTGATATAAAAAATAATTCTGTTAATCAGATCACAGCTTTATGCAAGTTCTCGCTCTCGAACCTACCCCCTCCAAAGCCTGCGTAGCCCGTCATAGCTAACGGGTCTTCTGAGTAACCCATTCATACTACTTAAGTGCTGACCCCTCTAAGACACACCTTCTTCAAATAAATTTTTATTTTTAAATAATTCACAAGAAGATAAAAAATTCAAAAAGAGAAATAAAAATCATAAAAAAATACAGTTAAAAAATTCAATTATTGGAAGTGAGAAAATAATTTCAGAGACAAAAAACTCAATTTTGGAGTTATAAAAATTTAAAACGCAGGTGAAAAAAACCAAAACTGAAATAAAAATTTCGAAAATGCAAATAAAAAATTGAAAACGGAAATATACAATTCAGAAAAGGAGTTATCGAATGATTTAAAATGGAAATTATATAAAATCAAAATGGAGATGTACTTACGGAAATATATTTTTGCATCAAATAGAATTTTGTACTTCTGCGCAGGTTTTTGCAGTGTTAAAAAGCTGCGCAGAAGTACAAAATTCTATTGATGCAAAAATATATTTCCGTGAGTGTAAATAAATCGAAAATGGAGAAGGTATTTTGCCGATTTTAACATAAATACTTCCGTTTTTGAAATTTTTATTTGCATTATTGAAAATTTTATTTCATATTTTGAATTGCTTAATGCCAAAACAATTTTGTTTTGTCTGCCTTTTTAATTTTTTATTTGCGATTTATTTCGATTTTTTTATTTCCTTTTTTGAATATTATATCTGCCGTTTATTACGATCCTTTTTTTTTATTTATTGAATGAAAGATTTGCTATCGAAAAATTGTTTCGAATCGCAATTTATTTTATAAAAATATTTTGTGTATATGGATTTTGCTGATCCTCGCATATGCTCGCACCTTGGGACCGTCTCTCAATTACGTAATCAGAAAAGGGTCAAATTTGTTAGAACCGTTCGCTAGCCTCATGACACCCTCCCTCTCGAGCGTGACGAAATTTTGGGATGGCCCCTTTTCAGTGAATACCCGGGCTAATATTTTGAACATAGTCCGTCTGTCCGTATTTTTGAGAGAATCATCTACTGTAACCAGCCAACTGCTATTTTCTTCTATCTGGTACCTTCTACTGGTATGCACCTTCACACAAAACCATTAAACGAGTATTTCGTACGGGTCTAACAAACTAAGAAATTAAATCGTTGTCAGAGTTGTAGTTTAGATTGTTCGAACATAAAATACCGCAGCGATCTCTCGTTTGTTTGAATATGAAAGCATTCGCAATTTGTTGTAAACTTGCTGTAAATATTGGCTTTCGATGATTCTACAAAAGTAAACTTAAAATAATTTTCATGTATTTGAGAGTAGAACGTAACGGAACAAATTCAGGTATTGTTGGTAACGACTTAAGTAAGCAATAACAATAATTTTTTTACATACTCACAAACTATAAAATTCGTGAAAGAATTTACAATACTCTTACTTATTAAGCTAATTTTTAACTGATGAACAAAAAAGAAACATTTCATTCAGGTTAAAGAAATTACATAAAAAACCAGATGACTTGTAATTTTGAAGAGCAAAGTGACTTCAATATCATTCTATTGTTTCTGAGAAGTCACCGAGGCACTTGAATTTTAGGTAATGTGCTAGTGCTAGAGTAAGACAAGAGAAATATGCAACTAGAAAGAAATAGCGACAGCAAGGTATTTCTATTTTCTGATCTGGTAATTGAATCAAAACAAAAAGAAATTGCTCTTGAAAAATCTTTTATTAATTCAATTTAAAATTATTCAAGTCATGATGTAGGCTATAATTTAGAGACCGTTATATTCTCATCGTTTTACCACTTTGTTGTGAACGAACGCAAAACTTCAACATTTCGCAAAGCTAATCATCTTAATACAATCATTGACCCTTTCGGTAATAATAGCAAATTATTTGGTTAATCTTTGTATAAAACTTTTCGGCTGCACAATCGTATCTTTATAACCTCCCAGTGATTTCAAAAACTCATTTTGCGATTGCATGATATAGGGTAAGTTCACCGGTCTCGAACTCTGTGCTAGTTACAAGCTTTTCTTTTGTTCTTTTTTGAGAACAAAGGAAAAGACAATAGAGGCTCGTAACTAAAACCATTTCTAAACAGATTCGTAACCGGTAAAAGCACGGGTAAAAGCACCGGTTACGAGTTTGTTTAGAATGACTTTAGTAAAACTTACCGTGGCAATAGCAATCAACGGCAAAAGAAATACTATAAGCTCTCTCCGCACTCTGATCGCTGCACTAAATTCGGCCATTCGAATCAGCTAGACACCGACTCACCTAATAGGGTGATAGTACCTTTTGTACTTATTGGTGTTATGTTATGTAACAGTGTGACCAGCAACACAAACAATTTTTCAAAAATGTAACAGACCCACAACAAATTAAAAGTCAGTCAGGAACTCGTCGTTAATTCTCGCCTCTGTATTTACGGTATTTACCTAATTCCATCAATCAAAATCTAATCGAAACCACACCCACCAATAAAAAAGAAATTTTATTGTTGTTATTTGTGATGTTGGCATTACTTACTAAGATACCGTAAATGGAAATGATGAATCAAATGTACACCTCCAAATTTACTATCCCCACATATTGTAACGCAAAAATAATACCCGGGGAGGGGGGGGGGGTTCCACTTTCGCGTGACATACTTTATTAACGGGTCATTTTGCATGTATTTTCTTCTAACGAATGAGTATAGTTACAGTCGCGGCTGGAAAAAAAGGTTTTTTTTCCCGGTATCTAAATCCAATTTCCCATTTTTTCCTGGTATCCGTCTAAAATTGATAAAATTTCCCACTGAGGAATCGAGATTTCCCGGTGAAAAATTGAGATTTCCTGGTGATCAAAATGCGATTTCCCGGTGACCAAAAGTTATTTCCCGATGAACAAAATGTTGAAATGTTGCGAGTGGAGCGAGCGAGAATTTTTTTTTCATACTTTTTGACGAAATCGTTGACATAATAATCAATATTTTACAAAGAAAAATTTATGAATCGCGAGCGGATCGAGCGAGATTTTTCTTAATACTATTAACGAACTTGTTGACATATCAATCGAAATTTTACAAAGAAAAATTTATGATCCGCGAGCGGAGCGAGCGAGATTTTTTTAATACTTTTTAATCGTTGACATGTCACTCAAAATTTTACAAAGAAAAATTTTACAAATCGCGAGCGAAGGCGCAGGCGGAGCTAGCGAAATTTTTATAATTTTTTTCAACTAAGTTGTTTACTCACTTTCCATTTTTCAGCCATTTCCCATTTTTTATTTATTTCCCGTTTTTCAGTAATTTCTCATTTTTCCTTCATTTCCCATTTTCCAGCAATTTCCATTTTTTATTCATTTCCCGTTTTCAGCAATTCCCCATTTTTAGTCATTTCCCACTTTGAAGCGACTTCCCATTTTTTAGTCATTGCCCATCTTGAAACGATTTCGCCCATTTTTAGTCATTTCCCACTTTGAAGCGATTTCCCATTTTTATTAATTTCCCACTTTGAACCGATTTCCCATTTCTTAGTCATTTCATCTTGAAGCGATTTCCCATTTTTTAGTCATTTCCCATCCTGAAGCGATTTCCCATTTTAAGTCATTTCCTACTTTGAAGCGATTTCCCATTTTTTGTAATTTCCCATTTTGAAGCGATTTCCCATCTTGAAGCGATTTCTCATTTTTAGTCATTGCCCATCTTGAAGCGATTTCTCCCATTTTTAGTGATTTCCCACTTTGAAGCGATTTCCCATTTTTAGTAATTTCCCACTTTGAAGCGATTTCATTTTTTAGTTATTTCCCATCTTAAAGCGATTTCCCATAACGTAAACCGTTCGAGCTTTGCTCGAGCATATTTCCCGAAACGTGAACCGCTCGAGCTTCGCTTGAGCATATTTCCCGAAACGTGAACCGCTCGAGCTTCGCTCAAGCACATTTCCCAAACAAGAACCACTCGAGCTTCGCTGTGGATTTCCCGGTATCCAGCTTTTCGGCCCCCAAACTGCCCGGTATCCTAGATACCAAGGATACACACACTATTTCTAGCTGCGGTTACAGTGAAAGAAGATACTCGTAATTATAACAGGTTTTCTACCATGTGTTCGCAATAGCTGGTTCTGAGTTCGAAACTACCGAAAATTACTGACGCCAGATGAGGGCTTTTCTCTGCTTGTCGATCCATCTAGCCCATCAAAGCCCTCATCTAGTTGAATATCACGATCAAGAAAAATTACATAAATACTTTTAGTATTTATCATTGCGTATTACTGACGCCGACTACCGGCGAGAACACCAGCTGGAAATGAAAAATTTCGTTATAGCAAGCTGTTTATATGTTCGGTCTTTGATCCGAGATGCAAAAGTGACAATATTGGGACCTTAGGTCAGTGGGTTAAGTTGATAGTTTTTGAATCAATAGAGTATGTACAGTCTAATTCTGTTCCAAACTTCTTTCGAATCAACGAAACTGCAGTATTAGCTTACGAAAATGTTTAACATTATCTATCTCATATGCGTCAAAATATGCGTCAAAAAATAGCAAACAAACACCGTATCACTGTTCTGAAGAGTTAAGTGGATGTGTATGATTATCATGTATTAAATGACATCCGTGACTAAAAATGTTAAATTGAAATTTATAAACAGGTTTTATTTGAGGTACTCTGAACTGATAAAATACATGAGATGAACTTATGAGTTATGTACGAATATATATGTTACGCAAATAGATAATTGTTTGCTTGACAATGGTATAACATTCGTTTATGTACTTAGTCGTATATTGTCAATAAAAATTTAAATGATATGTAAACTAAGCAACGCTCTCAATAAAGAGATGCTTACTTTTCATTATTGTGAGCAAATGATACATTCATATTTCATCAGGACGAAATTTTAACGAAGATTCCAACTCTAAATTATTCCTCTTATTTGCAAAGCTAATTTAAACATAAGGCTAAGGAGGTACATGAAGCCTTTTTTTTAAATTCAACAATTCTTCAAAAAAAAAAAAAGAAATTTTTCGAAATTCAAACTAAACGCCCACTCAACAGTTATTTTGTAGCCTTTTGTCCAGCCTAAGGTACATCTATCCACAGTGAGTTGCCCGAAGATTCAATCCATGGACCTTTGCATGGATCTGCACCTGCGGCCTAAGTGAGGAAACGGGCGTTCACGTTATATGCGAATCACTGAGGCTCAGGACTCTAGGAAGTCATGTGGTCCAACCTGCAACAGTATCAAAAATGGGACCTGCCGCTCTAGACAGATTCCTTGTAGGAACTGGGAGGTTTTCGAGATTTACACGATGAATGGGGCACGAAACAAAGGATCATCAGATCTGTGTTTCAAGGACCAGAAATGGACCGACCCAATTTGATAAATCTAAAAAATGGACCTTTGATACCGAATATGACCAATGATGCTACCCCTACTCTTACCTTGTGCTAAACGCATAAGCCTCGAAGTATGCGATACACGGGTCAACAAATATTGTGAAAAAATTAACGGATGCACTTTTCGTTGAAACGTACATTGTAGTCATCGACAATGTTGTGGGCGGAAAAGTTCAAATATTTCCATCGATTTTGTCGTAATGTGGTAAGCTATCACTCAAATTACCGCGTTTATGACAACACTCCCAAATCTACAAAGTTACCTATAAAAACAGAACTAAATATTCCAATGATTTAACCCTATGGGTACTTTTATTCACCTTGATACGAGATGTTAAACTACATCCCTTGTAAAATACGATAGTTTATTGTACGAGGGTCGCAAACTTTGACAGCTAGTCCCGCAAACCGAACAGATTTTGCAAATAGCTGCGAACGTATCAGAATTGCAAATTGTTGCAAAGCTTTTAAAACTGTCAGAATTGGATCGACCCACAGAAATCACCCAAGGTAATGTCGAAAGGCCTCCCGAAGTACGGCAATTGTAGAAGTGGATATTCGGAGATTAGGTCATTTTTCCCTCAAACCCTGAAACACATGTTCTCTACAATTTTACTCTCTGCAACTTTGCCTATGCAAGCAGCCTTCTAACTCTCATAGTTCTGGAGATATGAGTCATCCCTCCCAATTCTAGAAGTGCTCATATCGTAGGATTGGGCCATTTCTCGATAAAAATCTGAAACATGTGTTCCCTAAAATTTTATTTTATACAACTTTGCCAGTGAAATCAATTTTTTAACTGTGATAGTTTTAGAGATACGGGTCATTCCGCCCAATTCTAGAAGTGGTCATATCATAGGATTGGGCTTTTTTCGGTAAAACACTGAAACACGTGTTCCCTAAAATTTTATTATCTACAACTTTGCCTTTGACAGTAAATCTCCATATTGCATGTAAAAACCATCTGCTCTTGTGTATATCCAAGAATCTCAATTTCGTCCATTCCATTAGTCCCAGTTCCCACTGACCCGATTTCCACAAAAATATTTTCCAGTATTGTAAGATCAAATGATATCATTTGACACCAAAATGAACGATTTCCGTGTTATACTTGCTGAGATATTCGCGAAAAAGTTTCACCGACCCACGAAAAACCATGTTAAGGCTCGTATGAAAAACGGAGCTCTTCGGAAAGTGGTCTTATGCGTTTACCACAGTAGGAGGGGATCACCGGATGACGAATTAGCAATAAAAAAAATGTCCGTCCGTCCGTCTGTCTGTCAACACGATAACTCGAGTAAAACTGAACCGATTTTCAAAAACTTTTTTTTCCCTGAAAGGTAATCGAAAAGTTTGGGATTAAATCTCGACACTGTCGGGCCAAGGGCCGCTGAGCTATAGCCGTTTAAGTGGTTTTTGGATTTTGAGTATCTCTTCAGATTTTCAAAAAAAAATTTTGTTTGAAAGGTCAAAAACCTGGGTTTTTTGAAGGTTTGTGGAACTTTTTGGATCCGTACGAAGTACGAAGGTCCTATACGTTTACTACAAATTCAGGGGTCCCACACATCCAAATTTTAAGAAAATTGTCCGTTTCCACTTTTTTTTCGAAACGGCTGCACCGATCACCCTGAAGTTTTTTTTCGCTGAAAGTTACATATGTCCCATGGTTCAAGTTCAAAGATGAGCAAACTCGATCGGTTAGTTTCGGAAATATGGTCCAGAAACCAGGTGAGACCTTTTCTCAGATATCTCTAGAATTAAGGCAGTTAGAAAGCTACTTTCTGGGACAAAGCTGTAGAGAACTAAATTTTAGCGAACACGCGTTTAAAGGTTTTCCCCAGAAACGTCCAAATCCCGAGATTTAGCCACTTCTAGAATTGGTAGGCGATGATTCAAATATCAAGAACTTTGACATAGAAAGTTGCTTCCAAAGGCAAAGTTTCAGAGACTTAAATGTTATCGAACACGTGTTTCAGGGTTTTCTCTTCAAGAACTCAGAGGGATAAGAACATTAGACAACGCGTGATTGGTGTCAGAGTTCAGAAAATTTACTTCGAGAGGGCTTTCGACATTACTTTGGGTAATTTCTGAGAGTCGTTGAAACTCTGATAGTTCTAAAAGAACTTGACTATGCATTCTGATGCGCATTATATTTATGATAATAGTAAGAGTTTGGTACATCGAGGCTATTCACACGTGAAGGCTTTACGTACGGGTCTTTGCACATGTTTCACTTATATCTCTGCGAAATTTCGAAATATCGATTTCCTATGGAGGGTTTTAAATAAAAGATATGAACGTCAGAAATTCACGAAAATTAAATTATAGAAAATCTGTAAAAATCACCACTCAAAGACCACGCGACGCTGGTCGTTTTTCGTGATTATTTCTTTAATGAAGAGGGAAGACGGACAAACGAGAAGACGAACATTTTCTTTAGCTGATACGTCACCTCTAGACAATATTGAATGCATCCCCCAGGGGATTCCCCTTCACTCCCGCCTCGATCTACCCCATGTTACAATAAAATGTCTTGTAGTAAACGTATAGGACCTTTGTACTTCGTACGGGTCTCAACTAGCGTTTCTTTTTTTCTCAATGACATGCCACCTGTGACCCGCTACAACAACAGCATTAAGGGGCCAAAGTACTTTATAATTTCTGATCAATTCAAGTCTTATAATTCTCTCAGTGTATAAGATGTCGATTATAATCGAATTCCATGCATCTACACAGTATCATAATAGCGTTATTATGATAGTATCGACCATAATTAGCGATATTATAGTCGAGTAAAAATGTAAAATTCACAGGTTAAATTTTGTTAAATTGAAATTGTTACATACTTGTGATCGAATAAATTTTGTCGCTAATTGCCGAGAGTTTTTCGTCCATACTAATAAACAGTTTCATGCAAAATTACCAGAGTTGTATTAGCGCCGCTAATCATTAGCGTCGCGTCGCTAATAGCGGCGCTAATAGCGAAGCTAAAATCCAATATCCTCCGCTAATAGCGACTAGCGTTTCGCTAAAACCAGAACTAGCGAGACCAAAATTCGCTAATCGCTAAAATGTTATAAATTATCACAATCACAAACTTGTGAAACAATTGTTAAAAGAATTTTCTGAAATTTTTCTGCGGCCAGTTAGGTGACCCGCACAGTAAAAAAATTAATTTTTTCATCAATTTGAGGCCTGTTTTGACTCCACACTACACAAAGTAACCCGAGACAATCGGAGTTTAATTTTTTTCTGAAAGTCCCATTTATTACGATATGCTATATGAGATATTTGGTTAGGAATAACAGTTTTGGCCACCATTTTCAGTATGCTAGTTTTTGCCTATGTCTCTGCGGAAGAGTTGACCGATTTTACCACGCTGAAATGATCACCAAAATTGCAATTCTTAACCAAATATGAATAGCTAAATGCAAAAAGGGGTCATCTCCAACAGAGAATTATAGGTAAAATGAAGCTCACAATTTTTATACATATCTTTTGTCGTTCTTTCCTTAAAATATTATGTGTTATTGTAATTTTTAAGAAAAGGTTGAGGTATGACTAATACCACAGATAGAAATTGCGAGCTTCATTTTACTTATAATTCGCTATTGGAGATGACCACTTTTAGCATTCAACTATTCATCTCTCAGGTAAGGTCTTGTTTGAAAACGTATAATTGTCAGAAAATAATAAATTTTCAAGTTTAGTTGAGGTTCGCTGTGTATATGAGGAAGTTTTCATTTCCCGTTGATGGCGAAAAACTGAAAAGTCGCTCCTTGCAGCAAACCTTAACCAGAAAAGTCTTTGCATATTCTGGTACCATTATAGGTATACTAAGTACCCATTTTCTTGGTTCCACAGTTGGCTGTTGCTGCAAGTGACGAAATTCGCTCAAAAAAATCTACTAAAATGGCCTATAGCTCCAGATGGTGTGCACCGGAACCATAGGCTCCTTAGCAAAAAAATCTTTGCAATACTGAGAACCATAATCGTGCTGAATTTATGAGTTATAGCAGAAAAACCATTTTTAACACCCTCTGACACCTACTCCGCGGCCTCCCACCTTGGAACGAAGTGCAACTTCGAAAACTGAGAAAACGTTTTTCTCTTCATGGTTCAAAGAGTCGAATGGGCCATAAGTCTCCTTAAACTGTGACACCTTGCCCCAAAATTTACGACTTCGGTCGAAGTTTTCTCAAAATCACTTTAAAATTAGTTACAATTAGCGAACTTTAGCGTCCGCTAATAGCGACCGCTATTAGCGCGCTAATTTTTTTATTATTAGCGATTAGCGTTAGTTTCGCTAATATTTTTTC
>CM055406.1:60508603-60539734 GCA_029228625.1 Pseudolycoriella hygida
CAAAATTTACGACTTCGGTCGAAGTTTTCTCAAAATCACTTTAAAATTAGTTACAATTAGCGAACTTTAGCGTCCGCTAATAGCGACCGCTATTAGCGCGCTAATTTTTTTATTATTAGCGATTAGCGTTAGTTTCGCTAATATTTTTTCCAATTAGCGTTAGCGTTAGCTCCGCTAAAAAAATTGATTAGCGAATACAACCCTGAAAATTACCCTCTTTAGCAGCATCAGCAATAATCGTTAAATCCCTTGATCATAGTCTCAATACTTGAATTGATCAAGTCACTCTTTCAATAACTTCATCTACGTGCGAGACTAGACCTTGCCTCGGATCATTTGATATTTTGGATATCACTTTAGTCGAAGAAACTTAACGGACCTTAGAGCAGATTTCCTTCATATTCCCTGAATAACATTTTCTCAAATACTTACATTTGGAAGTCTTGGAAAAATACATCAGAAATAGTTTATTGGACCCGTACGAAGTACAAAGGTCCTATACGATTACTACAAACAATTTTATTGTAACATGGGGTACATCGAGGTGGGAGGGGGGGGGGGTGCATCTATTATCGTCTAGAGATGACGAATCAGCAATGATAAAAAAATGTCCGTCGGTCCGTCTGTCCGTCTCCACTTTTTTTCCAAACGGCTGAACCGATCAGCCTAAACTTTTTTCCCTGAAAGGTACATGTCTCCCATAATTCAAGTTCGAAGATGAGCAAAATCGATCAAGTGGTTCTGGAGATATGGTCGAGGAAGTGACCAAAAACATGGTTTTTCGAAGGTCGGTGAAGCTTTTTCGCAAATATCTCAGCAAGTATAGCACGGAAATACCTCATTTTGGAGTCAAATGAAAGCATTTGATGTCACAAAACTTTGTGGGAATCGGTACAGGGATCTGGGCACTGGAACCAATGGAATGGAAGAAATTGAGATTCTTGGCCATATACGAAAACAGTTTTTCGTCTATATTTCCTTAACTATGCAATATAGAGATTTACTGTCAAAGGCAAAGTTGTAGAGAATTAAATTTAAGCGAACACGTGTTTCAGGATTTGGGGGAGATATGGTTCAATCCTGGTATATGGCCACTTCCATAATTGGGCAGGATGATCCAAATCTCCAGAACTATGAGAGGTAGAAAGTTGCTTCCAAGGACAAAGTTGTAGACAATAAAATTTTAGATAACACGTGTTTCTGGGTTTTAGGGAAAAACGACTTAGTCCTTGGATATAAGCTTTTCTAGATTTGAATGGTCTGAGACGTACTTCGGTACTTTGACATTATCTTGGGTAATTTCTATGGATCTTTGAAATTCTTACAGTTATAAGAGAACAGAAAACGTTGGATTGTTTGCTTATTTGTATATTTAGGTACCTACGTTCGAGTCACTTTGCCACATCTATTCTGTTTGTCACATCTATTCTGATACGTACGGGTCTTTGGTTATGTTTTTAATTTAACTTTCTGTTCCCAATTATGCAAACAAAGGTTTTGTTTACACGTTCTTTTTTTACAATTGCAGAAAATGGGTAGCGGCGGTTATTCATGCATGCGACGAACCTTTTGTTGGCTCAACATAATTATTTTGGTAACATTTTTCACATTTGTATTCACTTTCGAAAATTTTATGGTTCTCATGTCTGTCATTAGATATGTTCATGTGCATTCCTAGGAGCTGGATTATGGCTACGATTAGCATATCAGGGAGAATATGTAACACTGTTGCCAGATCATGCCGCATTAAGCGCTGATTCGGTAAAATACTCTGAAATAGCCGTTATCAGCGGACTCTGTAGTTTGATATTTCCATACATTTTAGTTGCTGTTAACGGCTGGTGTAATGGGATTTGTTATAACATTTTTTGGATGTTGTGGTTCATGGTTCCAGTCCAGATGCTTATTAATTTGTGTAATTAAAGATACAATAATTGTTTTTCACAAGTATTTCTCACAATACAATGAATTTCAGTACTTCTCGTTACTAGTCCTACTATTTTTAACTGAATTCCTTCTCGGATCATTGGCATTTGTTTTTCGCGGTGGAATAGGACGAACGTTGGCCAATGAACTTAAATATGGAATTGAAAAGTATTATAATTCATCAGATATGGGAGGACGAATAACTCCATCGGTAGCATCGATTTGGGACAGCTTGCAATCAAATGTAACACAAAGAGAATCAATTCCATTTGTTTTTTTCTTAGCATTTAAAATATTTTTCACCGTAAAAGGTACATTGCTGTGGAGTTAATTCATATGAGGATTGGTATGACATTAGTTCATGGCCTGGTGAACGGTGGGTTCCAGACTCCTGTTGCCGGCCACTATACAATGAATCCTTCGGTTTAGTTGAAGGTTCAGGCTACGAAATGCCTGCATCGATTAATTGTTCCAAGTCAAACAATCCATCGTTGTGGTGGAGCCACGGATGTTTGGATGCAATTCAAATGCTTCTATTGCATCGACTGCATGTCGTTGGTGCGGTTGGTTTAGTGATAGCTTTTATTCAGGTATATTATGACGGAGCTTTACTCGGTGTAAACAAATCACAAATATTGTTTTTTGTTCTTTTACAGTTGTTTGGTTTGCTCACATCCATGCTTTTATTTTGCACAATGAGACATAGGAAAAAGGAAGAGGAAACTTATAAATCCTATTCGCCGACAACGGACAGCAATCAAAGGAATCGATCAATAAATAGTTACATAGATGAATAGTCGTTAAATAACATCGATTTATTATATCAATTAATTAACGGTGCCAAAAATTATTTTTCTTTTAATTTCCTTTGAGTTGAATGGTTTAATTTACTAATTATGCTTAAGTTAACGATGTACCTCTTTTCATGTACAATATAAACGATGCGTATGAGATGGTGAGTTTTATTTCTTGGAAAAGTTCATTCTGAGCCCCAAATACGCGCATTAAAAATAACTTTATTCTTAAATTCGTCTACCATCCGACAACAGTACGTCGGCCTACCACTCTAACTAATCTACTTACTTTAGAAGATTATTTCTTAATCCTTTATAAAAAGTTCTTAGACATGTACGAAGTACAAGAAGGATGATGTGATCCTTTTAGTTGATGGGCATGATAAGAACATTTTTGTTGTCTGCAATTGAGGAGCTTTCTTCATATGCTTCGATGTTTTATGGAGTATTTTCTCTAATTATCGTGCGTTGGTTTTTTTATATGCTGGTTGTATTCCACGAGTCACTTCCTAAAAATTTTCTTGACTTTTCTTGAATTTTCCCGAATTTTTTTTGCCGAAAACTCAATTCAATTGTGAATAGCTTCTTCAACGCCATCCACGTGAGAGTGTCCTGGTACCCGGTCGGTGGTAAAATTATTTGAGTTTGCTACCACATAACTCACTTTCAGCCTGGATCAAACTTCCTTCTCGCTGCTCAAAGACATTATCCATAGACGCATCGACCTCAGCTCCATCTATAATATAAAACACAACATCACTGCACCTCAATACACTACATGTCACCACGCCTCACTACATCTCACTACATCTCACTGCACCTCACTACACCTTGCTACATCTCAGTACATTTCACTACACTACACCTCACCACATCTTACTACACTACACTACATCTCACTACACCTTAGTATATCTCACCACACCTTACTACGTCTCATTTCATTTCATTACATTACACCTCACTACACTACAATACATCTCACTACATTACACTACATCTCACTACACCTTAGTACATCTCATTACACTACACTACATCTCATTACACCTCACTACACCTTACTACACCTTATTACATCTCAGTACATTTCACTACACTAAATCTTGCTACATCTCACTACACTACACTACATCTCACTACACTACATTACATCTCAATGCACCACACCACACTACATCTCACTACACCACACTACATCTCACTACACCTTAGTACATCTCACTACACTACACTATACCTCACTACAATTCACTATATCTATAATACAAAACCCAACTCTTCACTATATCTCACTACTTCTCACTACATCTCACTTCAACTCACTATATCTCACTACACCCTACTACATCTCGCTACACTACACACCCATTCTCTCAACCAACAAAGGTGTAAAGTATGTGTTGTGTTGAAAATTTGTATGGAGAGGTGAATTTCTTTCCTTGTAAAATTTCGACATCACACAATTGTGTCGTACAGTACAGCACAACGTTTTATGGGCTGTGACAACGCTGATGGAAGACAGCGAATGTCACAGAATGAAGAAAAGGGAGGGTTAAACTACCAAATCAGTTAGGACGCAATTAAGAGCCGAATGACTGAGACAGTGGCAGCAAGAGTGGGACTCCACGGACAAGGGAAGGTGGACCCATAGACTCATACTGAACATAACGCCATGGGTACAAAGGAAGCATGGAGAGGTTAACCTCCAACTGACACAGTTCCTGTCGGGTCACGGGTGCTTCAGAAAATACTTGCACAGGTGTGGATTCACAGGGTCGCCTTTCTGCATGACATGCGAGAGAGAAGAAGAAACTGCGGAGCACGTATTATTCGCCTGCCCCCGTTTCGAACAAGAGCGAGGTGAGCTGGTGACTGTGAGTAGGTCAGATGTAAATGCCGAAAACATAATATCGGAGATGTGCCGCGATGAGGAGGTGTGGAAGGTAGCGGATAATGCGGATAATGTAGTTGCGAAGATAATGGGGAAGCTGCAAAGTGCATGGAGAGTAGCCCTTCTCATTTCAGATTGAGTTCATTTTTTAGGCTTGTGTAGTTGTTTTTGTGGTAGATAATCGAGCCTAGATCAACGTTTAGGAAGTTCATTTTTCGAAAAAATGGTGTCGAGGCAGCCGCGGATGCTTTTTGTTCTTCCATTTAAAAGCGTTGGCTAGAAAGAGAACTCGAATATCTACCAGAAAAACAACTCCACAAGCCTAAAAAAAGAACTCAATTTGATATGAGAAGGGCTAATGGAGAGACGATCAACGAAGACTGACAGTTGATCTGAGAGAATAGATGCGAAAGCACAGCCCCTCCCCGAAGTAATGCTGTGAGGCGGTTCCGGGGGGACGAGAGCATGGAGATTAAGGAAGGAGGTTTTAGTTGGTAGGTCATCGAAAGATGGAATCCAACACTACCTGGGTTGTTAAAGGACCGGGTGTCTATGAAGGTTTCCTCACCCTTACCAAAAAAAACTACACATCGCTACACTACACTTCCCTTCACTATGCTACACTTGACAACACAACACTACATCTATAATATAAAATACATGAAATAGCAAATTTTTTTATGGATCATCTCCATAAGATGGGGGGATAGAGATTTTTTCAGGAATCTCTTCGTAGAAGTTGAGTACTGGTCATTACTGAGGAATGTTGGCAAAAGATTTATCCTCCATACGCCATCATCTTCCCAGTTCTAGAGCTTTAAAGTTTTCAATACTTTTCATAACATTTTTGTGTTTTTGAACTCGAATATGCCGATGAATTAAATTTTTTGTACCCATACGAATTATGAATCCTATGCGTTTATCATGAAGTTTGTAACCTTTTGATTACAGTAGGGAAGTAAGGGGAAAGCATCGATCATGGTACTTTTCGATGACGAATTCCAAAAAAAAATTTGTCAGTCCGTCCGTCCATAAACATTAAACGTAAACAGCAAATCTCTCGATTCGATTTTCATGGTTTCTTTTTTTGAGAGGTAAGCGAATGACTAACCGTACTCAAGAAAAAATTTGGATCCAAGGCCTCTACTTGGAGCCACAGGACGGTCCTGAGGTCGGCCCTGGGCCGTTTTTTTTTTGTATTTTGTAGAGAAAATTGAGTAGAATGGTTAATTAACGATAAAATAATGATTAATAAATTATGAGGTTTTTCAAAAAAGGCTTCTATAACGAACTTTCTCTATAACGAACAATTGAATTCCTTCAGAGTTCGTTGCAGTAAAATTTTATTGAATTGCATTACTATAATTCATAATTGAATACTACAACTCTTGAGTTGCTATACATCCCGGGCGAAGCCCGGTTAACCACGCTAGTTGCTCATAGTCTGACAAGCAAAGACGCCATTGACTGTACTCTGTCCTCATTAAATGCGTGCATCAAATAAGCTGAAGATGCTGCCATTCCCTATGAGACGCTAGTCAGTCCGAAGTTGGCGGTGCTTGATGCGATCCCATAGTACCTAGCCTAATTTCTTTTAAGAACCTTAGACGTAGACGATGAACTCCCTTATAAGAACCATTCGGCAACTCATTGACAAGGCCAAAAATGTCGAATGGAACAATAAACTATCCCAACTTTATTAATATATATATATATATATATTATAATATTAACCTTAATTCCAATCAACTGTGGAAAGTAACAAAGATGATTAAGAACAACTACAGTGGGGCTCGTCCCCTGAAAGAACCTTCTGGCCGTATACTAGTCACGGACTCCGAAAAAGCAAAATGCATCGGTGAATCCTTCGCAAAAGCTCATTTTACAACATTCAATGATTAAAGTGACTCCCAGACGGAAGCCGATGTCAACCACTCATTCTCAAACGTAAACTATTTTTCTCCGCTAGTGTCAGAACGGGTGATGCCTATTCCAAAAGAAATCAGGCAGATTATCCGCAAACTCAAGATTAAAAAAAGCCCCGGTGACGATGCAATCAGCAACTTGCTTTTAAAGCATCTTCCGACCAAGGGCATCCTTTTAATTATGTATCTCCTCAGAGCGTGCCTGAAAATATCATACTTCCCAGAAAAATGGAAAACTGCAAAAATATTACCGATTCCTAAGCCTGGGAAAGATACCTCCGACCCTTCCAACTTTCGACCGATAGGTCTGCTGTATTCGCTCAGCAAGATCTTTGAGAAAGTCATCCTAAGGAGGCTTAATGACCACATCGCAGACCTTGCCTGTTTCCCAGATGAACAATTCGGCTTCAGACCCGGACACTCAGCTAACCACCAGCTGCTCAGATTGACCCGATTTATTCGGAATTCACTATCCAAGAAACATTCTACGGGTATGCTCACCTTCGACATCGAAAAGGCTTTCGATAGCGTGTGGCACAGAGCACTTATTCATAAACTGTTTAGAATGAATTTCTCTCTTTATCTTGTTAAAATTTTAAATTCATTTCTGACTAGACGGACATTTAGTGTATCCATTAACAGAAGCAGCTCTCCCTTGTATAGTATAGTCGCTGGTATCCCCCAAGGCAGTGTACTGAGCCCGACCCTTTTCAATATATTCACATCTGACCTAATTATATCAGAGAAAGGCTTATATGCGGACGACACTGCCGTGTACTGCGCAAGTAAGAGCCCCAAGAAGGTCTTGACTAAACTCAACAAGGCGAGCCAACAACTATTGGACAACTGCCACAAATGGAAGTTCAGACTTAATGCCGCTAAAACTCAAGCAGCCTACTTCACTAGGCGTAAATCTGCTAAATGGCTCCCGTCCTCCCAAGTCAGAATTTCAGACGTTGACATTCCTTGGAACCACGAAATTAAATACTTAGGCGTGACGATTGACAAACGGCAAATTTTAAAAAGCATACTGACTAAGCAGTTGAAAAATCACTCAAATACCTCGATATCCTCTATTGTCTCCTAAGTCGAAAATCTCGACTCAACGAAGCTAATAAAATCATTATATACAAGTCCATGATCAGAAGGATACTCTTGTTCGCTTGCCCGGTATGGTCGAATTGTGCGGCAACGCATATTGACAAACTTCAACTTATTCAAAATAAGTGCCTAAGAATAATACTGAAGACCCGATCTAATCACCCCATTTATGACCTTCACGGCCAATCCAACGTCCCTCGTATGAAGACCCAAACCCAAAAGATCCAATCTAAATTCATCAGGAGAACTAGCTCATCTGCTAACCCGTTAATTAGGTCCTTGTATTGAAATACGACTATCGCCAATTCTTCTAACCAACAAAGTGGTAGCTTATAATTTGCTCATTCTACGGTATATATATGACTAGCTTGGTTACCCGGGCTTCGCCCGGGATATGGTGTCAGTAACTTATGAAAATTGGTTACCAGTAAACATGTTTTTGATTTCAAACCTTTACGTCTACAATCAGTTCTTTGCTGAAAGTTTCTAGGAAACCTCAAATTACATAAAATACTTTAGTATCCTACTTTGAGCTCTGACCCGGCAAAAAGTTGAAAATTTGCTTCGTATCATGCGTACATGCGTATTGTTAGGCCCACGTCAACTACATAGACCCTCCTACCGAAAACACTCAACAGATTTCCGAAAACTGAGATCTTCCTCACAATTTGCGTGGTGTACTTTTCTCATATAACTCCGCCCGTCCGATCGCCAGATTTTGCTCGTCTTTGAAAGTCAAATCGCATAAAACAAACGGGACTTTGCGATTGAAGTGAATAAGATGACAGATGAAAAAAGTAATTTTTCAAGGTACAGCCATTTTCTTTCTTTCCTTAAGTGAAGTTATTTTTGTGAAAGGATAAGTTATTCAGACATTTGTAAGGCAAAATTCTCCTACAGTTATAAATAAAATGAAATGGCGATACTCAAAGTGTCATGAAATTTACAAAACCAAAAGCTGCGTAAAAGACTCCTCTACCATCTACCAAAAATCATTTTTAGGTCCTCGGACGACCGTAGTATCTTAGTTGGTTTCTGGGACCAATAGTTTCATGAGAAATTGAGTTCCCCGTGACGTCTACTGCAGCAAATCAAAAATTAAATTTTGGACCTCAACCAAACAGCCTTTTCGTGATGCCCGTGAGCCCGTGTTCGCCGGATTGTCTAAACTTTGTTTACCTGTATTTAAAGGAATTAGCTTTTTATATGAAGATTTACTGTGATGAGTCCTGGAACCAAGACTCGTATGGGTAAAAATGTTCCATTTGACATCCTCTTAAACACTTCAATAATTGATTTTTCAGCCATCGGGTGACCCTGGGTTAGACCTGGACGATTGACAAAAATATTTCACTCGTAGTCCTCTACAAAACTTCAAAAATAATTTGTTGGTCCTTAGATGACGATGACGTCTGGGACATTTGAATAGACAAAAATGTTTCCTCGACATCCTCTCTAATGATTTCAAAATTATTTTTCTTATACTTGAATGACTCTAGGATCAATCTGGATGCCCGAGTGAACGGGAACACATTGTTACATTGGTAAAATGCTCCCCTCGACTTCCTGTACAATAATTCGAAAATTAATTTTTTGGTCCTCGGCTGACGATAGCGTCGACCTATAAGCCTGGGAATCACACTTCAATGGGGAAAAGTGTTTCGCCCTACGTCCTCTACAACACTTCAAAAATTAATTATTAGGCCATCGGCCTCGCCATCAACCAACCGTTCCACCGACCTTGGGCCTCGGTTGAGCTGAGTGACTTATTGTACAGAGAGGCGTTCCAAGGTGTACCAAGGTGTAGTGAGGTGCACCAAAGTGTAGTGAGGTGGACCAAGGTGTAGTGAGGTGCACTAAGGTGCACCAAGGTGCAATGAGGTGCACCAAGGTGCAGTAAGGTGCCCCAAGGTGCAGTGAGGTGCACCAATGTGCAGTGAGGTGCACCAAGGTGCGGTGAGGTATACCAAGGTGCAGTGAGGTGCACCAAGGTGCAGTAAGGTGCACCAAAGTGCAATGAGGTGCACCAAGGTGCAGTAAGGTGCACCAAGGTGCAGTAAGGTGCACCAAGGTGCAGTAAGGTGCACCAAGGTGCAGTAAGGTGCACCAAAGTGCAGTGAGGTGCACCAAGGTGCAGTGAGGTGCACCAAGGTGCAGTGAGGTGCACCAAGGTGTAGTGAGGTGAACCAAAGTGTAGTGAGGTGCACCAAGGTGTAGAAATTTTCGGCCTGGTTCCCACACTGCCGACCACCAGTTCTACCATTTGGTAAGCTTCAGAAGGTTCTGGACGCGCAGAAGCACCTATCTACTAAAAAATCGTGTTCTCGGGATCATTCTGATCCAAAATAACCAAACTTGCCTTAACATTTTTTTTCTGGGTCGACCAGAATAATTAATTTTGTCAGAAATTGACAAAACTCAAATTTACACCAATTTTAACAATTTTTTTCAATTTTTCGATTTGAGCACCGCCTAAATCGCTTCAGATTTCATCGGCCATTTAGAGACTTTTTATCAGGAGACTATTTAGGACCGTTTTCTTGACGGGCCCCCAAAATTTTCGACAACTTAATTTCCCCGTACATTTTTGGACAGGTCTACCAAACATCTATTCGGATACGTACGAGTTTTCGGTAATCTTTGCTGTTTGAATTTGAAAAAAACTTTTTGCAACGCACAATCGATTTTCGACTGTTTTCGATGTTGTTCACGATGCGGTAACGCGATCAAAATCGAAAAAAGTTTCCAATTTTTTTAAGAGTGTGAGGGGAAGTGAAACAAATTTACACCTTGTAACGATATGACTTTTGAAATTTGATACATGTGCTGAAATGTACCCCTCCGTTGCTATGATACGACGTTACAATGTCGTATGTGTGCATTGCAATCTGATCAAAAATTGCTTGTACACTGTAAAATATAATGGTTTCTGTGGAGTGAATTTTTTAAGTTTGGTTGTTATTTTCTTCTCAATCGATTTGTTTGTTGCAAAAAGCAGTGTGTCCACCTCGTTGCGATACTTGATTTTTTCAGCATACGTCCTAAATATTGTCCAACTCGCCTTTGGCTCGTATGGACAATATTAGGACTGATGCTGAAAAAATCGACGTATCGCAACATGGTCGACAAACTACTATTCTACAATCGTTCGAGTCGCCATAAACATTTTAACGTCTCGTTTGCCTCTCCAAAATGATTTCAGTTTTTCTCATAAGGGTTGCGGATAGGAATTCTGGATATATTTTATTTCAATGTATCAATATACCAAAATCGAAAACTTTGAAATTCCTGAGCAAAATTCGTTTAAATACTTTGTCACTGACTGAAATAAATTGTTCAAAGCTTTCTTATAGCTAAACCAAATGCATGATGCATAATGATATAAATTATAGAATAATCTGCTAAAAATGTTATTACCGAAGTTCACCAACGATTGAGCAATAAAATCAAAATGAAACTTTCCTTGAAGTGCACCCTTTCGCTTAAAGAACATAATCAACATTCCAACTTTCGTTGGTAATAATAATTTCATGGAATAAAATCAAAATTCTCTATCGCTCCTTTTCGTCTATCGTATAGCATAAATTGCGAGAAAATTCTTTAGTTGTTAGTACTCGGGATATATTTCTATAATAAGCATGGCTCTAACTTCAATTTCCATCAGCAATTTTTCATTTCCCAAGAACTGCATTTCGAATTAAACATTTTAGTTGTTTGAACCAAATGTGCAAACGTCCAGCATATAAATGAAAACTATTTACCAATGAAAATCGTACAAAATGTATCCATTTAATATTAATTTCAAACATTTTGTTTTTCTATTGCAATAATACGATATGAAAAACATAAAATGAAAAGCGGAGAAATGGTGGAGTCGTATTTTAATAAACAGAGAGTGGCCACTGTGAGTAGAGAGTAGCGCGTGCGCGTTTTATATTCGCAATTTTTCTTTTTTTTTTTTGAAATCTTTTCGTGATATAAATCCTGATGTCAATTATTATAAACAGAACCGGCGGATAGTGTTGGTATATTGGAGAGTATTGAAATATTCGAAACGATTAAGTTGTCATTTACAAAATAATAACTTTACTACGATCTTAAAAGTCGAGGACTCAAGACGTACAAGCAAGAGTGTTTAAAAGTTATTCGATTAGGCAGCATTTCGGTCTCAAAAGTAAACGAGTTTATAGTTCAACTAAACGTATACACCGGTTGCGACAATCATAAGTCGATTTTTATTAATTTGTTTCTAATTGAAAAATTAATTTTTCAATCAATCAATTGCAGTTATCAGAACATGTAATCAGTTTCAGATAAATTTTTGGGACGATGATGTTCCATTTGTATGAACGCATCTCATTTCACTGTATGGCTATTTGTTGAATACGAATCCACATACTACGTTCAACGTATTTCGTAGTAAAACAATGATATATCAATAAATATTCTCGCAGTTGATGTGTTTTTAGCTTGTGTTATTACCTTTATATGAAATCGATTTGAATTAATGTGTTTCAATGAAAGTTGCTGAAAAATACAATTAATAATGTGAGTCTTAATATTAATTAACGTAACGTGACCGTTCTGGCATATATATTTTTTATGTAAAAATCATACTGAACTGGTTAGTGGTTGACCGTGTGCGTAAAAAATAAAGAAAAACTGTAAAGTTATGATATTTGTTAATAAAATATTAAAGTTAATTTTGAATGACGAGTGGAAGAAACACTATCAAAAATTGCTTTAGTGAATTAACGTCATATCGATATCACTGAAATTATGATTAAAAGTATAAGAAGTAATTTAAGATACTTACAATGTTACGTGTTGTGATATAAATTATATAAAACAAATAAATTTTAGTAAAATGACATCACCTAATAAGGACCTTCAGCTATACGATAAACATCCAAATGTTAAAAATAATGGTTACCTTCGGTCAAACATCGAAAATGGTTCGAATATGGATGAATCTATGGGGGTATTGTTGGACACAAATACTCCCCCAGCCAAACCATTAATAGTTAATTTTGGACCAAGGACTGCGACAAGAACATCAATTGTTAGGAATTTTAGTTTTAGCTACATTTACCATGATCCGAAGATACGTAATCGGTTTTTACTATTTGCTTTGGTATTTATTCTGCTTGGTGCAGCTATTGGTGCTATTGTTGTTACTATTACCCACCGATGCTTGACTCGTAAGTACAATATTCTAAGTTCAATTACACTAGGCAACAAGTATATTAAATTTTGTGTAGCAGATGTAAAATCGAAAAGCTTAGTACAGTTTTTCTCCCTGAATCGGAATCAGGACTCCATTTTCTTCTAGGACGTCTAGATTCAGATATATTCCAATTTGAAGTCTTACGGGAAATGAATTAGTGCGAGCGAGAAGAGTATAGTGTATCTCTATTGGTCTCGTTTGCACCAAAACGTTTTCCGTAAGACTTCAAATTGGAATATATCTGAATCTAGACGTCCTAGAAGAAAATGGAGTCCTGATTCCGATTCAGGGAGAAAAACTGTACTAAGTTTTTCGATTTTACATCTGCTACACAAAATTTAATATATTTGTTGCTAGTGTTATCAATTGGTAAATGATTGTTGCCTCTGGTACCAGAGCAAATAAAAAAATTTTCAAAGAATCTTTATAGCCGTGAAATATTGCCAAAGTCAAATCGCCAGAAATAATATTATTCGTCAAAAACAATCGCCAAAGTGTGAAGTATCGCGAAAAAAAAACGCCAAAGTGTGAAATATCGTCAAAAAATTTAATTATTTTTCTTTTGTGTTTTTTCTAATTTCTTGGCGATACTTCACACTTTGTCGTTTTTTCTTGGTGATACTTCACACGTTGGCGATCTTTTTTGGCGTTTCATCGTTTTTTGCTGGACAGTTAAATCGCCAAAGTGTGAAATATCACCGAAAAATGTAATTATTTTTCTTTTGTGTTTCTTCTAGTTTCTTGGCGATACTTCACCCTTTGGCGCTTTTTCTTGGCGTTTCATCGTTTTTTTCTGGCATATTAAATCGTCAAAGTGTGAAGTATCACCAAGAAAAAACGTCAAAGTGTGAAGTATCGCCAAGAAACTAGGATATAAAAAAATACATTTTTTGGCGATATTTCACACTTTAGCGATTCTTTTTGGCGATACTTCAAACTTTGGCCAAACGCCACAGTGTGGATTATCGCCAAAATGTGAAATGTCGCCAATTTTTGAATGAAATATCTCCAACGACGAGAAATGATCACATTTTCAAGTCAATGAAATTCTTCGTTTCTTAACGAAAGAAAGAACGAAGTAATGACCGAAAACGAAGGAAAGAAGAAGAGTATAGAGAAAGTTCATTTTCGCATTTGTTAGGCGAAAATTCATATTTTCCCACCTCAAATGAGAGGCGAAAATTGATTTTTTCATGAGTAGTTCGAAGCGGGATGAAAAGTATATTTTCGCCCCTCATTTGGAAAATTAATTTTGAAAAATTCATATGAACAGATCGGCCATGATACTTTATGTTAAGTATTTATTTCCTCACCTTTTATTTTCTCACCTTAAATGAGGTGCGAAAATTTACTTTTCATGCTTCATGTGCGGTGCGAAGGTAAAAATTTCATCCCATGGGAAATAAAATTTTCGCCCCGTGGGATGATTTTTTTTTTACTTTCGCACCGCATATAATGCATGAAATAGTTATTTACGCAACAAGGGAGTAGGCCGAAAGTGCTTGCTAGCAGGGACGAAAGTTGAAAAATGCGAGGGGTGGCGCACTTCATCTATTCCATTTATTCCCAAAAATTTTTTTGTCGTTTTTGAGAAATATCTGAACCAAACACATCACAAGTTAGACAAATAAGTTCAAAAAAAAGGTTTGCACAAATTATAAAGCATTTAAACCGTCTTGAGATTAAATTTAATTTTTTTGGGAATAAATGGAATAAATTTATAAATTCCATTTATTCCATTTTTCAACAAAAATTCTTTTAAGTTTTCAAAAGAGGGTTTTTTCACTTTTTTACACATTAGTATGGTTTGTTGTGTGCGTTGCCATCAAAATCAAGTCTATTTGAAGTTTTGACGAATTTGAAAAAATTATCCATTTATTCCATTTATTCCAATATTTATTCCATTTATTCCCATTTATTCCATTTATTCCCATTTATTCCATTTATTCCATAAACCGCAGAAGTGCGTCACCCCTCGGTCATATCTCAAGAAGTATGACAGATGGAAAGTTGCTTCCAATGGCAAAGCTGTAGAGAATTAAATTTTAGCGAACCAGAGTTTCAGGGTTTTCCGCAGAAACGTCCCAATCCCGAGATTTAGCCACTTCTAGAAATGGTAGGGATTATTCATGTATCAAGAACTATGACAGATAGAAAGTTGCTGCGAAAGGCAAAGTTAAATTTTAGCAAACACGTGTTTCAGGGTTTTCCCCAGAAACCTAACAATCCCGAGATTTAGCCATTTCTAGAGTGGGGAGGGATGAGTCATATCTCAAGAAGTATGACAGATGGAAAGTTGCTTCCAATGGCAAAGTTGTAGATATTTAAAGTTTAGCGAACACGCGTTTCAATGTTTTCCTCCGAAACGTCCCAATCCCGAGATTTAGCCACTTGTAAAATTGGTAGGGATGACTCATATCTCATGAACTATGACAGATGGAAAGTTGCTTCCAATGGCAAAGTTGTAGAGACTTAAATGTTATCGAACACGTGTTTCAGGGTTTTCCCGAAAAATGTCCCAATCCTGAGATTCAGCCTCAGAGGGATAAGAACGTTAGACAACGCGTGATTGGTGTCAGAGTTCAGAAAATGTACTTCGGGAGGTCTTTCGACATCAATTTGGGTAATTTCTGAGAGTCGTTTGAATTCTGATAGTTCTAAAAGAACTTGACTATGCATTCTGATGCGCATAATATTTATGATAATAGTAAGAGTTTGGTACATCGAGGCTTTTCGCACGTGAAGGCTTTAAGTACGGGTCTTTTCATATGTTTTTTGAATGGAAGCTACTAGCTTTTTCATACAACCACTTTTTGAGGGACGAAAAATGAAAAGTATAATCCCTTGTTGCGTAAATAACTATTCTATCACTAATTTGAGGCATGAAAATGTTCGCACTTCGTAGTGGAGTTTTTTCACAGCCATATATTTCAGCACTAAGAAAAATATGTTTTGCGAATAAAACACATAATTGTCGATTTCAACATCTACTTTGGGGGTTGTAATTGGGACTTTAAATTCTTAATGGATCTTTATGAATTTTTAAAGCTTACAGAGGACTTAATTTCTAAATGTTACACCTTGCTATATGTTAATGTAAATTTCTATTTAGAAACGTCAAAGTGTAACATTTAGAAGTTAAGTCCGCTGCTAGTGAATATAAATTTTTCTTAAGTATTTTAGAAGAAGTTTGAGATATTTTTTATAGCTAAAGATTCTACAGCCGTAAAATATCGCCAAAGTCAAATCGGCAAAAAAAATATTTGGCGATACTTCAAACTTTGGCGTTTTTCTTGGCGATATTTCACACTTTGTCGATTTTTCTTGGCGATTTAATACGCCAGCAAAAAATGATGAAACGCCAAGAAAAAAAGTGTGAAGTATCGCCAAAAAAAACCCCAAAGTGTGAAGTATCGCCAAGAAAAAATGCCAAAGTGTGAAGCATCGCCAAGAAACTAGAAAAAACACCAAAGAAAAATAATTACATTTTTTGGCGATATTTCACATTTTGGCGATTCTTTTTGACGATACTTCACACTTTAGCGATTTTTCTAGGCGTTTCGTAGTTTTTTGCTGGCGTGTTAAATCACAAAAAAAACGACAAAGTGTTAAATATCACCAAGAAAATTCTAGAAGAAAGGATTGTTTCATTTCTACCCAAAACCCTGAGACACGTGTTCGCTAAAATTTTATTCTCTACAACTTTGCCTTTGGAAGCAACTTTTACCTCTTATAATTCTAGAGATATGGATCATCCCTCCCAATTCTAGAAGTGGTCATATAACAGGATTCAGGATTCAGGAAACACGTGTTCCCTAAAATTTCATTATCTACAACTACAAATTTGCCTTTGACAGTAAATCTACATATCGTATAGTTAGGGTGTTTTCGTATATGACGAAGAAACTTAATTTCGTCCATTCCATTGGTCACAGTGCCCAGAAACTTGATCCGATTAACATAAAAAAAATTTCTCAGTTTTATGTTTATATTTGCGAAATCATGGGAGTCATGTACCTTTCAGGGAAAAAAATTCAGGGTGATCGGTTGAGTCGTTTCGAAAAAAATGGAGACGGACAGACTGATATTTTTTTTTCACATTTGTTGAGCGAAAATTGATATTTTCTCACTTCAAATGAGGTGCGAAAGTTGAATTTTGCATGGGTAGTTTGTAGCAGGATGAAATAGTAGATTACAGTGGGGGATGCGGAAATAAGTCATTACATGAGGGATTGATTTTGTGAAATGAGCCAAACTCAGGAGGGTGTTTTTAAGCAAAAAGCTTCGAAAACTGTTTTTTGACGAGTGTAGAGTTTGTATCCCGAGCCGAAGGCGAGGTATACAACTACAAGAGTCAAAAAACAGTTTTTAAAGCGAGTTGCTTAAAAATACAGGAATGAGTTTCCGAGTGTCACGAAATTATCCAGAATGGATGACTTATTAAGCATCCCCCACTGTATGCTGTTTTACTCGTGGTCCCAACCGAAAACGCGTCATTACATGCAGATATACATGTAATGAGAAGTTTCCGGTGGGGGCTAAATGTAATGAATAGCATGTAATGAATGACATGCAATGAATAATTTCCGTGGGGTACACATATACATGTAATGACAAGTTTTCGGTGGGACAACGAATAAATGTTATATTTCGTTGTACAAAACGTTGTATGCAATACATTGCAAAATCAGTTGTTTTTCTCACTAGATGCGAGTCACATCTAGTGACAAAAGTACCACTTTTCGTAATTAGTTGTATAAATTACGATTTTCTAACGCATGCAAAAAACTGTTTCAGCGAGCCGGTGGCGAGTTATAGAGTAACACGAGCCTAAAGAATCTTTGCGTAAAAGTTAAGATAATTTTGTCATTCTTGCAGACAACTTTCGGCTGTTTTAATGTCCGTCCTCACCCTTTATGGAAGGAGCGTATCAAGAGACGGCGATATTTATATGGAAATTTTCTTTTATTTTTCCGTGACAGAGGGTAAATTACAAAGAAGATCGTGACGTTATAGATCATGAAATTTTGTTTCAAGAGTTTACTAAGAAAGTTGAAT
Organism: Pseudolycoriella hygida; assembly: GCA_029228625.1. NCBI lineage: Eukaryota > Metazoa > Arthropoda > Insecta > Diptera > Sciaridae > Pseudolycoriella > Pseudolycoriella hygida. Next base: position 60,526,529 of record CM055406.1, read on the forward strand.
TACGTCCGAATCATAGACTAAAAAATACAAAGCGAACAAAAGACTGTTTTAAAACTTCATTTTTATTTGTTTGCGTTTCATTTCACCGCAGATTAACTGTTCGAAAACTGAACTCAACTGTGAATACTCTAAACCCACACAGATTGACGATGTCCATGGTGACTTCACATATTTTCTGTAGATAAGAGTGATAAGAGTTTAAATCAGTAGATAGGTATATGGTCTTTCAGAAAACTGGATGCCACTAAGGGCCACCAATGGATTTTCCCATGCATTAATCAATTCATAAAAAAACTTTGGAAATAAAATGTAAGGAAAATATTTAGAAATAGAGGAAAGGAAGATGTGACGTGAAAGCGGGCGAAAAGGCCAACTCAACTGATAAAATGTTCGAAAAATATTAAATTTTGATGATGGTCTCATTACATAAAGAGTCTTTTTTTTAGCATTTTATGTGTCTTGAAGCTTGAATCTTGGCATAAACACGTCATTGCGCAAAGTAGGCACGCTGAAAAAAGCAATTTTTTACCCTCTCTCCCTTCGCACGCATTCCTTCATACATTAGTACGATTTTTTCGAATCACCCTTTCTCTTAGTAGCGTACGTACTTTGCGAATGGCCCCTAAGGGATGGGTGATATAAGATAGGAGTATGAAGATCCGAGGGGTGGCGCACTTCATTTATTCCATTTATTCTTTTATTCCATTTATTCCCAAAATTTTTTTTGTTGTTTTTGAGAAATATCTGAACCAAACACATCACAAGTTAGACAAATAAGTTCAAAAAAAGAGTTGGCACAAATTATAAAGCATTTAAACCGTCTTGAGATTAAATTTTATTTTTTTGGGAATAAATGGAATAAATTTATTTATTCCATTTATTCCAATTTTCAACAAAAATTCTTTTAAGTTTTCAAAAGAGGGTTTTTCCACTTTTTGACACATTAGTATGGTTTGTTGTGTGCGTTGCCATCAAAATCTAGTCTATTTGAGGTTTTGACGAATTTGAAAAAATTATCATTTATTCCATTTATTCCATTTATTCCCATTTATTCCATTTATTCCATAAGCCGCAGAAGTGCGTCACCCCTCGTGAAGATCACTTCTTCGATCAAAATGTTTTTGGGGCTCAAAATCGTCCTTTGAAGTCAACTAGACCCTAGGTCGTACATCCGGAAGTCACTGACACTCATCATAACATTTAATCTCAATCATTACCAGCCTATTTACGGACTGTTGTCGCGGCTAGTGTTTTGGCCGGCACACATTTCTACCCACGACTCTATCATGTAGGCTTAAGTTTGATTGTATGTTGATTGCACACATTTTATATTCTTTGACTTGTCAGAAATTTTAATCACAGAAGGTGGGACAAGACAAATGGTCAAATTATCCGACAATTAAATTGACGTATGAAATGTAGATAATTTCACTCGTAAAATGTGCGTAAAACTTGAGTATAATTTATGAGTACCGAAGCTATAATTTAACAACCAGTTGAGCAGTTGTAAAAGGTTGAAAATATTATTGACACTCATACTCAAGTAGCTTCTTCAAATATTTCACATCTGAGTACTTCACCCATCTCGCTATGATTTTTATGCGAACATTATATAGAATTATGGAGGATCTGCTGTTTAGCTCTGCACTGAATTTATTGCTTTTCCATAAAACATTCAATATTAATTACAAAGTGGGTCAAACCTGTTGGAGTAATAAAATAAAGAGGACCAAATATGGGATGGACATTCAGTTAGAAATTCGATTTAATTTCAACTTATCTTCAGGCACTTATTCGCAAAAGTGTATTCTGTGGTGCTTGTCCGTGATGAACCTTGGTATATGAAATTGATATCGTTAAAAAAACAACATAATTTTCATTGATAACAAATGTGACGGGAAATCATTTGTAATGACAGAGATGAATTATTTCAATAAGTGATACTGAAAAAATGCAGTTATTTATCAGAGAACATCAAATGATAAAAGTGTTGGATTACTAAAATTTTAATATTAATATTAAGAACAAGTAAATGGATTTCCTAGCTTAATGGTTTTATTCTCTTTTTTACAATTGCATGCTATTTTTTACGAACAAATCTAAATCAGTCTGTCGCAATAACAAGAAGTGTTGTTATTTTTAAAACAACACATCGCATAAATCGTACAAACAGTACGTTGTTGTCGTATATTGCAGTTATTATCGTATCCTCTCAATGCTGGAGCTGAACTAGGGTATAAAGAATGAACCAACGTTACAATAAAGTTATGAAATTATGAAAATACTTTAGAAATTGAATAAAAGCCACTGCGAAACAACGATGTAAAAAACCAACCACACACCTTATTATTTTCCCAGCCAACCACATATTCTCCCTTCCAGATCCCATTTAACGCCCCTCGCAACCACACACTTAAGAACTTCTTTCCCAACTTACCACCTAGCATCAGCCTAACAAGAGCCATTTACGTGCTTTTTTCGATCTCGTTCAGGGGAAAAATATTTACAAACGTCGTCGTGGTAGGCGTTCGTTGTACAAGTCTAAAATAGGAAACTATAGTTATTAATGCAACTCGTACTGCATATGGACAATATAGTGCGAGGTTGCAGAAAAGTCTCAGGGCGGCAGTCCGTGGAATTTTCTTCAACCAATCACTATATTGTCCATATGTAGTACACGATTGATTTAAAAATTTTTATCATTCTCGACTAAATATGGAAAAACAAAGCAAAAAAGTTCGAAAAATCACTTTCCAAATAAATCATGGATTCAAGATCAAGTACACCCCAAGTATGCACTGAACTGAATATCAAAATCCAAATAAATCCCGAGTAAAAAAAACATGCGATTTGAGACTGAAATTGAGACTGTTTTTGTGTATGGCACTGAGTACTGTATTTTCGAACGTTTTAGACTGTTTTGAGACCGTCATCATCATTAAAGATGATGAGTATGCTCATTTTTGCCTCAATTAATAGACATTTTTCTGGTGTTTGAGACTGATGAGTATGCTCATTTTGAGACTATTTGAGACTGTAGAGTATGGTACTTTGAGACAATTTGAGACTGTTGAGTATGCTCATTTTGAGACTATTCGAGACTGTTGAGTATGCTCATTTTGAGACTATTTGAGACTGTTGAGTATACTCATTTTGAGACGATATCAGACTGTTGAGTAAGTTCATTTTTAGATTATTTGAGACTGTTGAGTATACTCATTTTGAGACTATTTCAGACTGTTGATTATGTTCATTTTGATGCTATTTGAGATTCTTGAGTATGCTAATTTTGAATTGCAGTTTGTGACGCTTTTTTGCCGCCAATGATACTGTAACTTGTTCATTTTGTTCGTAGATGCCGCCACGTACCATTTTCTTCACAATTCGCGATTAATCTGAAATTATATTAGAAAGTTGTTTTTTTTATTTTTACTTACTTTTTCTGGTCACCCATCTAAGTACTAAACGCGCCGAATGATGCTTAACTTTGCATGTGGACTGCCAACGACGTAACTCATGTTGCTAAATTGCACATGCGTATTTGTAGTCTTATTTTGAACCGTTGTTACGAAAGGATATGACACATTTCACATTTGAGCACGCTCAACAGTCTCAAAAGCCTCAACAAAATTGTAAAAAATACTTTTGTCGAAAATGAGTACACTCAACAGTCTCATTGGTTAAAAAAAATATTTTTCACATTTGAGCAAACTCAACAGTCTCAAAAGCCTCAATAACATTGTAAAAAATATTTTTGTCGAAAATGAGTACACTCAACAGTTTCATTGGCAAAAAATTTTTTTTTCACATTTGAGCATGCTCAACAGTCTCAAAAGCCTCAGTAAAATTGTGAAAAATATTTTTCACATTGAGCATGCTCAACAGTCTCAAAAGCCTCAATATGATTGTGAAAAATATTTTTGTCGAAAATGAGTACACTCAACGGTCTCATCGGCTAAAAAAAAATATTTTTCACAATTGTGCATGCTCAACAGCCTACTCGAAATGAGCATACTCAGCGATCTCAAATAGTCTAAGTGAGTGTGCTCAATGACCTCAGGCAGTCTAAATCTAAAAAAAAATTTTAAATGTGTGTACTCACTGGTCTCATTAATGATGATTTTATAAAAAAAAGCGAAATTGAGTACTTCTGAGTTTTTTTCAGAAATTGAGACTGATTTGAGGCTGTGAGTACACTCAATTTTAGTACTCACTGAGACTGCCATTTTCACTCGGAATGTTTTGTTTAGATTTTTTTTTGTTTAAGTACACGAATTGTGCATTAAAAACGGAGAGAAACTTTAAAAAAGTATTCTTATCCATTTATTGTGCACAGACAACATTTTGCAACTATTCCCAATTAAATGTGAGACCATGAGTATAATAAAAACAAACATTTGAATGACTTTTATTCATGTTTCTATGGTGATTTCATTCACGGTGACGCAGGACATTTATTTTCGTTATTCACAATAACTTCGACTAATAAATCCATAATAGTCGAGTGGGTTTGGACATTCACAATGCACTTTTGGCCGGTTGGGTTGACACTATAAGTTTTTTAACTCCATTTACGATGCACTTTTCAAAACGCATCAAAAATTTCGTCAATTTCTGACATCTTAAAATTCGAGTGTTTTGTGTTAATTCCAAAATACATTCGTTACCTACCAAAAAATGTCCTAAAGCATGCACACACCAAAATCGAAACACAGGAAATTCGATAAAAGACCAGGTAATTCTCAAAAAATTCAATCCACAAGTTTTAGGTCGATAATAAGCAAAACTACAAACCTATTACTAGAATTCGAAATTTTGTTTTAAAATGTGGTCGTTACACGAAAGATAAATCAGAAATCAAAAAATTACTTTGCACAAATTTCTCCAAATTTGAGCTACATTAATTTCACTTGTAGTAAAAACATTGAAAGTGCCTTGAATAGAGTCTTTGACGATTGTCGGACACTACAAGGGAACTTTGACTGTCAACAGGGCTAGTGGATAAGATCACAAATACGAGCAGTCCTACTGAAGACTAACCAAGACGAACTGTGTTCCGTCAATTAGAGTAAGGTTTGGAATGGGTCGGTTTAGGTCGGACCTGTGACCTGAAACCTATCTATTGACCTGAAATTTTCAGGTCAGGTTCAGGTCGATATTTTCTCAACCTGAACCTGACCTGATGATATCAGGTCGAACCCGAACTGACCTGAACTGACCTGAACCTGACCTGATTGACCTGAAATCATTTGAATGCTTTGAATATTCTACAAAGGAACCAAAAATATTTAGAGCTGATGAGATGAGAAAATTTTGGTGCAATCGGTATTTTGTGATCTATTCATTAAATGCGGTTATGCATTTTTATTGCAAAAGTGTTACACAAAGGCATCAGTGTGTGAGTCACATGGGGGTCGTCCATATAAAGGACGCCCGATTTTAGGGAGAACAGTTTTTTTTTCCAAAAGTCCAGTTTTTTCTTCTTTGAGGCTTTTCATAAAGCATGTTACACATAAATGAAGGTTTTTCAGAACCCCTACCCCTGTCACACTACCTCTAACACCTCCCCCCTTCGATGTGTGAAAAAAAAATCATTCCTCTTCCAACGATAGAATTCACTTGGAGCACTACTTGAACTCCATAAGTTTTTTATTAGTGGTTCTTGTCCCCCTAACCACCTCCACAGCGTATTTTAAGTTTTTGTAGGTTTAATGCACTGTAGGTTAGCACGGATCCACCTGTGTTGGTCGCCGCGACCCCCCGATTCGCGATTTTTACATGAGAATTTTCGAAAATATCAGTCAGGGCGAAAGTTGTATCCGCCCTGACACTTTGCAAAGATTTTTACTATCCACATTGTTCAATGATATTTTGTGAATATAACCTGTGGGTTTCAGGTCAGGTTACAGGTCAACCTGATTAATTTTTTCAGGTTTCAGGTCAGCCTCAGGTCGGATGGTCCACCAAATGGTCCACCGAAAAAAAGTGTCTATGGGTCGGATGAAATCCAGAGCGATTTAATGAGTGTTCAATGGCGTTAAATGTGAAAAATGACTACAATTCGAGCATCAATATCTACATTGGCAAGTGTCCGAATATTCTTGTTAATGAGCTTGTTTTCTAGGTTTTTTCTTCCTCTAAAAATTGTTTCTAAGAACCTAGACTGGAAATGAATCCCTTGCATGAGTTCCACACGACTAAAGTAGTGTAACATTTTTGCAAAAATTGTTTCCACTTCAATTAAGCGAAAGTCATACTGGGAATTGCTTTAGAGTCTAGCTTCTTAGAAATTTTTACAGGAAGAAAAAACCTACAAAACAAGCTCATTAACAAGAATATTCGGATACTTGCCCACGAAGATATTGATGCTCGGATTTCAGTAATTTTTCTCCTTTAACGCCATTGAGCACACATTAAATCGCTCCGGATTTCATCCGATCCTTAGAAACTTTTTTTGTTGACCATTTGACACCGTTTTCCGTGCGGGAGCGGGCCTTCCAACTTTTCGAAAACTTAATTTTTCCGTACATTTTTGGACAGGTCTAGTGTGCATGCTTTATGTTACTCTATTTTCTAAATTTACATGGGCCATATTTAGTCGAGAATGATAAAAATTAAATTATCTTTTTTCCGTAATTGAAGTTCGATTCAACAAATATAATTTCGTCGTTACTTTGATTTAACTTGAATTATACAATTCTTCAAAAAAAAAATGTGTTGCAAATGCCGATATTATACAACGAAATCGAGAACAAAATACTAATTTCGAATATTACCGACCGTCCCCAATCTAAACATTACGCTTGAGATTATGTTAATTCTGCTGAAGCATCCCCATTTGTATTTTAAATCAACAGAGCAACTGTTTCCGTATAATTAAAATAAAATACGAATTTATTTTCAGAAAATCATCAAAGGAACGTTTGTCTTACAGAGGAATGTATAAATACTGGTAAGTTGATTGTGTTTTTCTTATTTTTAATAATTACAATTTCAACAAGCTTTGATTTACATCAGTAAATAGTAATTTTCATGGCAACGGGAGAAAATAGAAAATAACTGGGCAGAGAAAAGTACAAGTCTTGAACTTTTCTCTGTGAGTCATGAAGAGTTATTAATGAGAGAAATTCTTTACACTTTCTTTTAGAATTATTGTTTCTGTTTATAACTCTTTTTAAGCTTTCGTATTGTTCCTATTGTAAAGAGATAGAGGAGGGAATACCTTTGTTCAACTAAAAGTGTAAGTCCCGCTTTTATCGCGCTTTTACGGGTGGAAAATTATTCTAAGTTAAAATGTGAAAGCGTATATTCTTTTCCTGTATAAAAGGAAATTGAATCTATGTTACATAATGCATCATATAAAAGCTTTTTTAAATGCACATCAGGAAACTTCCGCAGGAAAAATCGAACTAAAGTTTTTGTTTCAATAAATCAATTAATAATCTTGTGGCTATGCAGATAGTGGTACTTTGCAAAGATCGTGAAACACTTTAATACAACAGCATAGCTATACTAAGTTTTCATCAGGACTATCAAGCTTATTAGTCACACAAATGCAAATGTCTTATGCGACATTCTTCCTTACATTTTTATTCACATTTTTTTATGGAATAATTCAAATAACAGAATCTAAAAAGGGGTTACGCTTGGTAGCAGAGTGTCAATGTTACGATAACTGTGACATTTTTAAATTGAGAAGAATAAAACGAATAGCAAATAATTTTTGAATTAAAAAATTGCAAGAAAATAGTTTAGAATTAAATTGAATTAAAAACACATTCCTGGTCAAAAATTGCATATTGCCAAGGAGCGTCCTAATGTCGCGGATAATCACAAATTTGTTAAAGTGGACAAATTTGGAAAAACAGTTAACAATTTGGCCGTCAATTTGCTCCTGTAGCGATAAGAGGCGTCCATTCGTAACTTCATCAAATTTGACTTCCGAGTAAATGGCGGAAATGGCGGAATGTCCATTCGTAACTTCATCAGATTCGACTTCCGCCATTTAAGTAAAAGAGTATCTTGAATCTCTACTGCAAAAGAGTCAAAACACATTAGCAATTTGAATTGTCGATCTCAGCAATTATTATACCAGAATTCGTTTCGCCATTTATTATTGTCACAATAGAGCGAAAAATCATTGTGGGGAAATAAACATTTTAGTACTGAATCGGGCAATCACCGGTAATTCATCGGTGAATGACCAATGCTTCACAGTGGAATCACCGATGATTCACAGTGGAATCACCGATGATTCACAGTGGAATAACCGATGATTCACAGTGGAATTACCAATGATTCACAGTGGAATTACCGATGATTCACAATGGAATCACCGATGATTCACAGTGGAATCACCGGTGATTCACAGCGGAATCACCGTTGATTCACAGCGGAATCACCGATGGCTCACAGCGGAATCATCGATGATTCACAGCAGCGCCTTTTAATAAATTTTATTATTGCATTTTTTCTAGACACAATTTAAAATAAATAAAGAGTGAAAGCAAACTCGGCGTTCAATTTTATTCTTTGCTTTTAGTATAAACGTCCCGTCAAACTTTTAGGAGGGTGTTGTTAGAAGGTCTGAAATCGCCCAGAGCTGTTAAGGCGCGTAGCCGCCACAGTATACAAAGTACAATAGCGAAAACACGAGTAAGAACACTATACGTCAACATTCTGACCGGAATAGCATGATAATAGACGAAGAAACGTACGTAAAATTGAATTAAAAACACATTCCTGGTCAAAAATAGTATTTTGCCAACGAGCGTCCTAATGTCGCGGATAATCACAAATTTGTTACAGTGGACAAATTTGGAAAAACAGTTAATTTGGCCGGCAATTTGCTCCTGTAGCGATAAGAGCCGTCCATTCGTAACTTCATCAAATTTGACTTCCCCCATTTACTCTTCATACTTTTACTATCTTGAAGCTCGACTGTATAAGAGTCAAAACACATTAGCAATTTGAATTGTCGATCTCAGCAATTATTATAGCAGAATTCGTTTCGGCATTTATTATTTTCACAATAGAGCGAAAAATCATTGTAGGGAAATAAGCATTTTAGTACTGAAAACTAGTATGGAAATTGCTGAGATCGACAATTCAAATTGCTAATGTCTTTCGACCCTAAGGCAGTTCTTAACGAAAATAGATAGCAGCACATTCTACACGCTTGACATTTGAAACAAACTAACTCATTTGAGAATTTTGACATTTGTAACAGACAATCTTTAGTTCGTGATATCGACGTTATGTGGTTGATAGATGTCGTTGAGATTCGTTGAGAATGGCCTGATCTTTTGGCTAGATTTGGCAAGCTACCGTTGGTCGTCGATCGTCTGCGATAAAAATGAGCGGGTCGACCATTTTTCGAAACCCGACCCGGACCGAACCCGACCCGATAAAATGTTTCGAAACCCGAAACCCGAATTGTTTCAAAACCCGACCCGGACCGAACCCGACCCGATTAAAATTTTCGAAACCCGAAACCCGATTTGTTTCAAAACCTGACCCGGACCGAACCCGACCCGATAAAATTTTTCGAAACCCGAAACCCGAACTGTTTCAAAACCCGACCCGGACCGAACCAGACACTCAAGTTTTTCGAAACTCACAACCCAAATTACTTCGAAACAAAAATTATTTCAAGGCCCGACGTCTGCATTCTTCACGGACCTTAGACTGAAACAAAATTCGTGTAATGTAAGATGATAAAATTTAGAGGAGTTTTGTAAAATATAAAAAGTCAATAAAGGATCGGGACCCGAATAAAATGATACAACAACCCGACCCGATGTAATTTTTTGAAACCCTAAACTCGAAACCCGAAATGTTTCCAAACCCGGCCCGGACCGAACCCGAACCGATTAAAATTTTCGAAACCCGAAACCCATGAACCCGAAAAAAACAATTCGGGTTCGGGTTCGGGTCGGGTTTTCCGAAGTTTCGGGCAACCCGCTCATCTCTAGTCTGCGAGTGCAAAAATTGATTATAACAGGAGATATGAAGAACTAATTTTCTCTACCTAAATAAATCGGTTTCACTTTTGAAAAATATTTTCTTAATTTTCATAAAAGCTTTGAAATCGGTCTAATTTTTATCTGTGCCATGCCTAACGAATGTGTACTTCCTACAATAAATAAAGTAAGTTTTTTAGATATTCTTTGAAGATATCTTTCTTGCTTTAACTTCACTGGAAAATAAGGAAAAATTATGATTTCCTATTGAATTTAAGAAAAATTCTAAAAATCACTCGAACTAAGTTATCGCGAAAGCCACTTAACGACTTTATTCAATAAGCTGAATTTAATATAACTTCGCTCTTGCTGTGTAGTTGGCCGAGTTATCCCATTTTCAACTTCATTTCCTGTATGCTGAGCTGCATAATATATTCGGATTTAACACAATAGAGATTCAGATTTCAATTTATATTTTTTATGTTTGCTTTCATCTATTAGTTATAAAAAGCTTTAGAATTGATATCCATACTTTTCATCTTGTCATTATTACATAAATATATACACAAGATAGAACTTTATGAAGCGTAGAGAAACCAAACGATATACAGAGATCGGAGAGAATATGTACCCTCATAAATGTATTCTTTGGATAGCTATCACTGCTAAATGTCTTACCGAGTGTTTTAACAAAAACTTATTAAAATATTATTTTCCAAAGAAATCTAGTTCCTTCGTTTATTTTCTATTGTGCTTTGGCATAAAATAACAGTTGATTGAGATGGGAACAAAAGGCTTTGAGACATGAATGTCAAGTAAACAAATTGAACAGCCGTAACCAGTACTTGCGCTTGGGGGCCCTTAGGAAGTAATAGTCAAACAGCGAAACAAAGAATTGAAATCTTATTTATTTTTCATTTTTCTTTCACATTTCTTAATTTTAAAAAGGCTGTATTAGGATGCATCGTATCCAAATTTTTATAGCAAAGAAAAAAATTTTTTTTTTCACTGCCTTTTGCTGTTTGGGCCTTATTTCAAATCGTATCTTAGTTTTTCTAGTTTAAAGCTTCATTTATGAAGCAGATATAGCTACTTTACGTTTTCATCCTTCCTGTCCATCCGTCCGTCTGTGCACCCTTCATCGGGCAATCACCGGTAATTCATCGGGGACAGACCAATGATTCTCAGTGGAATCACCGATGATTCACAGTGGAATCACCGATGATTCACAGTGGAATTACCGATAATTCACAGTGGAATCACCGATAATTCACAGTGGAATAAATTATGATTCACAGTGGAATCACCGATGATTCACAGTGGAATCACCGACGATTCACAGTGGAATCACCGATGGTTCACAGTGGAATCACATATGACTCACAATGGAATCACAGATGACTCACAGTGGAATCACAGAAGATTGACAGTGGAATTACCGATGACTCACAGTGGAATCACAGATGATTCACAGTGGAATCACCTATGATTCACAGTGGAATCACCGATGATTCACAGTGGAATCACCGATGATTCACAGTGGAATCACCGATGATTCACAGTGGAATCACCGATGATTCACAGTGGAATCACCGATGATTCACCGTGGAATCACAGATGATACACAGTGGAATCACCGATGATTCACAGTGGAATCACAGATGACTCACAATGGAATCACCGATGACTCATAGCGGAATCACAGAAGATTCATAGTGGAATTACCGATGACTCACAGTGGAATCACAGATGATTCACAGTGGAATCACCTATGATTCACAGTGGAATCACCGATGATTCACAGTGGAATCAGCGATGATTCACAGTGGAATCAGTGATGATTCACAGTGGAATCAGCGATGATTCACAGTGGAATCAGTGATGATTCACAGTGGAATCAGCGATGATTCACAGTGGAGTCACCGATGATTCACAGTGGAATCACCGATGATTCACAGTGGAATCACCGATGATTCACAGTGGAATCACCGATGATACACAGTGGAATCACCGATGATTCACAGTGGAATCACAGATGACTCACAATGGAATCACCGATGACTCACAGTGGAATCACAGAAGATTGATAGTGGAATCACCGAAGACTCACAGTGGAATCACAGATGATTCACAGTGGAATCACCTATGATTCACAGTGGAATCACCGATGATTCACAGTGGAATCAGTGATGATTCACAGTGGAATCACCGATGCCTCACAGTGGAATCAGCGAAGATTCACAGTGGAATCACCGATGACTCACAGTGGAATCACCGATGATTCACAGTGGAATTACCGATGATTCACAGTGGAATCACCGATGACTCACAGTGGAATCAGCGAAGATTCAAAAATCACCGATGACTCACAGTGGAATCACCGAATTCACAGCGGAATCACCGATGATTCACAGCAGAAACACTGATGATTCATAGCGGAGTCACCGATGATTCCCCGGCGATTCATTGGTGAATGATCAGTGATTCCACGGTCAATCATCTGTGATTCACCAACGAATAACCGATGATTTAAGTGCAAAATTAATTTCTTTTACTCTATCGTTACTTTCTTATACCAATGACAATGGTTTATTGGACTTTTTGCATAATGTGTAAACAACGAAGGAATTTATATTTTGGACACTCTACACATTCACTCGTTTTATCTTTTTCAGCTGTTTTGCCATTGTTATAACAATAGAAAAAATCTGAAAACGATGATACGAGTGAATGTGTAGAATGTCTAAAATATAAATTCCTTCGTTGTAATGTTTCCAGTTAATTAATTCTGTTGTCCATGTGTAATTGTAGATTTTCTTTCTCTTTCTTCCCGCCAAGAGATATATGCGTTTAGGAGGTCAATTGCAAGAATTTGTACAAGTTATTAAGGAAACCCAGATGTGTTCAAGTTTTTCATGAGCACAGCGATGTATCACAATGTCATAAAACATATTTTTAAATAAAAAGTGGAGAGGTATACTTGAAAGTAATGATGTAAAAATACGGTAACGTAAAAATTAGGATTTCCGTCACGCAAAAAGGGTAAATTGTGACCCACTTTTAAGAATCGTACCGATACCCTCTGGCGGTACGTGTAACAGATAATTGAGTTTAATTATAAGCTTTTACGTAATCTATGAACGCTATCTTCTTTTCTAAAAATGGTTCTACTAATTTCGTTGTCGATTTCTTTAGAACAGTGTGTTTTACAGGGTACCTCACAACCCAATAACAAATGTCGACC
>CM055406.1:60544805-60558105 GCA_029228625.1 Pseudolycoriella hygida
CTACCAACGAGTAAGTTCGAATGAAAGTCATCCAATTTACTATTTATTTATGTCGCATTTCATCGAAAGGAAAGGGTAGAATTTCGCAAAATATTATTAGGAATTCAATCGGAACGACATCGCTGGTCACAATGCGTTGAATGGACAAATAAAAAATTAGGTATGGCCGTTGGGGCGCTTTTCATTCGTGACAATTTTAATCATGAGAGTAAGGTACGTATCTGACATTTTCTTTCTCATCATGGCATACTACTACCGACACTGTAACATCCAACTCATTTACGAAGTTCTCAAAAAAATTCGTGCGTCATGTTTGCCACTTCCCCTATTTTCAATTTTAATTTCGTCAAAGAACGGCTTTGAAAGTACTGCAAAAATAATTGCACCTGTGTAAGTGCACCTTTGCATAACGAAGTAAATAATTGATGATGATGAGTTGCAATTAATGACAAATTATTGCAAACTAAAGGAATTGCATCACATAATTACATCTTGGTTTTAACATTTTGTTTTCGTTTAAATTTGCCTACCAAATAGACAAGATATCTAAACGTTTTCGCGCAATACGGCACAATTAACTCAATACTGGACTTCTTTTTGAGTTAAAATACGCTTCATTTAAATTGTACCAAATTTTATTTCAAATTCCTACTGCAGTTTCGAGGAAACTTATGTTCTCATCTTCAGGGATTCTTGTATTCCGTAAAACACATGGAGACGCATGAAAGAGAAGACATAGAGACAAAATCGTAAATGAAAAGAACAAATGGCATGGTGTTCTCCTGAAAATACATAAAGAAAAAGACAATGATGGAGACTTTAAAGGTAGACTAGTGGCGTCGAACACAAATGCCACGACAGAAAATGTTGCTAAAAAACTTTCAAAAATTTTCAATTACCTCCCCCCCCCCCCTGAAGGCCTTAGCGTTAAAAATTGTGATGATTTTGCAAAACAGATCAATGGCACGAAGATAAGTAGGAATGAAAGAGTATGGGATCTTATGATGTCACAGCTTTGTTCCCGAGTGTCCCTGTAGAGCCGGCCATGACGTATCTAAAAGAACTAGTAAATCCCCCCGCCCCCAGAGGCTACGCGGACATTAAGCATTCTTGTCTGCTAGGTCGGAGATTTGCGACATTAATACTAAAATGTATGCAAGGGTGTGCAAAGTTAGATTTAGATGAATCAGAAATGGATTTAGTAGTATTTTAGTAGTTACCATAAGCTTACGCAAATCTGGTTTTCCCCCGTACTACCATTTTCCCGCAAAACCGTTTTGCCGAACTACCGTTTGCTGTATACTATCATTACGTCTGTACTACCGTTTTCCCCGTGCTATCGTTTCACCCTTACTACCGTTTCCACCATACAACACTTTTCCCCGTACTACAATTTTCTCCGTACTACCGTTTCCCCGTACAAACATTATAATCGTGCTACTATTTCCCCGTACAACCGTTTCTCCCGTCCTACAATTTCCTCCTCACTACTCTTTTCCCCGTACTACCATTTCACCGTTCTACCATTTCCCCGTACTAACATTTCCCCCGTACTACCATTTCCCCGTACAAACATTATCACCGTTCTACTATTTCCCCGTACAACCGTTTCTCCCGTGCTACAATTTTCTCCTCACTTCTGTTTTCCCCGTTATCCATTTCACCGTACTAACATATTCCCCTACTACCATTTCCCCGCACAAACGTTATCACCGTGCTACTATTTCCCCGCACAACCGTTTCCCCCGCACTACCGTTTTCCCCGTAAAACCGTTTCCACCGTACTACTGTTTCCCGTACAACCGTTTCTCCCGTACTACCATTTTCTCCTCATTACTGTTTTCCCCGTACTACCATTTCCCCATACAACCGGTTACCCCCTTACTGCTTCTTCCCCCGAGCTGCCCAGCATTTTCACTAATACTGGTGATTTCTACTCACAAAACTCTGAGACTTTGCAAAAGAAACCTATCGTCTAACTCCCATACATTCGAAAATAATTTCAAAAGCATAAAAATTGACCCAATGTCCAATTGCCCGACATTTTTACCAATACTGGTGACTTCTACTCACAAAACTCTGAGACTTTGCCAAAGAAACCAATGTTCTGTCTCTCATACCTTTCCAGATACTTTCAAAAGCATAAATATTTACCCCGTGTCCAACTGCCCGACATTTTCACCAATACTGGTGACTTTTACTAACAAAACTCTGAGACTTTGCCGAAGAAACCAATGATCTGCCTCCCATACCTTCCCAAATACTTTTAAAAGCAAAAAATCCAAGATGGCGTCACTTTGACTGGCAGCCATTTTCTTAGGATTCATAAAGATTCTACTCATCAATATCAACAACTTTCCCGAAGAAACCAACCGTGTAACTATTCTATTTCAGAAGATAGCAAAAAATCCAAGATGGCGTCACTTTGACAGGTGGCAGCCATTTTCTTAGGATTCATAAAGATTCTACTCATCAATATCAACAACTTTCCCGAAGAAACCAACTGTCCAAAAAAACAAAAAAAAAAATTTTAAATTACATCAAGAAAAAATTTCAATTGAAATCTAGGTATCATAATGGTTTTTTTGCTATAAAAGGCAATGCAAAACCGCATTTTAATTCAGTCCCTTTGGACTCGTCAAGCAGGCCGGACGTATGTTGGTTCACATGGGAACCTTCTTTTGCATTGCCTTTTTTTGAATCATAAGGCAATGCAAAACGACACTTTGCTTTATTTCCTCGGAACTCTTCAAGCAGGTCGGACGTAGATAGATTCACCTGGGAATCTTCTTTTGCATTGCCTTTTTTTGAATCATATAAGGCAATGCAAAAGAATCTACTATTGCATTGCCTTTTCTTCTGCTTTCGGCTTATAAAAGGCAATGCAAAACGACACTTTGCTTTAGTTCCTCGGAACTCTTCAAGCAGGTCAGACGTATGTTGGTTCACGCTGGAAACTTGTGACCGACAATTTACAGACAAACAGACAGACAAACAAACAGACAAACTTTTGACTTTTATAATTAGTAATGGTTAGAAAAATGTGAAATAAACGCTAGCGTAGCCACCTGACGTCGATGTGTGTCAGACAGAACATCTTTCAATTTAGGGGAAAATGGTATCGTCAGACTGATGGCACATGCATCGGCAACTCTTTGTCGCAGAAATTTTCATGTGTAAATTCGAAGTATCCATCATGAGAAACCCTTCATTCCCTAGAGTGTAAAAGCGGTATGTTCATGACATCTTTGCTGTGAATAACGCAAGAAAATTCGATGTAGTTAAGAAATTGTTTGAAGAAACCATGGACAAAATAAAACCGATTGCTGTTAGGTTCACTGTTGAAAGAGAAGTTGACACGAAAATACCGTTCCTTAACGTAATGGTGGAAAATGTGGAAGGAGTATTGAAAGTTGACGTGTAGTTGTTGCGGAAGATTTTATTTTGGATTGACGATCAGCAAACTGTTTATTAGATCCAATGAGCACATAAGGTCCACAAGATGGAAAAGAAAGACAGCGGTTGGTAAACACATTTTTAACTCCAAGCACGAAGTGCACATCAGTGACCTGAGACTGATAAAAGAAGTGCCTGACCATTGGAAGATAGAGTTTTACGAAGCAGTACATATATATAAAAACAAACATCAAAATTTATTAAATGACAACCTCGGTGAAGTTACATCGCCACTACTGACTTTATTCACAATTGAAAGAATAGTTGACGAAAATGTATGGGACTTGACAAATGAAACAGAAAATGAAACATCAGATGACGAATATATGGACTGTGAATAGAGACGAAAATAATTGAACCCACATCAATGGAAATTCAAAAATTGTTTTTTAAATCTGAAATGAATATCTCTGTTGTGGAGAGAAAAGTAACTTTAATATTTTTCATTGCGTGAGTTACTTAGTTTGTTTTCGCTCAGAAAGAGATATGAGAATGTTTATCTAATGTTGTTCCTTTTTGTTTACAGTTTGTCTTGTGGATATGTTATAAACAAATTGGTATTGTTAATGTAATTAAAATTTAGTTGAATACAATAATCCATGAAGATGAGGACATACGTTTTCTCGAAACTGCAGTAGGAATTTGAAATAAAATTTGGTACAATTTAAATGAAGCGTATTTTAACTCAAAAAGAAGCCTAGTAACTTGGTTTCCTTGGTTTTAGTTTATTTTGTTGAATGATTCATTTATGGATTATATTAAAACCGGAAAAAAAATTCGAAAACGGAGATAACTCGGCAGATAAATTATTGAAGAGTGGAGATAAATTAAATTAAAACGGAGATAAAAATGACCAAAAAGTTGAGATAAAATAATCATTTTTGGAGATAGAAAAATTTGTTTTTGAAATAACTAAATATAATTGAGGAAATAAAAAATCATCCGAGAGGAGATAATAAAAAATTAAAACGCAGATAAATAATTCAATTATTGAAAGTAATAGAAAATCGAAAGAGAAATTAAAAATTTGGAAAAGGAGACATGAAGTTAATGGAAACGGAAATAAAATAAAATTGAAACGCAGAAAATTTGAAAAGTGGAGATTATATAACTCCGGAGACAACCATTTCATTTTTCATTCATATCCATTTACATACATTTTACCTCCGTTTTCTAATTTTATATCTCCGTTTTCTAATTTGTTATCTCCGTTTTCTAATTTTATATCTCCGTTTTCCAATTATATATCTCCGTTTTCTAGTTTGTTATCTCCGTTTTCTAATTTTATACCTCCGTTTTCTAATTTTATATATCCGTTTTCTAATTTGTTATCTCCGTTTTCTAATTTTATATCTCCGTTTTCCAATTATATATCTCCGTTTTCTAGTTTGTTATCTCCGTTTTCTAATTTGTTATCTCCGTTTTCTAATTTTATATATCCGTTTTCGAATTTGTTATCTCCGTTTTCTAATTTTATATCTCCGTTTTCTAGTTTGTTATCTCCGTTTTCTAATTTGTTATCTCCGTTTTCTAATTTTATATCTCCGTTTTCTAATTTGTTATCTCCGTTTTCTAATTTTATATCTCCGTTTTCAAATTTTATATCTCCGTTTTCTAATTTTATATCTCCGTTTGCAAAATATCTCCTTTTTCAAATTTTATATCTCCGTTTTCAAATTTCTATCTCCGTTTTCAAATTTTATATCTCAAGTTTAATACGATCCAAGAGCCAAAGTTTTATCAATTGGAAAATAAAAGGCAAGATGTTTACAGATGTTCCATTGTTGTCAAGGACAATAACAGCTACACAGCTATAACCCTACCCCAATTCTGTAACCAAGATCTTACTGTTAAAGCCATAACTCAGTAACAAAGTAGCTTTATACAAAATGTATTGACTTAGTAGTCGCACAAATTAGAGGAAATGCATTCGAGAAACGTAGTAAAATGGAATATTACTATCAGTGATGACAGACTTTCCAGAACAAAAAATTTAAAAATTCGAGAGCAGAGATAATTTGGCAGATAAATTTCTGAAAAATGAAGATAAATGGAGATAAATAAATTGATTAGGGAAATAGGAAGCTATAAGATCGCAGATAAAAAAAAATAATAGAAATGAAGATAACAAATTCAAAAAGTGCAGATAATAAAATTTAGTTAAAGAGTTAAAATATTCGAAATTGGAGATACCAATTCTATTAAAACGGAGATAAATTAAAATGCTATCGGAGATAAATAATTAAGAAATGGAGATACTTTAACTCCGAATTTAATCAAAATATCTTCGTTTTGAAATATTTTATCTCCATTTCTGAATACTTTATCTTCACTTCTAATCATTTTATCTCCAAAACATTTTTGTTTTATCTGCGTTTTATAATTTTTTATCTGCGTTTTCGAATTTAATATCTCAAGTTTATTACGAGCCATTCATTTATTTTGAGTTCTAGGTCATCCGCTCTCTCTTTTCTCTCTCGTTTGAATTTTTTTATAATAAAAGCTTTTCATCAGACCTCAGCGTTATTACAGAGAGAGGGAGAGAAATGCGTAAATGAATAATAAGCCCTGGTTTACACTTAAAATAGTTATTTGTGTACCTGTTCTGGACGATTGATTTTAGGCATCACAGGGTCACACAGGGTCACAGGGGCACATACATCTTTAAATGCAAAGGGGCGAAATCCCAAAAAAACTTACAAAAATGCCCTCATTTTCGGCCCCGTCGCATGTAAAATATCATTGAAACTGCGCATGCGCATAGAGAGAGTTCTCCATGCTCAGTTTCAAATCGGAGTACTATTTTTTTAAGTGCAAATCCAGCCAGTTAATGAATGAGAATAAACTGCTATTCCTCTCTTCTATACTTTTCAATCTTTTTTTCAAATTTCAGTTGAGGGGTCCCGCACTCATGACCGCAAATGACTCATGATATTTAATGGATTTAATCTTAAAATCCTATACAATTTTAAATCCGTTAAATATAAGAAGTGTGTGACCCCTCGACTTGAATGAGGTTTCACTAGCTCTTTCATCTTTCATGTTTTTTATTCAAAAAGGAAACAGCTCTTGAAATGATTCACAACATACGGGAAGCCTTCAATGAACTCTTAGCTGACATTCATTGGATGGATGATGAAACCCGGGCAGTGGCTAAAGAAAAAGCTGATGCCATGAACGAACGAATCGGATACCCAGAAATATTAACTGATGACGAAGGATTGGAAAAAGAGTATGCAAATGTACGTAGACTGTCACGTAGTAAAGTTCCAACTAATTTTAACTATAACTTAAAAACTAATTGCTTAGTTAACCATTGTCGGCGTTCACTTTATGGACAACATATTTAGCATTTTAAAATGGGATGCGCAAAGGAATCTGAACATGCTTAGGAAACCAGTTGATAAAGATAAATGGGCAACAGAGCCAGCCGTTGTAAATGCATTTTACAATCCCAACAAAAATGATATCGGTAAGGTGTTAGGTATTATTGTGGAATTTTTAATTGAAAAAATGTCGGTTTGTTAGTGTTTCCTGCCGGTATTCTTCAACCACTCTTTTATAGTCAAAATTTTCCAAAATCGTTGAACTATGGAGGTATAGGTGTCGTTATCGGACATGAAATTACTCATGGATTTGATGATAAAGGTAATTGAACATTTAAAATATCTGATAGAAATTGCTAAGCGAGAAAATTTTGATACACTCGAAGAGCGTCGTCGCTTGGAAGAAAATTTGAGTTACTTTTCTGTTGAATTTTTTATGCTTTTTTTCTGTTGTGACTAAATGACTATTCAATGAGTCTGCCATTTTTAATTAACGTGGAGTAAAACCTCATCTCTATAACGAACTTTCAGGGAGCTCGTTATAGAAAGTTTGTTATACATTGTATGTCACAACAATAAACAAACAAATAATTGATTTTTGAAAAGTTTTTGCTTTATTCAGTAGGAAATATTAATGTGACGCTTAAAAAAACAGGATAATTTCGTTTAAAAATTAATTATTCCGACTTTTATGACAACGATTCATTGTTTCATCGGCAAAAGAGCACACCAATGATAAACAATATGTATGTACGCATATAAAGTTTTATTTGCCTTTAATTTTTGCGAGATGGCACGCCATAGGCGTCACTTTGTGAAGGGACTAAGCAATAGTATATTATAATACAAGGACGCCCCTCGAACTTTTACCAATCTCGACTATAATTACGCGATTGTTCCCCTTGTATTATGCGATAGTTTATCACAGTTGAGCCTATAATTGCCAATTATGCACAAAAAAATGACAACAAAATTAACATAAATCAAAAATTTTGTATAAAAACACTCATCGAATTTGTTGCAAAAAATGTCGTCTAGATTGATCTTTCGATTTAGTATGCGGTTGTCATAACAACACACGTTTTATTCTCATTTTTTAAAGAACCGGGTTATAATAGCGGCATTACAACCCTACGTTTAACAAGAAAGTCGACTATAATAGGCCGATTATAGCCCTATTATTAGGGTAATAATTGGCTTATTATAGGCTCGAATGTGATAAATTATTTTATAACACAAGGGGTATAATCGCGTATAGTCGAGGTTAGCCCGAGAAATTTTACCCACCGAGACTATAATTACGCGATATAACCCTTGTCCGGGGCTTATAATTGCCAATTTTGAACGAAACATGAAAACAAATTAAATGTTATTTCGAATTAAAAACGAATCAAAATTACACTGTACATCGAAATCCTTGCAAAGTTGTTAGTTTCAATCTTGTAAGCAGGTGTCATTGCAAATTATCAGTCAAATTATTTTCCTCTGTAAGAAAACCAAAATGAAACTCAATTGTATTTATTCCAATTCAAATTGAATTCGTGCGTTATTACTTTTTTATTTTAATAAAATGTGTATGTGAAACAAGTAACCGTTACGGAAGTTAAGATACCATATACCATGTTTTTTTAAGGTTTTTAACGTGAGAAACATTGGACTCGACCATAATGACTTCATTATACCCCTCGTTGAGTCCAAGAAACTCGACTATAATAGCCTAATTATACCCCTACTTTCAGTGCAATAATTGGCTTATTATAGGCCCCGATGTGATAATTTACTATTATTTCACTAGTATATACCCCGCCCCTAGGAGCAACGCGGACATTAAGCATTCTTGTCCGCTAGGTCGGAGATTTGCGACATTAATACTAAAATGTATGCAAGGGTGTGCAAAGTTAGATTTAGATGAATAAGAAATGGATTTAGTAGTATTTTAGTAGTTACCATAAGGTTACACAAATCTGGTTTTCTCCCGTACTACCATTTTCCCATAAAACCGTTTTGCCGAACTACCGTTTGCTATATACTATCATTACGTCTGTACTGCTGTTTTCCCCGTGCTACCGTTTCACCCGTACTACCGTTTCCACCATACATCACTTTTCCCCGTATTACAATTTTCTCCGTGCTACCGACCCCTGTACAAACGTTATCACCGAGCTACTATTTACCCCTACAACCGTTTTTCCCGTACTACCATTTCCCCGTACAAACGTTATCACCGTACTACTATTTCCCCGTACAACCGTTTCTTCCGTCCTCCTCACTACTGTTTCCCCCGTACTACCATTTTCCCCGCACAACCGTTTCCACCGTACTACTATTTTCTTATCACTACTGTTTTCCCCGTACTACAATTTCCCCATACAACCGATTACCCCCGTACTGCTTTTTCCCCCGAGCTGCCCATCAGTTTCACTAATACTGGTGACTTCTACTCACAAAACTCTGAGACTTTGCAAAAGAAACCTATCGTCTGTTTCTCATACCTTCCCAAATACTTTTAAAACCATAAAAATTGACCCAATGCCCAACTGCCCGACATTTTCACCAATACTGGTGACTTTTACTAACAAAACTCTAAGACTTTGCCGAATAAACATATGATCTAACTCCCACACATTCGAAAATAATTTTAAAACCATAAAAATTGCCCCCGTGTCCAACTGCCCGACATTGTCACCAATACTGGTGACTTTCACTAACAAAACTCTGAGATTTTGCCGAAGAAACCAATGATCTGTCTCCCATACCTTCCCAAATACTCTTAAAAGCAAAAAATCCAAGATGGCGACACTTTGACAGGTGGCAGCCATTTTCTTAGAATTCATAAAGATTCTACTCATCAATATCAACAACTTTCCCGAAGAAACCAACTGCCCAAAAAAAAAAAATTTTTAAATTACATGAAGAAAAAATTTCAATTGAAATCTAGGTAGCATAATGTTTTTTTTGCTATAAAAGGCAATGCAGAACCGCATTTTAATTCAGTCCCTTTGGACTCGTCAAGCAGGTCGGACGTATGTTGGTTCACATGGGAATCTTCTTTTGCATTGCCTTTTTTTGAATCATATAAGGCAATGCAAAAGAATCTACAACTGCATTGCCTTTTCTTCGGCTTTCGGCTTATAAAAGGCAATGCAAAACGACACTTTGCTTTAGTTCCTCGGAACTCTTCAAGCAGGTCGGACGTATGTTAGTTCACGCTGGAAATTTGTGACCGACAATTTACAGACAAACAGACAGACAAACAAACAGACAAACTTTTGACTTTTATAATTAGTAATTTATGGAGAGGTTTCTGTAATGAATTTTTCTCAACTCTTTTTGTTTTTGAAAGGATAAAATTCGAAGTTCTTGGCCACAGAAGAGGAAATAACAATGAGATTCAAGTGACTCTCCCGCACCAAAGCTATCACACTCTTGAATATTTGGTTGAATCTCTTAAAATTGCACTTATATAAACATTTTTGCTTTAAGTAACTTGGACACGATGCGAATAAATCGCGTACGGTTTGTTTGAAAGCTCCACTTGAAAAAAATGTATTTTTGTCAAGTTGAGCTTTCAAACGTTTCGAAAGTTATAATTATAAAATTGAAACTCTTGAAAAAATTTTAAGCTCTCGAATAAATTTGAAGCTTTCGAAAAATTCGAAGCTTTACAAAATTTCACGCTTTCAACTTTACAAAAAAAAATTAAAGCTTGTGAATAAATTCCAAGTTCTAAGGTCCGAAATGATTAAGCGATTTCCGAAAAATATTTTTCTCTCACCTCTTGAAAACGATTTCTTTCATTTGACCCACCCAATGAGCAACTTCCATGTCGTACTTCTCGAGCTAAATAAGAAAATTTCACCGATGATCATCAAAAAACTACGTTATCACTTCAACGACCATATCTCCTAAAAAACTTCACCAATTTTGCTTATCTTAGAACTTAGATTAGGTACGTACCTATCAGAAGAATCGGTTTCACGACGCTCGGTAAAAAGTTTGGCAAGGGACTTAGCTCAACGTCAAAAGCCCCGTAGTGTACTTATGAAAACGCTTTGCATTTCGTTCGGGTCTAATAATATTTTCTACCTCTTCCTGCACGATGAAATAAAATTCACTTTTTTGAGAAAGCTAATCAAGTTGTTATGCAATTAAGGTCGACAATTCGATAAGGATGGCAATATGATGCAATGGTGGAACAATGCTACAATAAGAGCGTTTCGAGAACGGGCACAATGCATAATCGATCAATATTCACGTTATAAAATCGATGAAGTAGGATTGTTTATGAATGGAAGAATGACACAGGGCGAAAATATTGCAGACAATGGGGGATTGAAACAAGCCTTCCGAGTAAGTGTAGAGGTAAACTTATAGGTGAAAAATCATTTTTATTCAAATATATTCATAGGCTTACAGAAAGTGGGTCTCGTTAAACGGAGAAGAGCCAGAAGTTCCCGGGCTAAATCTAACGCATAATCAATTATTTTTCCTCAACTATGCGCAAATTTGGTGTGGATCAATGCGTCCCGAAGATGCCCTGACAAAAATCAGATCATCAGTTCATTCACCAGGTTTTGTGCGCGTGTTGGGACCTTTATCAAATTCGAAAGACTTTGCTAAAGCTTACAATTGTCCTCCAGGCTCTCCGATGAATCCAACAAATAAATGCAGCGTTTGGTAGAAATGTCTCTTACATCTGATATCAAAATCGTATACCAGAGAAAGAGATAGAGAGAGGGGGAGAGCGAAAATAATAACTGACATCATAGTTTGTTGTAAGATAACAAAAGTTGTATCTGTAAGGTTCATTTTATTCTTACATTTTTGTAATTGTCTGTAGCTGTAGCATATATCAATTTAAGAGAAGTCAAAAATATTTCGATCTATTGGTCGTTAGAAGAGTAGTTTTTCGCCCGTGTTACCCCAATTTCTAACGTAATTTTACAAAGTAGCTTTAAAACCGTTTTAGAGACTTCTTACTTTCTGTGTGAGTCGTGAAAGAAACTTTTGACTTATTCTAATACGACTCTGCACTCGTTTATCAACTTCGGTCACCTGTTACTACCATTACGTTATATATCTTTTGTAAATGACAGAGTCTTCAGGCCGTTTGAAATTTGGATTTTTTGTTGAATGTGAGCGCTCACTTGCCACCGCGGCCCTTTCATCGACACTGTCCGGTGTGTGTTGGTAATAATCGCATTAGCGATATATTTATAGTCTCATGTTTCGAAGATTTCTATCTATTAATAAAATGCTAGGAGACGATAAGAAACATTAGCGAATCGTAGGGAAAATGAAATGACTACTCTCTGGAAAATATTGAGTGCTGACAATAGATCGTGTTTGGCTTGTAAATATCGCTATCATGGCGGTGTGTACTTTCATCGTAAATATTGCGTACTTCACTATGCCATGACAACACATTGGCACTCAAACTGAGGTAAACATAAAATACCTATGCAACCAATGGCCTTGACTCAGCTTTCGTTTATATTTATGTAATTTTTATTTTTACAATAAGCTTTTCACGCCTTGAGTAATAGCTCTACCATGAAATTTGAAGATTTCTGGTGTAAGCTTGTCCGAAATCTGAATATTTCTCGTTCTAGAGCCGTTGCCTATCGAACCAAATGATGACCAAATCAACCAAATTCACTGTTCGTTCATAGATGGCGTAGTTACACCCTGTGAAAGTACGATTTCTTCTTTTTGTTTGTTGTTTTATGTTTTTTGAAATAAAATTGGAAACTAAACTTTACACTTTGATTGTGCTTGTAAATCATTCCTTTATTGTTAGAGAAAGTAGAATAATAAAAACAGTTTCAGCCGTTTTACAATTATTTATAAGAAATATATAAAATTAAGGTCTATCAATTAGATTGTAAATGTATTTTATGGTTCTGTTAAACTGTTTTAAGTTTGCAATATTTTCTAACAGAAATCATTGAACAAAATAAATTATTTATATATAAAATGTTATTTCCCCATTAAATGTGTGAATATATTGTTGTTTGTTCAATATTGTACGTAGTTATACATCATTTCTAGCTAAATGTAATTTTTTATTTAACCAAATTCAATAAATGATAATAAGATGTAAATCAATCAGAAATTTTCAATGACTTTTTACTCTTTTCTTAATTAAATAAGAGTGAACTGCCCATTAATTTATAGCAAACATGGCGTACACAAACCACCAAAATCCGGACGGACGAAAAATACAAACTTAATCATAGGATATCATGGGCGCGCGGTAGCAATGCGCCCGTGACGCAAGTCCCCATACGACCAAAAAATTCAGAAAAAAATTTTTCGTAGACTTCGGAACCATATATACAGCTAGATTTTGACTTTTTTGCCTTGCGTCGTATCTTTCTGAGCCCTAGTTTTTCGGATTCTACGTAAAATTCTGATTAAAATCGACTTTTTACTCAAAAAAATCGGTCCAGTGGATCCGGAGATATGACCTTTAGAAAATCGTCATTTTCCATACAAAATGTGCACTTTCATAGAAC
>CM055406.1:60558605-60569985 GCA_029228625.1 Pseudolycoriella hygida
GGTCACCCCTATACACTTCACACACAACCCAACATCTTTCCCTTTGACACCAAACCTGTATCTCGAACACCCAACCATGTCTTACAGGAACCTGCACTCCATGGATGAATTCGCAAAAAATTCCATCCAAAAAAAAGTATAGGATAATTATTGGTTACTTCCAAAATTAATTTCTGTCGACCGATTAGGTGTGGATATGAATTTCTCGATGTGGAAAGGCTAAGATGTCGACGGTGTAAAAAATAAATTTACCATTTGGTTAGGGTGAAAATTTTTGGATTTTCAAAAATACAACCTAAACTACCTAAATGAATTAGGATTGGATTGGGTTTGATCGGATCGGTTATTCATTATGGATGGTTACTTTAGGAATGGGGAGGATCGGTTCAATCGGTTTTTACTTCATGGACTATTCGGTTTCATTCTACTAAGAAGCAAAGAAAAAATTCACTTTTTCACACTTGAAGGAAATAACTTTGATGATACCGAAATTTTTTCTCATTCGAACAATAAATCTCAGAAAAATAAAAGAAAACAAACATTTTGGTATAAGCAAAGTTATTCCTCGTGTGTAGATGTGGTATTAGAAATAATTTATTTACACACAGGAAGTATTATTTTTGACAATATTATTTTGACAATAAAATAATTAAATGTTTCATAATAACAAATGCAGTGATTAATCATCTATAAATATGCATATCGAAGACGACGATTGAGGAAGGAATTGAAATGTCTGAAAAAGAAATTAACAAATTTATATATGGCTCACACAAAAATTCCTTAGAGTTCAATTTATCAAAGCTTTACTGTGCTATACATATTGTAACAATTGTTATAAAATTGATGTTATTATTTCTTTGTGCATTCGCATTTGTATGAGACAAAAAAAAATTTTTAAATTGTATTTGAAATGTATTCAATTTGCACATTTGAAATCGTAGAATTTGTAGAATTGAATTCATATAAATATGTGCTTAGGGGAGAGCATCAAATTAGTTTCAAATCGTTTTCGAGTATTGAACATTTCAAGTGGATTTGCAGTAATTACCTAAAATGTGTCCTTTATCAAAAGTAGGTCACCCAATGCATCAGGTTGTATCTCTCGTTTCAAATTTATTGGCTTTTGTCGGCTACAGCAACATGCAGGAGTATGTAGTCTTGAGGTAGCGAGCCGAAACAATTTCGGCAGCTTTTCTTCATTACCTTTCCAGAATTTCGAAACAATGTTCATCTCACACTCAGTCAAATTGCAAGAGCTCAATTGAGTTGTATGTATGTATACGTTTACTTCATCCTTTTCTTCCATATCTTCGTCATTGGCTTCGAGATGACTAAATTTACTTTTTTTAGCTGGTGCAACAGTAGGTTGAGGTAAATGACTTGTTTCACATGGAATGTCGTCTAGAAGTTTTCGAACCTCACGAATCACTTCAATACGATCATCAAAAGTAAGCATTTTTAAGTATCTGTATCGAGGATCGAGGAAACAAGATATTTTTTGGTCAACTGTAGGAACGAAATTCTTTTCAAATAAAAGTTTTGCTTGAACCATAGCTCGTTTCAACGGCAATGAATACTTCTTATTTGAATTCAAGTGGTCATTTAAAATGGACCACCACAAAAGTGTTTTATTGTTTGTGGGATAGTCAGTTGCCTGAAGATCATCCAATGCATCGATAAAAATTTCAAAAATTTCTGCTAACTCTTCCGCCAATTTTTGATCAAACTTAAACTCTTGTTGCTTGTCGACACTCAAAAAATTCATAATTTCACCAAAGTTTAAATTTACTTTATGAATCATCAATATCTTATTTACCCAGTGATCATTGTTCTCAATTTCTTTGAATTTAAATTTCGTGTCATTGCCTGATTCGATAAGATAATTCACTATGGCGTTACATTTACGAAAAGCATCGTTGGTCTCCTCACAATTGAGGAAAGGTTTCAAAACTGAACTTATAACAAATGCAGCACAATCTAATCTTGAACATATCGGACTCAAAGTTTCAAGAAAAAAGCTGTTTTGCGGTGTAACGACACGCATAGACTGAAGCATTTTCTCATCACACCCAAACGCTTTGAATTTACTCTGTAAATCACTTACGACTTTTTCCGGAGTGTACTTTTCGGTAATCGGCAAAGTAAAAATTGTTTTTTTTTTTTTTTGTTATTTTGCTCAATTCGTCATCAAAGTAAATTACACTTGCTATTAGTTGACTGACACCTCCAACTTTTGCAGAACGAGCCATAGAAACAGAACAGTGTTGCTTCTTAAGTGCTTTACAAACGTTTTCTTGAAGTTTGTGCATTTCATCGTCCCTTAAATTTCGAATATGACGATTCAAAAGAGGTTTTTTTGGAATTAAGCCATACCGATTTATGTTGCCATGTCGCTCTCCTAAAGCTACTAACGATTGAGCAAAGTTCAGAAAACCAATTCCGGATATGAAATCGGAAGGAATAATGTCAGTAGCACAAAGTTCCAATGTTTTTCGCAGTAACTTGTTTTTGACTTCGCATGCTTCTTCGTACGATATATTTTTGTAAATAATTTCGACATTTTTCGCGTTCTTACACTTGTGAGATTTCAGCGCCGACGTTCCATTTTCCGGAGAATATGTTCGCAAGACCTTGCAAGTTTTACATTGTACGTACTGAACGTATTTTGTCTTGTCATTTGAATAGTGAATCTTATGAAATATTTTCCATGCAGGTGAATTTCCGCTGTAGTGAGTAACTTCTAATTCTCCTGCTGCAATTTTATTCAGTATTTCCTCGAATTCTACAGTTCTATTAGTTTTATTGCGTTTCGCCATCGTTACAGAAAAAATTGACTGAATCCGTGCGTTGCGTATACTACGATTAAATAGTAAATCAAATTTGATTCTAGATTTGAATGATAATGGAAAAATGGAAAAAGCAAACCTGAGTTACCCAGCGTCAAAATAATCAAATCAAAAGAAATAAATAAAAATTTGTACTTAAATATTTGCAATATCTCTCGCTCAAGTGGAGCTTGTATTTAACTCGAAAAAATTGACTCGAAAACTTGTGGAGTTTTGTGGGAAAGATGTTAGACCTATGGAAATTATAACTGGCGATGGCTTCAAAAATCTCGCTCAATTTTTCGTTCAGGTGGGAGCTACACATGGGAACATTGACGTAACAAAGATTTTACCACATCCAACTACAGTTTCCAGACATATTGTTGATGTTAAAAGAACTGTTCATGAACAAATATTTCCAGTGATTAGAAGTGCAATGCTAAAGAAGGAGTGCTCTGCGACTACGGATATGTGGACAGATGACTTCAAAAATAATTCATTTGTAACCATGACAGTCCACTTTTTTGATGAAAACTTCGTTTTAAAAAAATACACCCTTTTTACATCCATATTCGGTGAACCAAATGAGACTATGAAAATTTTGGAAAAAAGTGGAGCTAACATAAAAACGGAAATGATTAAACAGTTCGAATTACTAGGATATGATCGAGAGTTTTTTAATAAAATTAAATTTGTAACAGATTGCGGAAGCAACATCGTTTTAGCATTAAAAGACTATTCTAGAGACGACTGCAGGGCACATCGACTAAACACAAAATACTTTTAATAGTGATAACGTGCCAATCATTATTACAAAAATTCTTCTTATTTGTAAGCAGATTGTACGACACTTGAAGAAAAGTGGAAAATCGAACCTTTTAGCCAAGTCTGTGGTACAAGAATGTGAGACGCGATGGAACACAAAAGTTGGTGTATTGAAATCGGTTATTGAACAGTATGACAAAATTAAGGAATTGATTACGATCGAACAACGCAATAGATGGTACATAAACGTTGACTTAGGAGCAGAAATTATTCGTTTTTTAACTCCATTCAAAGAAGCAACTGAGTCACTGGAGGGCGATACATATCCAACAGCGTGTAAGGTACTACTATGGTGGGAATATTTGTCGGTACATTTAAAAGAGGAAAATTTTAAGGAATTTCCTGTCAAGTCACTTGCTATTACGGCCAAAAAAATCTTTGACGAAAACCTTAAAATTGACATGGACAACAAAATTGCTTGTTTTTTAGATCCAAGATATCGATTTTTGAAGATGTTGCCAGAAAATGACCGAAACGATGTCTTCAGAGAGGTTAAAAGACTGTTGCAAGAAACATCTAGAATAGAAAACTTCAATCTTTCGTCACCAAATAAGAGAACCCGATTTTCTAAGTTCGAAGGAAGTTTTGATGAAATCGAAAATCATGATGAATTCGAATTTTATATGCAAAATGCGAACTTCGCAGATTATTTAAAAACTGATGAGAATAAGAAGCATTTAGTCGAAATATTTTGGAGAAACAACAAAGAAAAATTGCCAAAAATGTATGTTTTAGCAAAAAAAAAGGCTACATGTCCCAGCTTCAAGTGCATCAAGCGAAAGAAACTTCAGTTCTTCTGGCCGAACTTATGACAAACGAACAAACTTAAAAGCTGAAAATCTTGATGATCTCTCCTTTCTCAGAGATGCTAAATTGGATGCAGTCTTATCTGTGTGATCGTACGCAGTACGTGAAACTGTCGGGGTGGAAATCTCAGTCATTTTCTGCGACTTCTGGAGTCCCTCAGGGGAGCCATCTCGGCCCGCTGTTGTTTCTCATTTATGTGAATGACGTCATGGGGGTCATCAAGTCTTCTAAGTGCTCTTTGTTTGCAGATGACCTCAAAATGTATCATGAGATAAAGTCTATACGAGACTGTGTCGCACTGCAAAGTGATTTGAATGCTCTGAGTCAGTGGTGTGTGGATAATTCATTAGAATTGAACGTTGGGAAGTGCGTTACTATTTCGTTCTTTAGGAAACGCGACCCGTGGCGCATAGGGTACTTTCTTGATGATTGTATTCTGAGGAGGGTTACTGAAGTACGTGATCTGGGAGTAACCTTGACGGAAAATATGTCATTCAACAGACATATGGATGTCATGATAGCCAAATCTTATTCGATGCTTGGGTTCATGAAAAGAATATGTAAGAGTTTTCGTAACGTGAATGCACTCAAAGCCATTTACTTCGCGGTCGTCAGATCACACCTCGAGTATGCGTCAGTTGTCTGGGCTCCTTTCTATCAGGATTATGATGATAAGATTGAGTCAATCCAAAAAAAGTTCCTCCTCTACGCACTTAGGAGATCCGTGCGTCGCGACAAACACTATCGCCTACCGTCATATGCTAGCAGATGCCAGTCTATACAGATTGCAACGTTGTCGCGCAGGAGGATGAATCTGTCCGCAATGTTCGTATATGATGTCCTCAGTGGCCGTGTAGACTCTTCTTCTTTACTGACAAAGTTTACGATTTGTCAGCCGGTGAGGCTACTGCGAAACGTGCATTATTTGACCGTAGTACGGCATCGGACAAACTATGGAATGTTTGAGCCAGTAAATTTCATGTCAAGAGTTTTCAATGTTTTTGCGCATTTCATGGATTGTACTACCAGTCGGAGTGCATTCCGTACGGCAGTAAAATCGATGGAACTGACTCAGGGAATTTTGAAGGCCCATGGCCTTAGACTGCCTGCTTAACGAAGATCTTGTTGTCGAACAGAAAACAATATCCTTTTCTTTGCATCATATTCATAATACACCCATAATAACGTTCATTTTTTTCTCTATTTTTATGTCATCTGACGGATGGAGCGCGTAATGATGAAGTTGCGTGAATTGGATACACGGACATAACGTACTAAATCGCTGGCCCGAACTCGACAAAAAGTGCAGATCAGAGCAAAGGCTTATTGAAGCTCCGACGGGTCGACTGGGCTGACATTTGCCTCCGGTTTTTGCTCTAATTTGGAGTTGTGTTTATTCTAATTATTGTTTTATTAGATACCTTGTGACGCCAGCCAGCCAGCAGTGTTTGCCATTGGCTTAG
Source organism: Pseudolycoriella hygida (assembly GCA_029228625.1). Taxonomy (NCBI): domain Eukaryota; kingdom Metazoa; phylum Arthropoda; class Insecta; order Diptera; family Sciaridae; genus Pseudolycoriella; species Pseudolycoriella hygida. Next base: position 60,564,529 of record CM055406.1, read on the forward strand.
TTAATTAAATAAAAAAATAAAAAACAATCTGGAATTTCCGATGAGGCAAGGTATGTTTTTATTTCAATACTTCAATATTTTCCCTTACCAAATTATCCAAAATAAAAAATACATGTTTACCACACATTATCTATTATTTTCGATAATCGAAAAAAACAATCTTTATATTCAAATGTTAAGTTTGTAAAGTTCTATTTGAATATTTCAAACAATTCGTTTTTTGTGAGAATTTAAATTGCTAACCGGTCAAACCTTAAGCTAGTTTACATCTCTATTCATATGTTAAAAGAGGAAATTGTCTCTCTACAAATGCACAATATTAAAAGGGAGACTGCAACTCCTGAAACAATACACTGAATATGATCACAGTAAATGTCTGCAAACTCGACCTTTGAATGTTTAAAATAAAAATATAATATAATTCTGTAACTTTTAACTTTAACTATTTGAATTATGCTTTCAGAAAAATAATTAAGTCATGCAAATTCCTTCCTTCATCGTCGTCTTCGAGTCGCCAATTTCTACATCATTACATGTATCATTGCACTTATGATTTCTGTTATTATGAAACATTTCATTTGATAATTTTATTGTCATTCCTAAAAAAATAATATTTCCTGTGTGTAAATAAATTATTTCTAATACCACATCTACACACGAGGAATAACTTTGCTTATACCAAAATGTTTGTTTTCTTTTATTTTTCTGAGATTTATTGTTCATCATCATCATCATCATCAAACTTTATAGACCGTTTATACCTTCCGGTGTGGGGTCTTTAAGCCGCAACCCGGTGGTCATTGACCACCCCCCTCCATACCCTTCTATCCTCTGCCAAGGAGATGGTTTGCTCGCCCAGTGAAAGCCCCCGAACTTCTAAATCTGATTTAATTGAGTCTATGAACCTTCTCCTTGGCCTACCCCTAGGACGTACACCCGGGACCTGTGCATTCAATATCCTCTTTGGGAGCCTACTATTACCCATCCTTTGAACGTGCCCGTACCATCTCAGACGACTAACCCTTGCCGCCTCCTCCACTGACCGAACCCCTAAATTTTCTCTGATGTCGTCGTTCCTGATATGATTGTCCCACTGTTCCCTCCGATTCACTTTTGCTATGCTCCTAAGAACCCTCATATCTGAAACCTCCAAGTCATGCACAAGGTATCCGCAGTCCACCCAACTTTCACTACCCTATAAAATTGTTGGCCTGAAGATTGATCTGTGAATAGCTAACTTTGTGCCACTACTTAATTCCTTCCTGTTAAACACATGAGACCTCAACTGACTGGCCACCGCATTTCCCATTCTCCTCCTTTCCTCAAATTCCCTAACTAACTTGCCATCCTCTGAAAACATGGCTCCTAAATATTTAAACTCAGAAACCTGTTCCAACTGCTCCCCATTTAAACTGCACACTACGTCTTTCCTAAATTTGCCAACATGCATAACCTTTGTTTTGCCGACGCTTATCTTCATCCCGTACTCCTCACATGCTACATTCAGGCAGTCAATCCCCCTCTGCAAATCATCGGCATTATCTGCTAATAGGGTTAAATCATCCGCATAGGCCAGGATTTTCATAATTACATCCCCAATTTCCACATTCCCCTGCAAATTGGCCTGCTTGATGATTTTGTCCATGAAAATTATGAACAGAAGAGGAGAGAGACAACAACCCTGACGAACGCCCTCATTAACCTCGAAAGCCTCACTAATTTCACCATCTATCCTTACCGCAGCCTTGCTCCCTGAGTAGATGCTTTTAATGGCGCCCAATAAACCTCCATTAATCCCGTATTCGCTAAGCACCTCGAACAGCTTTTGCCTCGGTACCCGATCAAATGCCTTTTCCAAGTCGATGATGCATAAGTACAGATCAATATTCCTCTCAAAGAGCTTTTCTATAGCCTGCCTAAGACAAAAGATCTGATCCTGACACCCTCTCAGAGGTCTGAAACCACTCTGAGCCTCGTCCAGAACCTCTTCCACTATAACCCTAACCCGATCTACTAGCACACTAGCATAAACCTTTCCGACCACGCTCAAAAGTGAAATCCCTCTGTAGTTGCTACAAACTTTACGGTTGCCCTTCTTAAAGATCGGAGCAATAACACCGAAGCTCCAGTCAGCGGGTACTACTGAGGACTTCATGGCTAAATTAAAAATCCTACAAAGCCATTGGATCCCACCAGACCCGCTATTCTTAATAAATTCTGTCCTAATTTCGTCTACACCTGCGGATTTTCCTGCCTTCAGCCTGCTGACCTTTCGTGTCACCTCCTCTAATGTAATTTCTTCCTCACCCTCCGAGTTAGCAAACTGATTTCTGTCAGGTGCCACTACCGGATTGACAGATGCAAATAGATCCTGAAAGTAATCACGCCAGGTTTCCAGTACTTCTCCCTTATCCGTAATTAACTGGCCATCTTTACCCAAAATGCTACCGCAGCCCTCCTTTTCACCACCACGCCTAATATCCTTAATCGTCGACCAGAATTTTTTACCCTTTCCTTGACCTGCTTCTTCCAATTCTTCTCCGAACCTCTTCCACGCGAGGTCCTTTGCTTCTTTAACTAGAGCCTTAACCGCCTGACTACAAGCCCTGTAAGCTCCTTTCTTCTCATCCGTTTTATCCTGTAACCAAACCAAATAAAGCTTTCTTTTCTCCAACACAGCCTTTTTGATATCGGCGTTCCACCAACCCGTCCTTTTGTTCCTACCTCCGCTAGAGACACTACCCAGACATTCCTCAGCTGCACTCAAAACAAATTCCTTAAAATTTGCCCACTCAGCCTCGATGTCCCCGCAGTCCGAAGGAAGCCCCTCAAAACCTTCTGTGAACTTTGCCATGAAACGAGCCCTAACTTCCTCCTCCTTGAACTTTCCTACGCGAAATCTGCGAACTACCTTTTTCTTCCTTTTAGCCTGACAGAGTTTACCAACCGACAGATGTGCACCCAAAAGATAGTGGTCCGAGCCGAAGGTGAAACCCCTGAAAACACGCGTGTCACATATTTCCTGCCTCTTGTCCTGTTCTATAATTACGTAATCAATTATTGACTTATGATCCCAACTTTCATTGACGTAAGTGTACCGGTGGATCCATTTGTGCTTAAAGAAAGAGCTGGTTACTGCTAACCCATTGAAATCACAGAAATCTAACAACCGCTTCCCATTTGAGTTCAAAGTATCTTCCCCGAATTTGCCTACCACCCTTTCATAACCTGCATTGGTTTTACTGTTTCCTATCCTCGCATTAAAATCGCCCAACAAAACCACACACTCACTTCGCCTTTTTGCCACAACATCTCCTAACTGCTCGTAAAAGGCGTCGAGGTCGCCAGCATTGCTACCCTCGCATGGGCTATAAACACTAACCAGCCGATAAATACCCCCAGCTAACTTAATAGATATCCACATAATCCTTTCATTTACGCAGCGAACATTCAAGACAAATTTTTCTAATTCCTGCTTGATAGCCATTCCAACTCCCCAGTTTGCCCTACCAGACTGAACGCCAGACAAAAACACTTTATAGCCGCCCACCTGCTCTTCTCGCTGTCCCTTAGTTCTAATGTCGCTCAATGCTAAGATATCTACACCGTAATCCTCAGCCAATTCTACCATTTCATTCTTGCGACACCGAAAACCCCCATTCACGTTTAGACTTCCAATAAACAAACCACCAACCTTTTTACATTGCCTGATCGTCAACGATGGGGTACCTGTTATGTCCTGTGCTGGTCGTACCCCGTGACCAACACTCGTCCGAGGCTGAGCCAAATTATTTTTACCGCTTGTGAATACAGTGGGACGGCCTGGTAAGCCGAACCGCACCGGAAGTACAAGCCTCAATGGGGACTTTAACACACGTGCCTAAAGTGCTATGCGCAAGCTCATCCATATTTTGCCAAAGCGATAGCTATGCGAATAGCGAAGCCCGTATCCGTAATTATAAATCACATTGACTTGAAATTGCATTTCAAAATAACAAACAACGAAACAACAAAACACCGATTGCTTCACATTAGAACAACATAACATCCGAAAAACGCGGCAGCATTGAGGTTATGTCACCATTACGATGTTTGAAAATGAGAATGAAAACTTTAATTGAGATGCAAACCTGATAAAATATTGTTGGGGCAGGGGGAAGCCCTATGGTAACCATAATATAAGCGATGATATCCAATAGAGGTTTAAAAGAAACGAAACAAAAACAATCGGAACTGAGAATTTTGTGGAATTGAAAAATTGAGATATTCCTTGAGCAAATCTGTGTAGCTCGAAAGATTATGGCAACAAACATACCTTAATTTATATTGCATCTTAGAAATTATGAATCGAAACGCGAAACTGGCAAAAAATAAATAAAACTTACTCAGAGCAAAACAAACCACGTGCGCACTCACCGCCATCTTGACTTGATGAGATTTATTGTTCGAATGAGAAAAAATTTCGGTATCATCAAAGTTATTTCCTTCAAGTGTGAAAAAGTGAATTTTTTCTTTGCTTCTTAGTAGAATGAAACCGAATAGTCCATGAAGTAAAAACCGATTGAACCGATCCTCCCCATTCCTAAAGTAACCATCCATAATGAATAACCGATCCGATCAAACCCAATCCAATCCTAATTCATTTAGGTAGTTTAGGTTGTATTTTTGAAAATCCAAAAATTTTCACCCTAACCAAATGGTAAATTTATTTTTTACACCGTCGACATCTTAGCCTTTCCACATCGAGAAATTCATATCCACACCTAATCGGTCGACAGAAATTAATTTTGGAAGTAACCAATAATTATCCTATACTTTTTTTTGGATGGAATTTTTTGCGAATTCATCCATGGAGTGCAGGTTCCTGATGTCTTATACAAAATATGCTTCCGTACACACACACACAAACACATACATATAGAATCAAGTAACTTTTCTTCTATTCAACTTAGCGAAAAAAAATCCAAAATTTGTTCAATTAAAGTTAATAGATTTTAATTATAGAAAAATTATTGAGAAATACAAAAAATCAACGTTTCTGCATGAAAGTTTAAACTCGACTCACTCACTTTACGTTAATTGATTGCACACATCTGTGTGTGTGGAAAAAAAATGCAATTCACAAAATATTAAAAAATAACTCCAAACATAGTTTAATTTGAAACGAAAATGTTACCTGGCCACCTACTAGTTACTTTTCCCACATACATATGGGCTTTATATGGCGCCTTCTAAGAGCCCTGGCGCCCAAACGAGGCCGGTACCCCCCCTTTTTTAAAATCTCATATGGCGTAGATTGCCCAGCCGAAGGTCCCTGCAAAATTTCAAGAAAAGATATCGAGCCGTTTTCGAGAAAACTCCAAAAAAGTGGGTTTTCATACAAATGGCTCTGGAACTAAGTAACTAACTAACTAAGTAACTAACTAACGTAGGATATTTCCATCTAACTAACTAACG
>CM055406.1:60570485-60598335 GCA_029228625.1 Pseudolycoriella hygida
ATGGGCGCGCGGTAGCGATGCGCCCGTGACGCAAGTCCCCATACGAACAAACTTTTTTCGTAGACTTCGGTACAGCTAAGTTTTGACTTTTTTTCCCTTGCGTTATACCCCCTGAGACCTAGTTCATTAGATTCCTTGTAAAATTTTAATTGAAATCGACATTTTACTCATTAAAATCGGTCCAGTGGATCCGAAGATATGACCTTTAGAAAACCGACATTTTCCATACAAATGCCGATATTTCTAGTGGAATTTTAACTTAATCGATTTTGTACCTGTATGTCCTCGAAGATGCGTCGGACATTGCTGATATTGACATCATTTGAAAGATATTAGAAAGGCCTTTCAAACGATACCTTATTCGTTTCTGTTCGGCATTTGGTTCCAGGGATATAGGCATACACGTGTTTTCATTTAAGACCTCCTACCTCTCGCTAGAGACCTCGTAGCGAGGTCATATGGGTATCGTTGGAAAGCCTTTGATGCCCTCTTTCGATTGACATGAAACATTCATTGACTGATTTATTTTCATTATGGGCCTCAGGACATTTTTCCAATTTTCGTAAAAAATTTTCAACTTTGATCATGACCGAGACCCCCAAGTTTTAATCACTTCAGAAGTTTTGTTCGTGATTCTGATAGGCCCATGTATAAGCTATTCAACGAAACTTAAATCACAAATATCGCATCTCCCAACCGATTTATTCTGTTAGTGCCGATTTTTCCGGATTTTGGACCACTGTGCGTCGCTACTAGCGTCGCTGCTAGCGCCGCTAATAGCGAAGCTAATATTGCAACCATCTCGCTAGTAGCGACTAGCGCTCGCTAAAACTGCTTTAGCGAAACGTTTTCGCTAGTCGCTAACGCATTCGCTAGTTTTATGGACTAAAATATATGAATTTCGGTACTAAATCTTTTGATGAAAAAATAGAAACAAAATTTAAGGAAAGATTCAATGGACAAATCGATCTGCGACGACTCGAAGAAAGAACCAGAAAAGGATCGTTCTGATATTCAACATTTCAAGACTTTTCGGCTACTCAGGTGCAGGATTCTCAGGTCGGTTTATCTAGTCCATCGCTTTGTAAAGCAGAAGTGTTTCTGAACAATTATATGTATGACGACAATACCAAAATGAGTTCTTTCAAGGACTATCCTCAAATTAGCAACGAAATCTTTGAGGCTCAACTCATTTTGAAATCGAATCTATTCTCATCGACAATGAGAGCAAAATAAATTCATTTTATATTTATTATAAGAAAAATAAATCAAGATTTAGATCGGATAATCCTCTCGCATTTTTTAGTGAGCAGAAAATCTATATTTTTTTTCTTTAAAGTTACAATTTAATTTAGCGAAAAATTAGCGACCGCTAGTAGCAACCGCTACTAGCGCGCTAGTTTTTCTTTAGACTAGCGAATCAGTTAGCGATGCTAGTATTTTTTAAAACTAGCGTTAGCGTTAGCGTCGCTAAAAAATATGACTAGCGAGCACAACCTTTGCCATTTGTATGAAAACGGACTTACTTTTTTGGCCCGTGCTCGAAAACGACTCGATAACTTTTCTTGAAATTTTGCAGGGACCTTCGGGTGGGCATTCTACGCCATATGAGATTTAAAAAAAGGGGGGGGGGTACCGGCCCATATGTATGTGTTTGTGTGTGAGTGTGTATGATAGAACATTTTGTATGAGGCAATGGTTGTGTGTTCGAGATAGAGGTTTAGTGTCAAAGAGAAAGTTGTTGGGTTGGGTGTGTAGTGTATCAGGGTGACCGCCAAAATAGCGGAAAATAGGTGGGGACTCAAAAAAAAACTTTTGATATGTTGTAGATAAAGTTGAGGGGATCATTTTCGCCCATGGAAGTAGTAGCCGCCGCGCTTCGGTTCGGCGGCGGCGGCGGCTCAAATAAAAACATTTGATACGTTGTAGTAGAGTCGAGCGGGTTGCCCGAAACTTCAAAAAACCCGACCCGAACCCGAACCCGAATTTTTTTTTTTCGGTTTCATGGGTTTCGGGTTTCGAAAATTTTAATCGGTTCGGGCTCGGTCCGGGCCGGATTTGGAAACAATTCGGGTTTCGGATTTCGAAAAATTTTATCGAGTCGGGTTCGGTCCGGGTCGGGTTTCGAAAAATGGTCGACCCGCTCATCTCTATGTGTAGAGGAAGTTGAGGGTATAATTTTCGCCAATGGAAGCAGTAGCCGCCGCACTTCGGTTCGGCGACGGCGCACAGTACATTTTTTGCAAGGTTTTACTACAAGAGTGTATACTCGTCGTAAAAATTTTGTACGCAGGAGTTTCTATTTTTCTCTTGTAGAGAAAATAACTGGCTATCAACGACATTCTTTTATAATTTTTGAATGCCTACACATTTTTTTAAAGCTCGGTCAAAGTTGACCTACTTTCAGGAGGTTCGTCACTTGGTAGAGTCTTTTGGAGCAAAGACTTGTCGAGCGAACAACCTCATTTTTCGGAATTTTTTACTTTGACAGAGTTTTTAAAAAAATGTTTGGGCATTTAAAAATTATAAAAGAATGTCGTTGATAGCGAGTTATTTTCTCTACGAGGGAAAATAAGAACTGCTGCGTATAAAATACCTACGACGAGCATACACTCTTGCAGTAAACCCTTGCAAAAAATCTACTGTGCGGCGGCGGCTCAAAAAAAACTTTTGATATGTTGTAGAGGCAGTTAAGAGTAGAGGGCAGTTTTCGCCCATTGAAGTAGTAGCCCCCGCGCTTCGATTCGGCGGCGGCGGCGACTAAAAAAAACTTTTGATATGTTGTAGAGAAAGTTGAGGGGATCATTTTCGCCCATGGAATTAGTAGCCGCCGCGCTTCGGTTCGGCGGCGGCTGAAAAAAAACCACTGATATGTTGTAGATGAGATTGAGGGGATCATTTTCGCCAATGGAAGTAGTAGCCGCCGTGCTTCGTTTCGGCGGCAGCGGCGGCTCAAAATAATGCAAAACATTACAATCACAACGAAAACCCTTTTCAAAAGGGAAACGTGACGCAGGTCCTCGTCCCTTCTTCCAAAAAAACTGATATCAATTTGGGTGACGCTTGCAGCTTCGGAACGCACAAAAATTCTTTTGAAATATTTTCACTTTTGATTAAAAAAATGCGTCACAAATGCCGGACCCCCCAGTGTTATAGTTTTTCTGTTCGTTCAGCTTTCACAATCCAAAAATTTGACTTTATGGGATGTATGGCGTATTTTTGTACAGGAAAACAAATTTTTGCGTATGAAAGGTGAAAGCGTAGAAAAATTATTACATTGGCGGGTCCGGCAAATATTTCAAAAGAATTTTGTGCGTTCCGAAGTTGCAAGCGTCTATGGTGGGTCGAATTTGAACTTTTATTTTTTTTCGAAACGCCTGACCTTACAAATGCTGTGTTATAGTCCCAGAAATGTTTTGTAGAAGAACTTTTTTTAAATGCGATCTTCCTCTGCCTCTCCTTGAAAAACTCATTTTAGGCGTTGTTTCATGAATTATGACATAAGCATCAATGTCTTCTTGAAGGGAAACTTTTTTGTGCTAATTATTAGTATTCCGATAGTACTTCAAAATGCCGGTATCGCAGAGGTCATCAATATGCTAATGTGGTATTGGAGGTTCAACCTCCCTTCCCGACTTTCATTTTTCATATTGAAATTTCAACTTTGACTCCACCAAAACAACATAAACAATGATTTAAAAATGTTTCAAAGAACGTAGATAGATAGAGAATTTCATAACGAATTCAGGAAAGCAAACCGTTTTGAAATTGGTTGACACGTGAGTGACTCAGACCTATTTCAGTGTGAGCATTAGGCGAGGCATTAGGGGGTCCAAAAAATGAAAGTGTTGACAAAGTTGGCGGACTTGGCCAAAAACAGACCTTTAGGGTAACCTGATAAATAGTCAATATGGGAGCAATTAGATCCAAGTGGATCTAGGGGTCGTTTCACTACAAAATGTATGAAAAAGCACCAAAATCAATGAAAATATAGACTTCAGCTTAATTGAACATAACAAAGAGATGATAATATTTCTTGTTAAGGGGAAATCATTGATTCCTCTTCAGAATACTCCAAAGAGAAGAATTTAATAGTTTATTGGACTCACCCAAATTGATATCAGTTGTTTTGGAAGAAGGGACGAGGACTTGCGTCACGTTTCCCTTTTAAAAAGGGTTTTTGTTGTGATATTAGAATCGTAGGGAATCCTAATGCTGTGCAGCTGATAGGTGGATATTATGCAGTAAATGTAAGATACATTCTGGACTTTAGGTTATTTTAGAGACACTAAATACTGTTACCGCACACGTGCGGCATGTTTTTTGAAGGATAATTTGCATAGATTCATATTCGAGAAAACAAATCCGAATTACCTTTGAAATAGACGATTCCTTTTTCTGCTCTTTCTACAACAATAGTTTCATATGTTGCTTTATTGCATTCCAGCTTAGTAGATCCCTGCCGCAAGCCGACGAATCCTTGTTCGCATTTGAGTACCAATATAGGACTGAAACAGGAGGCACTATTGTTGGAAGAGACACACCTATCTAAAGACAGACATCACACTTACCGATTGATTAAATAGAAGAAAAACTTAGCAATGTCTTCAATAGTTTCTGATGTAGCAAATAAATGGCCTGAACGTTTTGTTGCAAAAAATTTGCCATTATTCGCACGAAATGATAGCGAACCATCGCCGTGCCAAATCAATTCAAACAATGCATTTGCACTTCGACGATTTCCAACCGCTTGAATACCGCCACCACTTTCTAAACACCAGTACCGATCTTGTGTGGTTCTCAATGCCCAACGATGAGCGGACCAATCAAATTCCAACTGAAATGTTTCGTTTTCTCCAATTTCATCCTGGTTGGCAGTGACATCAACACCTTGTTTGACAGAAACATATTTCGAATTTAAAGCTGCGATGAAAGACGCTTGTGGTAGTGAATCTTCGAGCGAAAACAATTCATCTCGGGTAACTGTTTGAGATCGAGATTTAAGAACGGCCTTGGATCCAATTGGTGAAAGATACAATGAGTGTCTGAACAGAAAATAATTATTGTTCCACAGGGTGGCGAATAACTGAATTTTCATTACCGATCTCTTAAAGCAAGATGACCGCCGTGGTACTCAGCACTGAATAAGCAATCATTAGTACAAAGTGACTCCAGTTTACCGTTGGAATTGAGGTATCTGGAATAAGATAAATTAAATGTGAGTTTCATATGTAACTCTGAAACTATTCTGACCTAAATGATGATCAGAAGAGGGAGTAAAAAATAATCAGTTAATTAAATCGAATAATTCCTTTGACTGAAAATCAGGGTCTTATGCCAAAAAATACCGTAAAATGTCTGTTACCACGATTGATGAAAAATGTTGATTTCAAGATGGATGGTGAGAAAATCATCATGGTGATTGCTGGATATCAATGTAGTGGTAGTTGTTCAACTATCAACTTGATAGTTGATTAATTATTAACTTGATAGTTGGCTGACTACCAACTTGATAGTTGATCAACTATCAAATTGATAGTTGACCAACTACCAACTTGATAGTTGACCAACTATCGACTTGATAGTTGACTACCAACTTGATAGTTGACTAATTATCAACTTGATAGTTGACTAACTATCAACTTGATAGTTGACTAACTATCAACTTGATATTTGACTAGCTATCAACTTGAAAGTTGACTAACTATCAACTTGATAGTTGACTAACTATCAACTTGATAGTTGACTAACTATCAACTTGATAGTTGACTAACTATCAACTTGATAGTTGACTAACTATCAACTTGATAGTTTACTAACTATCAACTTGATAGTTTACTAACTATCAACTTGATAGTTTACTAACTATCAACTTGATAGTTTACTAACTATCAACTTGATAGTTTACTAACTATCAACTTGATAGTTGACTAACTACCAACTTTATAGTTGATCAAGTATAAAGTTGATAGTTGACCAACTACTAACTTGATAGTTGACGGACTACCAACTTGACTAACTATCAAATTGATAGTTGACTAACTATTAACTCAATAGTTGACCAACTTTCAACTCAATAATTGACTAACTATCATCTTCAGAGTTTCATGATAGAAACAACAGATAGATTGTTCCCTTGACTGAAAGTTAAGGGTCTTACACCAGAAAATACCGAAAAGTGTCTGTTACCACACCACTATGTGTAATGAATGAAATGTTATGAAAAACGTTAAATGTCTGTTACCATTTTTCATTATGCGCACGATAACTTGAGTGATTCTTAAACGATTTTCAAAATTATTGTTTTAATTGACGCAGAATCAAATTCCTGAGGATAAGTTCGAAGATGGGCTATGTGGCACCAAGGATCTGGATACTCTAATTTGGGATGGAGTAGTTGAAAAGTAGTAGAACGATGTAATTATAAAATAGAACATAACCAAAGACCCGTACGTATCAGAATAGATGTGACAAACAGAATAGATGTGGCAAAGTGACTCGAACGTACCTACATATACAAATAAGCAAACAATCCAACGTTTTCTGTTCTTTCATAACTGTAAGAATTTCAAAGATCCATAGAAATTACCCAAGGTAATGTCAAAGGCCCTACCGAAGTACGTCTCAGACCATTCAAATCTAGAAAAGCTTATATCCAAGGACTAAGTCGTTTTTTCCGATTTTCCCTAAAACCCAGAAACGCGTGTTATCTAAAATTTTATTGTCTACAACTTTGTCCTTGGAAGCAACTTTCTACCTCTCATAGTTCTGGAGATCTGTGTCATCCTGCCCAATTATGGAAGTGGCCATATACCAGGATTGGACCATATCTCCCCAAAATCCTGAAACACGTGTTCGCTTAAATTTAATTCTCTATAACTTCGCCTTTGGAACCAACTTTCTAACTCTCACAGTTCCGGAGATCCGGGTCATCCTGCCCAATTTTGGAAGTGGCCATATACCAGGATTGAGCCATATTTCCCCAAAACCCTGAAACACGGCGTTCGCTTTAATTTAATTCTCTACAACTTTGCCTTTGACAGTAAATCTCCATATTGCATAGTTAAGGAAATATAGACGAAAAACTGTTTTCGTATATGGCCAAGAATCTCCATTTCGTCCATTCCATTGGTCCCAGTGCCCATACCCCTCACCCGATTCCCAAAAAATTTTTTCCCAGTTTTCTGATATCAAATGCTTTCATTTGACACCAAAATGAGGAATTTCCGTGCTGTACTTGCTGAGATATTTGCGAAAAAGCTTCACCGACCCTCGAAAAACCATGTTTTTGGTCACTTCCTCGACCATATCTCCGGAACCACTCGATCGATTTTGCTCATCTTCGAACTTGAATCATGGGAGACCTTGAATCATGGGAGACATGTACCTTTCAGGGAAAAAAAGTTTAGGCTGATCGGTTGAGCTGTTTGGAAAAAAAAAGTGGAGACGGACAGACAGACGGACATTTTTTGTATTGCTGATTCGTCATATTTAGACGATAATAGATGCATCCCCCCGCCCTCCCACCTCGATCTACCCCATGTTACAATAAAATTGTTTGTAGTAAACGTATAGGACCTTTGTACTTCGTACGGGTCCAAAAAGTAATAGAATAAAATAATTTGATTTTTGGCTGGTTGCTCAGTGTTTGACATCTTCTTAAGTTTGTGGGCAGGCGACCTTTAACTATAGCAATGTTACTGTGGCTATTGTGGCGATGGTTGAACTATCGTGGCGATAGTTGAACTATCGTCACGATAGTAGAACTAGCGTGAAGATAGTTGAACTATCGTGACGATAGTTCAACTATCGCAAATAGTCGTGGTGATAGTTGAACTATCGTTGCGATTAACTAATAGCTGACTATCACCATTATAGTTGACTATCATCATTATAGTGGACTATCACCATTTTAGTTAACTATCACCATGATAGTTGGCTATAACCATGATACTGCGCTATCCCAATGATAGCTGACTATAACAGGAGTTAAATTAATTGTTTGCGAACAAATTACTTTAGGGGTGCTGAATTGACAAACTTGTACGAGTGTGAGGTTTGCGGGCCGAGCGAAGCGAGGACCGTAATCGCACGAGCTATATATATTATTTGCTAGAAGAATTTAGGGATGCAGAATGGACATATTTTCACGAGTATGAGTCTGCGAGTCGAGTCAAGTGATGGTCCTAAACCCTCGACTTAAATTATGTCTTGTTGGATAGAATTTAATCGTTGAAATATAAAACTTTTACGAGTGTAAAGTTTAGCTGTACGTACTGTGGTGTATTGTAATGTAGTCTAGTGTAAAGTACTGGCCCTAACGATTTTTTTTGAAGCAGGGGCGGGGGTAGTTCTTCAGAAAACGGAGCAAGGTGAAACTAGAGGCAGGTGGGTTGAAAAATAGAAGAAAAAGCGGACGGGATTTGTGTAGGACCAAGAAGAACAAATTAAAAAACTTATACGAATGTAGGCTTTGCGCTCGAGTACAAGCATCACTATAGTCCACATATTTGTTAACCCAATAGCAACAACTTTTTTGGTAACGAAAAGGAACGAGTTACTAAAACATATTTTCGAAGGACTGACGATAAATATTTGAAACTGAAACGATCTTCACGATCTTTGGCTTGACAGTCACAAATTTGGCACAATTATTCATGAATTGGGGAGGTCTTGCTAACGTTTTCAAACGTTTCGTAACAAAATATATTTTTACTAATTGATTCTGTAACTTTCCTAAACCTACTACTCCTTACGAAACAAAAATTTTCATAATACATATTTTCGAGTGAGAACCAATTTTCTCGGAAGACGCATAAGATTTACCCTAGCAATACAGTGTATTTATAACTTTCATCGTTTTCATTTGAAGTCTTTTGTATTCTTTTGTTTAAAATTGTAGATTGATGAAAGTTATAAATGCTTGGCTATATTTGAATAGAAAAAAGTTCAAAGAATAGCAGTAATTGTGTTGAGTTTTGGTTCGAATCTGACGTGAACCTTTTTTTTATTACTAATTATAAAAGTCAAAAGTTTGTCTGTTTGTTTGTCTGTAAATTGTCGGTCACAAATTTCCAGCGTGAACCAACATACGTCCGACCTGCTTGAAGAGTTCCGAGGAACTAAAGCAAAGTGTCGTTTTGCATTGTCTTATATGATTCAAAAAAAGGCAATGCAAAAGAAGATTCCCATGTGAACCAACATACGTCCGACCTGCTTGATGAGTCCAAAGGGACTGAATTAAAATGCGGTTTTGCATTGCCTTTTATAGCAAAAAAACCATTATGCTACCTAGATTTCAATTGAAATTTTTTCTTGATGTAATTTAAAAATTTTTTTTTTGTTTTTTTGGACAGTTGGTTTCTTCGGGAAAGTTGTTGATATTGATGAGTAGAATCTTTATGAATCCTAAGAAAATGGCTGCCACCTGTCAAAGTGACGCCATCTTGGATTTTTTGCTATTTTCTGAATTAGAATAGTTACACGTTTGGTTTCTTCGGGAAAGTTGTTGATATTGATGAGTACAATCTTTATGAATCCTAAGAAAATGGCTGCCACCTGTCAAAGTGACGCCATCTTGGATTTTTTGCTTTTAAAAGTATTTGGGAAGGTATGGGAGGCAGATCAATGGTTTCTTCGGCAAAGTTTCAGAGTTTTGTTAGTAAAAGTCACCAGTATTGGTGAAAATGTCGGGCATTTGGGCATTGGGTCAATTTTTATGCTTTTGAAAGTATCTGGAAAGATATGAGAGACAGACCATTGGTTTCTTTGGCAAAGTCTCAGAGTTTTGTGAGTAGAAGCCACCAGTATTGGTGAAAATGTCGGGCAGTTGGACATTGGGTCAATTTTTATGTTTTTAAAATTATTTTCGAATGTATGGGAGTTAGACTATAGGTTTCTTTTGCAAAGTCTCAAAGTTTTGTGAGTAGAAGTCACCAGTATTGGTGAAAATGCTCGGGGGAAGAAGCAGTAAGGGGGTAACCGGTTGTATGGGGAAATGGTAGTACGGGGAAAACAGTAATGAGGAGAAAATGGTAGTACGGGAGAAACGGTTGTACGGGAAACAGGAGTACGGTGGAAACGATTTTACGGGGAAAACGGTAGTGCGGGGGAAACGGTTGTGCGGGGAAATAGTAGCATGGTGATAACGTTTGTGCGGGGAAATGGTAGTAGAGGAATATGTTAGTACGGTGAAATGGAGTACGGGGAAAACAGAAGTGAGGAGAAAATTGTAGGACGGGAGAAACGGTTGTACAGGGAAATAGTAGAACGGTGATAACGTTTGTACGGGGAAATGGTAGTACGGGGGAAATATTAGTACGGGGAAATGGTAGAACGGTGAAATGGTAGTACGGGGAAAACAGTAGTGAGGAGGAAATTGTAGGACGGGAGAAACGGTTGTACGGGGAAATAGTAACACGATGATAACGTTTATACGGGGAAACGGTAGTACGGATAAAATTGTAGTACGGGGAAAAGTGTTGTATGGTGGAAACGGTGGTAAGGGTGAAACGGTAGCACGGGGAAAACGGTAGTACAGACGTAATGATAGTATACAGCAAACGATAGTTCGGCAAAACGGTTTTGCGGGAAAATGGTAGTACGGGGGAAAACCAGATTGGCGTAAGCTTATGGTAACTACTAAAATACCACTAAATCAATTTCTTATTCATCTAAATCTAACTTTGCACACCCTTGCATACATTTTAGTATTAATGTCGCAAATCACCGACCTAGCGGACAAGAATGCTTAATGTCCGCGTAGCCCCTAGGGGCGGGGGTATTTACTAGTTTTAACATAATGGTAAATAATCAGTCAAGGGATCTGACCCACCCAAAAGGTGGGACCTAGTACAAGTGACACATATACTTCGGTTAAACTACTTTGGGATCGTGTTCAAAGTGTGACATGAAAAAAATGTTATTTCATCGATTTGTAGCTTTTTTCTAGATTGTTCAAATGTTATCGCGTTTGATAGACATATCCATAAACATTTGAGCAGTCCAAAATGCTCATGCATGTACTGACTTGAAAACTTTTTGAAGAAAAAGCATAAAGGAACGAAACAGTCAGTTTGTGGCGTAGCTGCATAAATATTCACCTGACACCTGTGATTTTCCTTAAGTTTATAGTCAAATGTTAGAATCGGGCTGCCAAACGGCCCATCGGGCGATGCTCTGGACCGGCCCGAAACATTGGTTTCTGTGGCATAAACGAGAGGTTTTTTGCCTATGTTTCTATCTGATAAGACCTAAACAGTGGAAGGGATAAAATCTTAAGTACTATAGGGTCGTCTAAAATAGAATTTGTTAGATAATTTATAATGGTATTAGCGCCGCTTGGATGATTATAGCGCCGCACGCAAAGTTTTTAAGGCAGATGGTCCTTCGCAGACAAGATGTTCAAAAAAACGACGTGATTTTTGAAAATGAAAATGTCAACTTTGTAGCGTTATTTATATTGCTTTAGCGCAATCAAAATTGTTGATCTTTCATAATTTACGTAACGCTTTTTTCAGTGCTGCCATCAATTTAAAATCGTTATTTCTCTCCCAAATAACCCCCTCAATTGGGGGGGGGGGGGGGGGGTATAGAGCACACTTTCGGATTGAAAAAATGCTTACTTGTTGAGATTTAATAATTTAAATTGATGGCAGCACTGAAATCGATCCTAAATCGGCTAAGCCTGGTCCTATAAAAGCAGTGTTGGCATGTGGAATCGCACGAAGATTGAAAACAATTGCGGCGGTTCCATGTAAATCTAGAAAGTTAATGTTGACATTTCACCGAGCAATTCACACAATAAGTTGTCACCCTCACATATAAAAGCTAGCTACGTAAATGTCTATTTCTTTTAGTAAATTACAAATTGAATTTGTGTGCCCGGTTGTGACATTTAATTTACACCAAAATAATGACATCATATTCTCCCAACCCTTATTTTTGTATTAGCTACTCATATTCCTTTGTTTTTGTCAATTCTCCTTTGCCCATGAGCGTTAAGGTGTACATACATTTGTGTTGCACTTAATAAGGTCAAAAATATTCTTCGGAAATTATTCAGAAAATTAATTCCTTTCTTTTCATCGACTTGAATTAATAAATGCCCATAAGTGGATAAATGTACATTCATTGTGATATTGCAACCGCATTCTATATGGATACGCGAATATATCATTTTATTTGCTCATTCTTTTTTTTAATAAAATTCTGTCGAGTAGAACAATTAAAATAAGCAAAATACAAACACGCAAACTTACTTATTATTACAAGTATGTAGTGCATACCGTCCACCTTCATCAACTCGAAACTCTAATGTAAACAACGTATCTTCGCCCCACGGAATGTTGGCATCAACATGAATCTCATCTTGTGATTCAGATAAATGTGCAAATCGTTTTCTTCCAACGGAGCGTAAATTTACCTGTGTAATTAAACAAAAGAAATTGTTTTATATCCAATATACCGTTGGATATTTAATTAGATCTTAAATCGTGTCTAAATGATCTTATTTATTAATAAGCAAACAATTTAAAGTCGGTATCATGATCGCTAATTATGCAAACTTCTGATACATCTTAATTTTCAGTGTTTCTTTTTAATTGTCTTATTTCCGTATCTCACCTGCGGTCTTGCGGCCAGATGAACGGTCCAGAATTCTCCTTTTGATGGTGCTTTAGCTGTGCAAACCAGTTTGTCAACGGTACCACCTAAGAAATAGCCGCGTGATTCATTTCGCAATGCCCACCGGCCAGACCCATCTTCGGCTATGCTGATTTGAAAGCGACTGCCAGTATCACGTTCATCAGATTCGCAAAGAACGTTACCAAATTGGTCCACCGATAAGTATTTACCCATGTGTGAACGAAGGTATATTATGCCTAGAATCACAGTTTCAATTTTGTTATTTACACGGTTTGAATTAAGTCGAGGTAGGAAACAGAAACAAAACCAAATCCTTTCTCTTAAATGTTATTCTGTACAACCTAACAAAAAGCCATGCAGCAGCACAAGTGGAAGAGGCAATGAATAATTCTCTGATCCGTCAGGCAGCCTCAGTTCCACCTGAAACAAACACATCACCAGAACCAGAAAATGTTTCTGCTACGAGCGCGACCGATAAACAGTTTCCTGATTTTGAACTTGCTACGCATCATTTGAGAAGCCTTAAGTCAAATGTTCAGATAATTAAACGAATCCCGAAAGCAGCTCGTTTGAGCTCAGCGCATGACTTCTCGAAAATTATTGAGGCTTGCAAGAACAGTTTTGAAGACCATCTATGCTGGATCCATCTGTTCACGTTCACGTATGTAGGCTTTAAAGCACCAGACAAGAAGGACAAAGCAACATCTAAGCTGTCATTAGCCACGGTAATAAAACGCAACCTGAAACTATGGAACGAAATTAAGGGTCTACCAATTGAAGAATATTTGTCGAAAATAATTCCAACAACTAATAAACAAAAACGACAAAAAGAGAAAGAGAGAATCCGGTGTGTATTCAACTATAGTCAAGAAAGCGCAATCAAATCACCATCGTTTGATTTCAAGGGTGCCATCCGAATCCTGTGTTCGAACGACACAATAGCTCCTTTCAGAGTAGACACATATCTAAAGCTACTGGAAAAACACCCACAGCCGCGAATACCACTGAATTTGATAGATTCATCATCACAACAAGATGTCGCACCAGTAATAGAGCCAGAAGTTACGGTAGCGATATCAAGATTCGCAAACGGCAGTGGTGGCGGTATGGACGGCTTACGGCCGCAACACCTGAAAGACATGGTTGTAAAGGAAAACGGGAAAACGGTGACCAAGCCAGCAAATTAACGAAAACTCTATGCGCCTTTTGTGAAGCACTTTTAAATGGAAAAGCACCTTTATCCGTTACACCCATTTTACATGGTGCTTCTCTATGTGCATTTAATAAAGACAACACAGTGAGACCAATTGCGATCGGATGTACATTACGAAGATTAACGTCAAAGATCGCTTGCGCCCGCATTTATGATAGACTTGGTTATGAACTTCGTCCCATTCAGATTGGCTTTGGAACACCAGGTGGAGCCGAAGTCGGAGCTCATGCAGCCCGTAGATTCGTTAATCACAAGCACACCACAGCCAAAGTTTTCCTCAAATTGGATTTTAGCAACGCGTCCAACGAACTGGAACGCAATCCGATGCTGGCGCCAGCCATGAAAATGAGTCCGGAAATTTATCCTTACGTCAAACAATGCTACGGAAGTCCAACTTGCTTGTGGTTTGGCGATTTCGAACTCATGTCACTAAGAGGCTGTCAGCAGGGTGACCCATGTGTACCACCACTTTTTTGCATGACGATTCACGATATGACAAGAGTCTTGAAAGCTGAGCTCAACATCTGGTACCTGGATGATGGATCATTAGGAGGAAATCCAGAAGTGGTCTTGGAGGACCTGAAAACTGTAGTAGAAATGTCGTCAGCTCTGGGACTTCGGCTGAATTTCGCTAAATGTGATTTGATGATTCTAGGCGAAGACACAAATCGCGGAATTTTCAGCAAACATAACTCTAATGGATAAAGAAATTACACTGCTCGGAACTCCCCTTACCAGGGATGGTAATTGGATGGGATTGAATTCTCATCAATCTTTTTACCTCATTCGCCAATCATTGGCAATTCAAATGTTTAACTTTTTGATACGAACTACACCTTACTGGCTAGCGATGAATGATCTCCAGAACTACAGAAACATCTTGAAATCAGCAATGGAGGAAATCATGAATTGCAATCTCGACAATGATGCATGGATGCAGTCAACATCAGTCAGTGACACGGAAGATTTGATGATCACAGAAGCAACAAATTTGTGGAGAGATGTCTCCCAATGTGATCCTCCGGCGGCGCCTTTAAATAAGTTTCAAAAAAACTGGGACGATCTCATCAGTTCTAGAAAATACCGAAACGACTCCTGGAGATGTCAACTTCAGAAATCGGAAAAGCGAGAATTCTAGCAAGTGGATCAAAGAAATCAAGTGCATGGCTCAACGCATTTCCAACGTCATCTTTGGGAACTCTCTTGAACGACCAGTCTTTCAGAATCGCAATGGCTCTTCCACTTGGAACGCCGGTATGTCATCCTCATACGTGTATCTGCGGGGAAACTGTTGACAAATTCGGTATCCATCAATCAGGGAACCAACATATAGAAATGACGGCAAAAAGCCAAATGGCTTGACGATCGTGCCGTGGAAGCGCGGCAAGCCTTTGATATGGGATTTTACATGTGGTGACACGCTCTGTAAGACATACATAAAATCAACAAGCAAACGAGCAGGAGGTGCAGCGAAAGTTAGAGACTGTGTTAAATCGAGGAAATATTTATGTTTAGAGGACCGATTCTGCTTTGTGCCGGTGGCTATTGAGACTTTAGGTACCTGGGGAAACGAAGGGAAGAAACTAATTGATGAAGTAGGGAAAAAGCTAGTGGAAAAAACAGGAGAGAAACGGTCCAAGATATTTTTAGTCCAGCGGATCAGCTTAGCATTGCAACGAGGAAACGCAGCAACCATCCTCGGTACTATTGCTGACAGCAACGAAAAATTAGACGCCGTATATTATATACTTTGAAATGTAATTGGACCCGTACGAAGTACAAGAGGTCCTATACGTTTACTACAAACAATTTTATTGTAACATGGGGTAGATCGAGGTGGGAGTGGGGGGATGCATCTATTATCGTCTAGAGATGACGAATCAGCAATAAAAAAAATGTCCGTCTGTCCGTCCGTCTGTCCGTCTGTCCGTTCGTCTGTCCGTCCGTCCGTCTGTCCGTCTCCACTTTTTTTTCCAAACGGCTCAACCGATCAGACTAAACTTTTTTTTCCCTGAAAGGTACATGCCTCCCATGATTCAAGTTCGAAGATGAGCAAAATCGATGAAGTGGTTCCGGAGATATGGTCGAGGAGGTGACCAAAAACATGGTTTTTCGAGGGTCGGTGAAACTTTTTCGCAAATATCTCAGCAAGTAAAGCACGGAAATTCCTCATTTTGGTGTCGAATGAAAGCATTTGAAAGCCACAAAACTGGGAAAAATTTTTGTGTGAACTGGGCACTGGGACCAATGGAATGGACGAAATTGAGATTCTTGGCCATAAACGAAAACAGTTTTTGTCTATATGAAAGTTGGTTCCAAAGGCAAAGTTGTAGAGAATTAATTTTAAGCGAACACGTGTTTCAGAGTTTTGGGAAAATGTGACACAATTCCATAATTGGGCAGGATGACCCAGATCTCCAGAACAATGAGAGTTAGAAAGTTATAGAGAATTTAAAATAGGCGAACACGTGTTTCAGAGTTTTGGTGAAATATGGCCCACTCCATGTATATGGCCACTTCCATAATTGGGCAGGATGACCTGGATCTCCAGAACTGTGAAAGTTAGAAAGTTGGTTCCAAAGGCAAAGTTGTAGAGAATTAAATTTAAGTGAACACGTGTTTCAGGGTTTTGGGGAAATATGGCCCAATCCTGGTATGTGGCCACTTCAATAATTGGGCAGGATGACCCAGATCTCCAGAACTATGAGAGGTAGAAAGTTGCTTCCAAGTACAAAGTTGTAGACAATAAATTTTTAGAGAAAACGTGTTTCAGGGTTTTAGGGGAAAATGACTTAGTCCTCGGATATAAGCTTTCTAGATTTGAATGGTCTGAGACGTACTTCGGTAGGGCCTTTGACATTACCTTGGGTAATTTCTATGGATCTTTGAAATTCTTACAGTTATAAGAGAACAGAAAACGTTGGATTGTTTGCTTATTTGTATATTTAGATACGTTCGAGTCTTTTTGCCACATCTATTCTGATACGTACGGGTCTTTGGTTATGTTTGTAATATGTTTTTTATGTTGTCAATAAATAAAAGGATGACAAAACCTTGCTTTTGGAAGCAACTTTCTAACTTCCATACTTCTAGAGATATGAATCATTTCTCCCAATTGTAGAAGTGGTCGTATCCCAGGATCGGGCCATTTTTCCCTGAAACTCTGAAACACATGTTTTCTAAAATTTTATTGCCTTTCTATAAATCTAAGCCTGATAGTAAATCCACTAAATTTAGACGAAAAACCATATCTCCGGAACTACTTGACCGATTTTGCTCATCTTTGAACTTGAGTCATGGGATATAACCTTTCAGATTAAAAAGTTTAGGTGATCGGTTGAACCGTTTGGAAAAAAGTGGAGACGGACGGACATTTTTTTGTATTGCTGATTCGTCATCTCTAAGCGATAACAAATGTAACCCCCCAACTCCCGCCTCGGTCAACCTCATGTTACAATAAAATTGTTTGTAGTAAACGTAAAGGACCTTTGTTCTTGTACGGGCCCAAAAATTGAATTAAATCTCAAGAGGATTGCGAGATTGAGTGAGGATTGGATGGTGAAAAATTGGAATAAATAAAGTGAGTGACCCTTCGTATCTATGTGAGAAAAATTAGTCAACAAACGTGGAAATATCCACGAGGCGGTCCGTTTCATTGATCCAGGCCGTAGCGTAGATACGCTTTGGACATCGAAAAAGTGAATATTTTTTTATTTACTGAGGATTTAGAATCGTATGGTAGCACTGAATATATGACGTCATTAATTTATGAATTACCCCTTGGACCTATTATTGCTTGGTGAAGTTTCACATATTGATGGCTAGATATATTGATACTGAGAATCTACAATACATTCAGCAATTATAGTTCTTTCATGCACTAGAATGATTCTTCCTCTAGTGCATGAAACTACTGGATCTTGAATCCGAAGTACGCAGCCTTCAAAAAGTTGCAACAAGTGGAAGACTGCATTTTCGGCTAGGAAGCCTGCGATCAAAAAATGAGGTAATGCAATGTTAAAGCCAATAGCTCCTCCTTGGAAAAATAATTTTTAATTTGACACCAGGCTGCGTACTTTATCATGGTTCGACGGCAAGCGTAGGCATTGACGAATGATTCACAACGCATCAATTTTTATCTTGGCACCAGGCTTCGTTCTTAAGCCATGCTCGTTTAAATGTAGAAGTCCAAGGTGCCAAGATGAAAATTGGTGCGTTGTGAAGCATTCGTCAATGCCGTCATATTGATATTCTTCAATTTTTGGCACCAGGCTGCCTTCTTTTTCATTGTTCAAGGTCACATAGAGAGCAGCCTGGTGCCAAATCAAAAAGTCTTGCGCCATAATATACTGGATACTAGATTCAAACTTCCCTAATAGAATTTTTTGGCACCAGCCTGCCTTCCCCGACTTGGCTACTGCAACATCACCTTAAGTGATATTATAGTCAGGAGAGGGTACAAATAAGCGCAAATTAGTTCTAAAAACGCCGAATTCGTTATCGAAAATTCTAAAAATTCAAATACAAAGAGTTAAGGTAGCTGGTTTTACCCACTTAACGTTATCGGAAGGTGTTCTCCGAACAACACCATAAATTAGTCACCAATCGCAATCATGTGGAAGTCGTTTCAAAAAAAGTCAAAAGTTAGAACAATTCAGAATGTTTAATAACTTGTAAAACAAATATTTGTCTGTTGTTTGTTTGATATAAACGATTTTCCGAAATAAAAGTCCGTACCAATTAGTTGCCGTACTCTTTCACTTTATTTTAAATAAATATTTCTAATCATTTATCATGCATTTATACAATTTTCGCTCTTACTGCGAGGCCAATTTGCCAATTAAAATTTTTCGAGTTGACAAAGCTAATTGAGCCATTAGATTAATATCAACATTTATGAGCGAATTCTTATCATTTTAATAAACGTGGAACATATTAATTGTTTGCATGTAATGCAACTAAATCACGGCAATTATCGTAGATTATTGCTGGGTGATATCGAAAAATATAACTGAAAATGGAGATGTTTGATTAATACCAAGATATTGAAACATTACTTCAGGCTACATGCACAGTTACAATACTTTTTTTTGCACGTTTAAGAGAGTATCATCAAGGGGCAAGCTACTAGAAGAGTTAATAGATACAAAATTGATAGAAGAGTTACTTAAAGCCAAGGTAGCTGATGACTATTTTTATAGACTTTAATCGAAATCGATTAATAATTGGAACCAACACGTCAGACATAAAACATTAGCACCGACTGAAAATTAAACTTAACACATAAGTTTGAAATATAGGTAGAGCCTCATGCATCGGCAGAATAAAATTTCCAGTGTTGTACTTGGTTAGGAACGTTTTGATCGAAATTGAAAAGTTTGGCAATAGGAAGGAAACTCGGAACTTCTATCGGAAAGTAAACGAATCCAAAAATGGTTACGGTCAACAACCTTTGCTCTGTCAGGACAAGAATGGATTGGTCTTAGCAGATGAGGAAAAGTGCATTGCTAGATGGGCTGAGTACTTCAGAGAACTGCTTAATCCGAACACACCGCTCAACCGAAACGAAGAAAACAACGAATTGCCATTTCATACTCCGCAACCATATATAGAAGAACCAACGATGCAGGAAGTTGAAGCTGAAATTTCGAGGCTCAGAAATTTCAAAGCCCCGGGGACAGACAATCTACCCGGCGAACTTTTCAAGGACGGCGGCAACGCACTATATATGGAGATGCACGAGCTCATCACGCGTATACGGAATGTCGAGGAGTTACCGGAAGAGTGGAAGACAAGCATACTTTGTCCCACATACAAAAAAGGTGATAAAATGGAGTATGGCAATTTCGAGGAATTGCTCTGCTGAATATTGCTTACAAGATAATTGCAAATATTCTTTACCAGCGCCTTCATCCATACATGGAAAACTCTGTAGGTGAATACCAAGGTGGTTTTCGTGTAGGTCGTTCAACATCGGACCAGCTGTTTAATATCAGACAGATCTTGGAGAAGTGCAAAGAGTACAACATTGAAACACACCATTTGTTCGTTGACTTCAAGGCAGCCTATGACAGTGTTAGAAGAAGTAAGCTATGGAGAGTAATGGAGGAATTTGGAATCCCCAACAAACAGATCTCGATAACCAAGTTAACACTGAACGGAGCTAATAGCCGAGTAGGGATCCGTAATCAACTGTCAGAGATTTTCGACATAGAGGAGGGCCTTCGTCAGGGAGATCCTCTCGCGACGCTGCTTTTTAACCTGACCCTTGAAGCAGCTGTGCGCACCATGGACATAGATTCCAGCGGCACCATTTTCACCAAGTCCAGTCAGTTGCTAGGTTTCGCAG
The DNA here is from genome assembly GCA_029228625.1 of Pseudolycoriella hygida. Classification (NCBI taxonomy): domain Eukaryota; kingdom Metazoa; phylum Arthropoda; class Insecta; order Diptera; family Sciaridae; genus Pseudolycoriella; species Pseudolycoriella hygida. Next base: position 60,590,693 of record CM055406.1, read on the forward strand.
ACGACCTGGACATACTTGGACGGAAAATGGATGTTGTTAAAGACAAGTTTATGGCCTTGGAGAGGAAAGGTACCGACCTTGGGTTGAAAGTTAATGACGAAAAAACGAAATACATGATCATCCCGGATTCGAATCAACACCAGGTGGAAACAGTAACGATCGACACACACACATTCAAAATGGTCAACAAATTCGTATACCTTGGATCGGAGCTGAACACTAATAACGACATTGCGGACGAAATTAAGAGACGAGTAATTCTGGGCAACCGGAGTTATTACGGCCTTCGGAAAATCTTAAAGTCAGTAAGCCGAAATTCAAAATGCGTAATATACAAATCTATGATCAGACCGGTGGTCACGTATGGTTCGGAGTCGTGGTGCTTGACACAAAGAGACGAACAATCGCTGCACACGTTCGAAGGAAAAGTACTGCGGACAATATTTGGACCAGTATTCGATAAAAGGCAGAACCGATGGTGCAGGCGATTCAATCATGAGCTTAGTCAGCTTTATGGAGAGCCGGACATAGTCAGAACTACCAAAATAAACCGACTGCGTTGGGTCGGTCATGTACAACGAATGGAAGATCATCGTATTCCGAAAAAAATTCTTAAAACCAGACCGGAGGGCAAGAGAGCTGCAGGGCGTCCAAAATCCAGATGGTATGACGCAGCTCTTGCCGACTTAAAAACTGTGGGAGTATCCAGCTGGGAGACGTTAGCTGCGGATAGGTCCGGTTGGAGAAGCATGTTGCAGAAGGCCAAGACCCTTAATGGTTTGTAGTGCCGGTTAAGTAAGTAAGTAACTTGGTAACCGATGTTTTTAGCGACGCTAATGCAATTTGTTAACCGAAAACAAGTTAGGGCACTAACAGCGATCGCTATTAGCGAATTAAAAGCGTGAAAAAGTTAGACGAAAGCGTGCTTCCATACATGCTAATGTATGTAGACGTTCTGGGGGAGGAGGGGGCTCCAGCGTGACTTCGTTATGAGTGGCAACTTCATTGTAAGAATAACTTAAACTGTGTGGAGGGAGTACATTCTAACTCATGAACTTGCCTCCCGCTATCATATTCGCTCTGTCTGTAAAATGACAGTAATCTGTTAACTACACTCACGGAAATATATTTTTGCATCAAATAGAATTTTGTACTTCTGCGCAGCTTTTTAACACTGCAAAAACTTGCGCAGAAGTACAAAACTCTATTTGATGCAAAAATATATTTCCGTAAGTGTAGCGAAACTAAACACTCTCTCACATACATTTTGCATACAAAAATAGTAAACACAACTATTTTCTCGCTAAATTAGATTTGTCAAGTAATGTTCGCGAGTTTAACAATTTTTCCACCGGCTACAATTCAATTCATTTATTCAATAGAAAATATCATAAAATATATCAAAAATGTTCCATTATGCATAGCAATATGAAAGAGCATTAAAATATCATAAGAATCAGGTGACGTGGCATTTCTCCGCCGCAAATAACGCCCCGGAGTGCGGGCGTTAATAACACCCCGGGCGTTATTAGCGCCCGGAGTGCGGGCGTTATTAGCGCCCAGAGTGCGGGCGTTATTAGCGCCCAGAGTGCGGGCGTTATTAGCGCCCAGAGTGCGGGCGTTATTAGCGCCCAGAGTGCGGGCGTTATTAGCGCCCAGAGTGCGGGCGTTAATAACGGCCGGGCGGGCGTTATTAGCGCCCCGGGTGTTATTAACGCCCCGGGCGTTATTTGCGGCGGAGAAATGTCCTACCACCTAAAAATCAGGCTAACATCATTAATGTGTCAACAATATATCAAGAAGAAAAAATCCAAACAAAAAAAAATAAAAAAGGCAAAAACCAAGAAACGACGAATGGGTGAAAATGGAGTTGGAAACATGCCAGCAAATAACTAACTCAAAACATAGGCAGTGTCATAATTCTATTCTTCATTTAAATCGACCAAAACCAGTAACCTCCGTCAATTACTATTTCACCAATAAGTAAGACTTCAATGATCGATAAAATTGTGCTTGCGTCTGCCGATCGTACATCCAGTGGCAACGAATTGAATAACTTCGCCCCGGAAACAGTAACTGTACGCTTCCCTGAGGCAGTTCGTGAAAATGAGACACATAGCATCTTAGATCCTCTTGCTGTGGTTAACGAAAATCCACTGTGTGGTGACATATTATCTAATAGAATTAAATACAAATTTGCATACCGCATTTTTATACATTTTGTTGACAGGTAAAATGCCAGAACAGTGATCCAAGAACAGCAGATCTGAAGGGTATCTATAGGGCAACCTATGTACAACCCTCAGTACAATTCTCTGCTTCCTTTCAAGGTTCTCAATCAGATACTTGTTGGCAGACCCCCATGCACCAACGCAATAGGATAAGCGAGAATGTATCATTGAGATGAATAGAGATTGCATAATTTTGGTAGGCAAAACATAACGCAATTTCCGCAAGACACTAGTTTGCCCTGAAATCTTAGAGCAAAGCTTTGTAATTGTGAAAATTCCAGCTCGAGAACCTGTCTAAAATCACTCCCAAATATTTGACAGAATCAACAGCCTCAACTTACATTTTCATTTAACTTAACTTCCAAAGAGCTATCAACTGTTGTACGAGGAGATCTAAAATGAACAACGTTGGTCTTTTGGAGATTCAAAGTAAGTTTATTAATGTCAAAGAAATCTGATAATAATTTGAGGTCATTGTTAATATTCATAAGAAGAAGAAAAAATGCTCGAGTCATCCGCAAATAGGTAAGGCTGAGATACTAAGGAAAGACGATGAAGCTCATTAATAAAGATCAAGAAAAGTAGTGGTCCCAGGACACCACCCTGAGGCACTCCTAAGGAAACGCTTTTCCAAGGACTCAGATGCTTATTCACAACAACGCGCTGATATCTGTGCTCCAAGTAGCTAGAGATAAGGTCAAGAGCCAGACGTCTAATGCCGGCGGATGATAATTTACCCAAGAAAAGCTACTAGAGGTGTTCATCAATCCCTTACTTTATTACAACATTCCTCATGCGTCATTCATCTTTCGAATAAATGTGCAAATGATGCAATAAACCGAGCTAGCTGTTTGAAAGATGTTGCCATATAATGATTTTGTAAAATAAATAATAAACAATAAAAACTTTCAACGAATCGAGGTGTCAATTTTGTTTATCGGTAATGGACGGCTGTAAACAAAGTCTTTACTAGAATTTCTTATTAACAAACTACATATAAGACGAAAACTGTTGTATTTCGATGCTGATGTAAAAACAGAAACAAAATGCTTGAAAATTAATTGTATTTAAAATCCGCTAACGAGTTGTTGCATACCTCATTCTAAGTTCTTCCGCTCGAGATTTAATAACACGAATTATTTCTAATTCCAACTGTGATATGTCTCTAAAAGATTACGGCAATGAACACACATGCAATATTAATTGAGAAATGGCAAGTGGCGTCATTACATAATCAAATTAATTTCATTGACATTAAAATTATCTCTTTAACAGAAACAGAATTAAATTTGTAATTCAAATTGACTCACTTTCTCCTGTGTTCGATGGTTCTAATGTCCATAGCTGTTTTTTCTTTAGACTTGCCCCATTTGCATTCAATTTGTATCCAAACGTTTCTGCTGTCATATATTTATAGAGACCATTTATTAGTCCGATTGTCCACCAACCTTTCTGCTGATTTTGTGATAAAATATCACCATTTGTGCTGGATTCAATGGTTTGACCATTCATGATTTTTGTGTGAATTTTGAATTTTATAAATAGTGTGGAATGTTTTATTTTAGATTTGGCGCTTTATCTGTAATGAAAAGAAACTTTTGTTAGTCTTTTATTCATAAAGATTATCAATAATTAGTTTTCTACTAACATTGTTGTTTCACACGTTTGGATGATTTAATTTATTTAAAAAAAATATCTCCGAAATGTTAAGCGTCTGATTTATTTTTCAGTTTCAATTTAAAAATTCAAATTGTGGTCTGTATTTCATGCATTGGAAAAGGAAATTTTTTCTTGGGTAACTTTGCTGCATTTTCTAATCAAAGAATCGTAGAGATTGACAGCGCCACATTAATCGAAATTCATTCTCACTAATTGCCTCAAATTTGCCCTGATCAAAAGTTCATTTATGTTTTCCCCTTTCACAGTTTCTTTAAGATTTTCTTCAGTTTCACTTTAGACGTGAGAGCCGTTAAAACATCAGCGGGTGCTGGCCCAAAATAATAACTGCCGTTAAAATTTCGACTCAGGCCAGCTTGGAACGCCGGCTCATATAGCAATGTGTTTATAACTTTCCGCATTTCATGAGACACCAATCCAATTCATCCTACAAAATTCATTTATACTTTTCTGAACTTACTATCACAACAAAAACCTCTTAAAAGGTAGAGTGTGACGCAGTCCGTTTGTCTGCTTCCAAAATTAATGATATCGCTTGAGGTGACGCAAAAAAAAATTGCGTTGTGTTAAAGAAATTGCGTCACAAATGCCGGAATAATTTTTCAATACTTTCAGTTTTTACACGTAAAAATTTAAATTTACCGCAAACAATCTACACAATAAGAAACAAAAGTCAAATATTTGCAGCACAAAAACTGAAAGTACACAAAAATTATTCCGCTGTTGGGTCCGGCATTTGTGTCGCAATTTTTTTAACACAACGTAATTTTGTTTTGAAAACAGCGCTGTAATTTTTCAGGAAATTAAAACATTGAACACAATGTTCTATTCAAACAAACTTCTGCGTATTATCAGCGATAGCGTCACCTCAAGCGATATAATTAACTTTGGAAACAGACTCACGGACTGCGTCACACTCTACCTTTTAAGAGGTTTTTGTTGTGATATCAGTCGTTTTGGAAGTTTTCAGTTGTTGAAAAAATTTCTATTTTTTGAAAAAACTTTTCTCCAAAAAAATTTTCCTCCGAAAAAAATTTTCTTCCCGAAAAAAATTTTCTTCCCGAAAAAAATTGTTCTCCTACACCTACGGCTACCATCGGAACACTTCGTATCACCTTCAGCTACCTTCCGAATACTTTGTGTCACCTTCGGCTGCCTTCGGAACACTTCGTGTCACCTTCGGCTGCCTTCGAAACACTTCGTGTCACCTTCGGCTACATTCGGAACACTTCGTGTCACCAATTCTTCTCAGTGATTTATATAACTTTTCTGAAGAAACCAACTATCTAGGTATTCTTATTCAGAATTTAGCAAAAAATCCAAGATGGTGTCAATTTGACAGTGGGCAGCCATTTTCTTAAGATACAAAAAAATTCTCCTGACCAAACGAAAATCCAAGATGGCGCTGCTACGACAGCTGGCAGCCATTTTCTTATGATCCCAAAAAATTCTCTTGATGAGACTCTATAACTTTCTAGAAGAAACCATCTCTCTAAGTAGTGTCATTCCGGAGCTAAAATTCGAAAACTCCGAGCATTACCTAAAAAACCCTCAAAATTGACCACTTTTCCACATGCCACGGCTTTTTCAGAATTTTCCCGGAAAAGCGGCATATGAAATTTTTCATTTGTGGCCGAGACTAACGTTCCCTGAAAATTTTAAGGAAATCGCTCGGGCGGTTCTCGAGAAAAAAAAAGTAGATAGATACATAGAGACATAGATCGTTGACACACAACACAGCAATAAAATTGTTATTATTCTCAAAGATAATTTCACCATTAATATAGAGAAATTGGTCATCTTTGATCGGCGATATCTCGGCTCGTTTTCAACCGATTTTGATGAGTGAGGGCTCGTTTGAAAGCTGCTGTGACGCAGTTTTTTTTGTAAAATATTTTGGTGGGACAGGGGGGCGAGGGGAAAAAACTCAAAAGTTCACATATACATCGAGTCTTGTCCCAAAGGTTTTTGTATGGAGTTTTTTGGGTTTGTGGACGTTTTGTTTTTGTGTGGGGACTGCGTCACGCTCTCCGCTACCGCTCCGAGCATTATACGTGGGACACCAAAGCTGCATGCACACGCATATGTTTGCTTTTGTTTGAGACGAATTTGGACCAGATCGATGGCTGGCGATGCGACTTGAACACAATGTGTCGGTCTCCAATTCTATAGTCTTCTTAGACTGGAAATTATTATTACCGGCATTTCGTCCCAAAAAAATTAAAGAAAAAAGAAGATTGCAATTAAAAGGAAATAGAAGGTTGATAAAGTTTTCGCATGTATTGCAAAAATGTAAGCTACAATCTCATTTAAAACGTCCTTCAATTACGTAGTGCCCAAGACGCATCGTTTCCTTTTCGGTCTAGATTCCACTCCAACCTGTTGTAACGCACCCTAACGTTGGCCACAACCCCACTCCATCTACTGTAGGTAACGTAAGAATTTACTAAGTAGCCTCGATACAATAAAGTCTATCTGCGCAAATTGTAAGGTTAGATTATTTATGACTGACATTTTTCCAGGCCCGTAGCCAGGGTCAACTGCCAGGGGGGGTTCGAGCCCCCCACCGAATTGATATATATGAATGATTATATGAAATTTTTTCACATTAATTCAGTCGTATTTTTGGTATAGGGTTTTCGTTAAACAGGGTCGCCTATAGAAGGTGTTTGGCCGGCGACCCTAACACACAGAACTTTTTTTTATCTCCCAGCTTTTTAGGATGCACACACGACTATGCTTCGTCTTTGAAACAGAATTTTGACGCTAGAAATCGCGAGCGGAGCGAGCGAAAAAAACTTTTGACAAAGTTTTGAAAAATTTAGTATTATTCATGGCGTTTCCATCTTTCCAAAATATTCTCATTACATATTTTCACATGAAATTTTTTCAATGTTTTTATTTAAGCGAAAAAAAAGACTGCTCACAATGGCGCAGCCAGTAAAAAAACGATCTTTTCAACAACAAATTACAATAAATAAATTTCATCTACTCTACTTTTCCCTAATGTTGCCAGGATGCATGCCGCATTGCCTCATGAAATTATCTTCTTCTTGGTACGTTTAGCTCAAGCACTTCCAATATTTTCCTGAAATCATTCACACTATTTATAAGACAATTTCCAAAATTTTTGCCGCAGGTTTTGTTAGCTTCGATTATAACGCTGCAGGGAAAAATTTTTTGAGTACTATCATGGGCGCGCGGTAGCAATGCGCCCGTGACGCAAGTCTTACACGCCAAAAAATTCACAAGAAATTTTTTCGTAGACTAAGGTCATGGGCGCGCGGTAGCAATGCGCCCGTGACGCAAGTCTTACACGCCAAAAAATTCACAAGAAATTTTTTCGTAGACTAAGGAACATATATACAGGAACTTTTTGACTTCCCCCCCCGAGCGACGTACCCCCTGGAAAATACTTTTCCCGGATTCTACGGAAAATGTTAGGCCGAAGTGCCTTTTCACTCATTAAAATCGGTTCAGTCGTTCCAAAGATATGAATTAAACAATTTTGCTATTTTGCATGGAAATGGACTCAAATCGAATATTTTTAACTAATCAATTTGGTAAACCTTTCTTTGTTTGTTTGTGGCAATTTTTGGCAGGATGACCCAGATCTCCTGAACGATGAGAGTTAGAAAGTTGGTTCCAAAGGCGAAGTTGTAGAGAATTAAATTTAAGCGAACACGTGTTTCAGGGTTTTGGAGAAATATGGCCCCTAGTATATGGTCACTTCCA
>CM055406.1:60598835-60630190 GCA_029228625.1 Pseudolycoriella hygida
AACATAACCTCAATGTTGTGATATTTTTCGAATCATCGCTTTGCAAAACAATCAATTCAATACTGTGTACTTTATTTGTCGTTCTCGGCATCCTCCTTCTGATAAATGTTTATGATCATAATTTCGGTTGATGACTTCGCTATATGCATAGCAGTCGGTTTGGCAAAAATTTAAACAAACGAATACATTGCATTCCAAACAGCCCTTCTTGGTGCCCATTAAAACTTGTACTTCCGGTGCGGCTCGGCTTACCAGGCCGTCCCACTGTATTCATTCTCGGTAAAAACAATTACACACAGCCTCGGACGGGTGTTGGATACGGGGTACGACCAACGCTCGACTTGACAGGTACCCCATCGTTGGCGGTCAGGCAATGCAAAATGGTTGATGGTTTGTTTATTGGGAGTCTAAACGTTAATGGTGGTTTTCGGAATCACAGGGAGGAATTAGTGGATCTGGCAAAGGACTACGGTATAGACATATTGGCGTTGACTGACGTTAGGACGAAGGGACAGACGGAAGAACACGTAGGCGGGTATAAGGTGTTTTTGTCCGGGGTTCAGTCTGGTAGGGCAAATTGGGGTGTTGGAATAGCAATCAGGAAGGAATTGATCAACTTTGTCCTGGATGTTCGTTTCGTAAATGAAAGGCTGATGTGGGCCTCTGTAAAGTTAGCGGGGGTAATTTATCGCCTGGTTAGCGTATATAGCCCTTGCGAAGGCAGTGATACTGCTGGCTTGGACATTTTTTACGAAGAATTGGGGGACGTGGTTAGCAAAAAGGGAAATGAATCTCTGATTTTGATGGGGGATTTTAATGCAAGAATAGGAAACTTTAAAAACAACTCAGGTTATGAAAGGGTAGTGGGTAGATTTGGGGAAGAAACTCTGAATTCAAATGGTAAACGGTTGTTAGGTTTTTGTGATTTCAATAGGTTAGCAATAACCAACTCTTTCTATAGGCACAAATGGATCCATCGGTATACGTACGTCAAGGAGGGTTTGGATCACAAATCCATCATTGATTACATGATTATAGAACAGGACAGGAGGCAGGTGGTCAGGGACACACGTGTTTTCAGGGGTTTCACTTTTGGTTCTGACCACTACTTTTTGGGTACCCAACCCAACCCAACCCAAAATCCGGTTGGGAAACTCTGTCAGACTAAAAGGAAGAAGGTGGTAAGTCGCAAATTTCGTGTGGGCAAATTTAGGGAAGAGGCAGTAAGGTCTCGTTTTATGGCAAAATTCGCCGAAGGGTTTGAGGGGCTTCCAGCTGACTGCGGGGACATTGGGACTGAGTGGGCGAATTTTAAGAAATTTATTTTGGGTGCGGCTGAGGAATGTCTGGGCAGTGTCACTAGCGGGGGTCGAAACAAAAAAACGGGTTGGTGGAACGCCGATATCAGGGATGTTGTATTGGAAAAAAGGAAACTTTACTTGATCTGGTTACAGGACAGGACGGCGGAGAAGTGGAATGCTTACAAGGCTTGTAGTAAACTGGTTAAGGATCTAGTCATTGAAGCGAAGGACAGGGAGGGGAAGAAGTTTGGGGAGGAATTGGAAAAGGCAGGTCGAGGCAGGGGTAAGAAATTTTGGTCGATGATTAAGGACATTAGGCGCGGTGGCGTGAAAGAAGGATGTAGTAGCATTTTAGATAAAGACGGCGAGTTAATTACAGGTAAGGGTGAAGTCTTGAAGACTTGGCGGGATTACTTTCAGGATTTATTTACATCTGTCAATCTGGTAGAAGGAAATGGGAGGGAGGCGGGTCCTAGCTTGGAGGTGGAGGAGGAAATTACACTGGATGAGGTGTCCCGGAAGGTCGGCAGATTAAGGTAAGGAAAATCCGCAGGGGTGGATGAAATTAGGACAGAATTTATTAAATATAGCGGATCAGGTGGGATCCAATGGCTTTGTAGGATTTTCAATTTGGCCATGAGGTCTTCTACGGTACCTGCTGACTGGAGCTTCGGTGTTATTGCTCCAATTTATAAGAAGGCCAACCGTAAGGTTTGCAATAATTACAGGGGGATATCGCTCTTGAGCGTGGTAGGTAAGGTGTACGCGAGTGTACTTGTTGACCGGGTTAGGAACATAGTGGAAGGTGTACTGGATGAGATTCAGGGTGGTTTCAGGCCTCTGAGGGGGTGTCAGGAACAGATTTTCTGCCTCAGGCAGACTATCGAAAAGCTTTATGAAAAGAACAGGGACTTGTATCTATGCTTCATCGACTTGGAGAAGGCATTCGACCGGGTACCAAGGCAGAAGTTGTTCGGGGTTCTTAGCGAGTACGGTATCAATGGGGGCTTACTGCGTGCCATTAAGAGGATTTACTCAGAAAGCAGGGCAGCGGTAAGGATAGACGGCGAAATTAGCGAGTCTTTCGAGGTTAAAGAGGGCGTTCGTCAGGGTTGTTGTCTTTCCCCGCTTCTGTTCATAATTTTCATGGATAAAATCATCAAGCAGGCGAACTTGCAGGGAAATGTCAAGGTGGGTGAGGTAATAATGAAAATTCTGGCCTATGCGGATGACTTGATTCTGTTGGCAGATAGTACCGCGGACTTACAGGGTGGGATTGACTGCCTGAATGCTGCATGTGAGGAGTATGGGATGAAGATAAGTGTAGGGAAAACTAAGGTTATGCATATAGGCAAATCTCGGAAGGAGATAGCTTGCAATTTAAATGGGGAGGGGCTGGAGCAGGTTTCTGAATTCAAGTACTTAGGAACCATTTTTTCAGAGGATGGCAAGTTGGTTAGGGAATTTGAGGAAAGGAGGAAAATGGGAAACGCGGTGGCCAGTCAGTTGAGGTCGCACGTGTTCAACAAGACGGAATTAAGTAGCGAAACGAAGTTAGCTATTCACAGGTCAATATTCCGGCCGACGATTCTGTATGGTAGTGAGAGTTGGGTGGATTGCGGATATCTAGTGCATGACCTGGAGGTTTCTGATATGAGGGTTCTTAGGAATATAGCGAAAGTGAATAGGAGGGAGCAGTGGGATAATCATATCAGGAACGACGACATTAGGGAAAACTTAGGGATTTCGTCAGTGGAAGAGGCGGCAAGGGCCAGTCGTCTACGTTGGTTTGGGCACGTTCAAAGGATGGGTAATAACAGGTTACCGAAAAGGATCTTGGGTGCACAGGTCCCGGGGTTTAGGCCAAGGGGTAGACCAAGGAGAAGGTTTATAGATTCAATTAAATCAGATTTAGAAGTTAGGGGACTTTCTCTGGGCGAACAAACCATCTCCTTGGCAGGCGATAGAAGGGCATGGAGGACGATAGTTCACCATTCTGGGGTTGTGGCATAAAGACCTCACACCGGAGGGTAATAATGGTCTATAAAGTTTGATGATGATGATGATGATGATGACCCAGATCTCCTGAACGATGAGAGTTAGAAAGTTGGTTCCAAAGGCGAAGTTGTAGAGAATTAAATTTAAGCGAACACGTGTTTCAGGGTTTTGGGGAAATATGGCCCAATCCTGGTATATGGTTACTTCCATAATTAGGCAGGATGACCCAAATCTCTAGAATTATGAGAGTTAGAAAATTGGTTCCAAAGGCGAAGTTGTAGAGAATTAAATTTAAGCGAACACGTGTTTCAGGGTTTTGGGCAAATATGGCCCAATACTGGTATATGGTCACTTCCATAATTAGGCAGGATGACCCAAATCTCTAGAACTATGAGAGTTAGAAAGTTGGTTCCAAAGGCGAAGTTATAGAGCATTGAATTTAAGCGAACACGTGTTTCAGGGTTTTGGGAAAATATGGCCTAATCCCGGGATAGCGTCACTTCCAGATTCCAGAGGGATGATTCATACCTCCAGAACTATGACATCTAAAAAGTTGCTTACAAACTTACAAAAGTACTGATATCCGCAAAAAAAAAAAACCTCTTACAGAGGAGGTGTGACGCAAGTCTTTATGTCTGCTTACAAAAGCTATGAAATCAGAAAAGTGTGACGCATTAATCATTTAAGGTAAAACTTTTTTCTTCCAGTTACAAAAGTTCTGAAATCAGAGGGGGTGACGCATTAAGCTTTGATTCGCAACAAACATTTTTAAACAAAATTATGTTGAGTTCAAAAAATTGCGTCACAAATGCCAGACCCACCAGCGGAATAACTTTTCAGAACTTTCAGTTTTTACACGCAAAAATTTAAATTTACCCTAAACGATGTAATAAGAAATAAAAGTCAAATTTTTGCAGCGTAAAAACTGAAAGTACAGAAAAATTGTTTCGTCGTTGGGTCTGGCATTTGTGACGCAATTTTTTGAACTCAACGTAATTTTGTTTACAAATTTTCTTTGCGAATCGAAGCCTAATGCGTCACCCCCCTCTGATTTCAGAACTTTTGTAACTGGAAGAAAAAAGTTTTACCTTAAATGATTAATGCGTCACACTTTTCTGATTTCATAGCTTTTGTAAGCAGACATAAAGACTTGCGTCACACCTCCTCTGTAAGAGGTTTTTTTTTGCTTCTTATGCGAAAAAATAAAAAGTTTAGTTTGAGTGGGTTATATTTAAAAGTTGTCTGAGTTTTCCATAATTCCGGGAACAATAAATTAGGCAATTACAAAATAAATATATTTTTAATTTGGCACGTCATTTACATTAGAATTTCACAAATAGACTAAATCAAAAACTTTTTCTTCGAGGAGCACGTGATACAAAGACAGACTACTCGATTATGCTGATTGTACATAATCCAACAAGGCGAAAATTTTTCAAAATTGAATTGCACATTTTGGTTTTCTATGAAAGTATACATTACCATTCCATAACAAAAATTCTAACAGCTCAGGATATGTGACCGATAACCCGCCGCTGTCGTTAAGAATGTCAAAAGTTTTTTCTTGCAATGTAGAACCGAAAATCTACTTCAATAACGAAATGGAAACATTGAATTGGAAAAGAAAAGAATGATTGCGCCGCAGGCGATAATTTCAAGTATTGAAAACGATCATGACGTCAAGATTTATATTTTTTCGCAAAATTCGCAACATTTAAATTTCGCCAGAGGGGGCTCTGAAGACGGCCCCCTTGCCCCCCCCCCCTAGATACGGGCCTGCATTTTTCTGAACTAAAATATAAGTAATTTTCACCAAATTTAAACAAAAAATTGAAACCTAACTCTATTTCCACACCAAGTTGATTTTAATCATGCAACACTAAAGCATTGGACAAAAACAAATTGGTGTAGACGAATGTAGATGAATGTGGCAAAGCCATAACAGTTCTTTATTCGACGTTTTCAAATTGAAATGCGTGCGCTAACTTTTAGGCTATATCCCCTTCCTCTTGTAACGCTAGCCTAATAGCCCCTACCCCCTGGAGCGTTACGTAATTTAGTATTTGATATTTTTCATTTTCAACTTGCGTCACAGTATCATTTTCTCTTTCCATTTCCTTCTCAGCAACATTCATAACCGCTCCCAACTAATAAAAAAGATAATCTTAGACTCTATGTCATCTACTTCACCCTTTTTTCTTATCAAGAAGCGTAGGTTTGAAATTAACTAAAGTCATGCTGCAGATACATATACAAGCAAACATATTTAACGGAATTTGTCATGTGCAACATGCTCCGAACATTGTAAAGATTATTAACGTCGAATCGACAAGAACTGTATGCGAAATCTAGATCCATCTGAATTTTATCTTTCCGAATTCATTGTACTGGCATTATTCTAATGGCGAATCGTGATGTGAATATTTTTTGTTGATAACAGTTTTTTCAAGCAAAAAAAAAATGGTAAAAATAATAAAACGAACTGAGCAAATGGGTAAAATTTGTTCAATTTTAGAACGTTGGCTTTTGGCATACGTAGTTTTAACAAAAATACAATTCAAGAGTTTTGAATTTGTTCAACAATATTCTGTCTATTTATATACTCAAGATACAATAGAAAATGTTTAAAAGTTAATAAAAAGTTGTGGAACGTCTAACAGCAAAGCCTTAATTGTGTACATGCACATAAATCGCGTAAAAGAAAAAAACTGACGAAGAGAATTATCGCTTTACGTTAAAGCTATTGGAAATTTTGCTATACATCAACGAAGAACTAGAATATTGCATAAGATGTTCATTGTTAAAGGTATGTATGTTGTATGTGAACTTGAGTCATAGATGAAGCGATCCGATAAATTATAATTTTTGTTATATTTTTAAATTTACAGTTAAAATCAGTTTAATTCGATGAGGTATTGAAGCAGATGTTCAATCAGTTTTTTTCTTTAATTCTGCATGAATTAGTTAAGAAATAGTGCCATTTATGGATGTAATAAATTTTAGTTTTAATAGCAGGTAAGCGGCACGGTAGAACCATTCATTACTAAGTAGATAGCGCATGTGGTAGCGCATATTTGCTATGTGAATTGATTGTGTACTAGACAGTCAATTGAATAATAAGTCTATCATTCCTAAAAGTTGGTTTGAAAACTCTTGTAAAGTGTGAAGGCAAATAAAAGACGTCCCTTCAGCAGGGCATTCTTTGTAATAACAGTAGGGAAAGAACTCTCTCATACGCTGTGATGCTAGATTGTGGCAATAGAGTGTCTTTAGTACTGTACTTTTTTAGCATGTTCGTGACAAACCACGACATGGGTCGATAATTTGTTGCTGAATACTGTTAGTTATTCGATTACATTTCAAAAGAAAAAGACTCAAGCAAATCGGATAGAATTTATCTGATTAATATAGAAAAAACACGTAGACGACACTGAATTTTAGACGTCAGCTAAATCCAAAGCACCTGACTCGAAAAATTTTCTTGCAAGGTTTTTTGGGCCTTGACTGATCTATCCGGAAAAATTTGCTGCAATGTGCTGCAATGGAAATATAATATTGATTTGTTACGTAGTAGTAATTTATGCAACCGAGTGTAAAGTGCTTCATTAAGCCGCAGGCCGAGTGTATGCCTAATCAAGCACTTTGCACGGAGTTGCGCACAAAGTTCTGCTTTATGACACTCAGTTGCATAATAGTATTTTCAGAAACAATCAGAAACTCCAGCACCCGAAGTAACCGACTCAACTAGAAATGGTGAGGAAACTGGCACTGAGGGAATCGCGATGGAGGAAGAAAAAGGTAGACTGAGAGACATATCGACCGAACAAAAACTGGAAGGGCCCAATCGTGAAGGAAGAAGTTCAAACACGACAGAGACCCCACTTGAGTTAGGTCGATCCACACCGACTGGACTCGAAGTGAAATCGAATGGGGCTAGTTCAGAAGCAAAAGCCGGAACTGGAACCCAAGGATCTCACCAAGGGAACGGTAAGGTTAACGAGACAAATAAACCAAATTTGTCTACACTGACTGCTTCTAAAGGGGAACCTAACGAGGCCAGTTCAAAAGCGAAAGCCAGAACTGGAATCGGAAAATCCACCAAGAAGAACAGTAAGGTTGATACACCGAAAGGAGGGAATAAGGCTACGCCGATGTCTACCCCTTCGGGAAAAATTGTTTATTAGAACTTTAAATGCTCTATCAGTCAAATGGCTGCACAAGACATAAAAATAAAACAAATTAACTTGCGCCATTGCAAAGCGGCCACTGCCAATCTTTGCAGAGGCCTAGCAATGGGGCACACAGATTTAATTTTCATCCAAGAACCTTGGACTAATAAAAACAAGATTCTTGATTTTGGTCCTTACAGAAATAGGATTTTCAGTGCCGGTACAGGCGGAAGGATTAGAGCAGCTATCTACCTGACACCAAATCTGCAAGCGATGCTACTACGACAGTTTTCAGATGATGACACAACCGTTGTTGGATCACTAGGCCAAAGGCAGAAGGAGGCGATCTACTGTTGATATCATGCTATATGCCGAACACAACAGCAACACACAGAACTGCTCGAGAAGGCGGTAAGTTTCTCTAAAGAAAATGATGTACCTATAATTCTAGGCTGTGATGCAAATTCGCATCATACAATCTGGGGTAGTACAAACATCAACCCGAGAGGAAGTTTGCTGCTACAATCCATAGCTATTTCTGAGCTTCGCATTGTGAATAAGGGCTCAATCCCAACGTTCGTTACGAGGAACAGAAGAGAAGTTCTGGATATCACGCTCGCGTCAGAGTGTATCGCAGATCAGATTGGATCGTGGAAAGTCTCACTGGAACCTAGCCTTTCGGACCATAGAACTACACAGTTCAGTCTGAAAGGATACATTCCAAAAGTGGTAAGATTTAGAAATCCCAAGCGAACGAACTGGGAGCAATGCAGAAACTTTCTCAAACAACACGTCAAAGACAAGCTAGGCACAATTCTGCCCAGATCATCAACAGAGCTGAGTGAAGCTGTGGATAAAATCACGGCTCTACTCACATCTGCATATGAGCACTCGTGCCCAGAAACCAAGTCCATCAAGAGGAAAGATGGGAAAATTTGGTGAGCCAAAGTAGAGAAACTCAGCCTGGAAAGCAGCTCAGAAGGCCTTCAGGAAAGAAGTCAAAGGAAAGACAAGAGAGGCGTGGAGAACGTTCTGTGAGGAAATGGAACATATTCCAGATTATGCAAGGATCCATAAAATCCTGTCGAAAGGACCAAAGTTACTGCCAAGCTCCCTTTTAAAACCCAATGGTGAGTTTACGAGCTCTGGGCAAGAGACGGCTAGGCACTTGCTTGAGCTACATTGTCCAGGTTGTCCCCCCCCCCCCCATCGGATGAAGAATAGGTGCTCGCCAAGAAAATTATTACAATGGATAAGCTAAAATGGGCCATAGGAAAGTTCAAACCTTTCAAGTCGGCTGGAAGCGACGGCATCTTTCCTGCGCTATTAAAAGAAAGCGGAGAGATTCTGTTGGAACCACTGCGAGAGGCGATGATCAGTTCTCTGGCTCTAGGCCACATTCCAAAGAAATGGGAACAGGTGAAAGTCTCTTTCATACCGAAGCCAGGTAAACCGTCACATAATAAGACGAAGGACTACAGACCAATAAGCCTGACTTCATTCATACTGAAGACACTAGAAAGGCTGATTGATCTGCACATAAGGAAACAAATTCTTGCCGAATCTCCACTGCACGTAAAACAACATGCCTATCAGGCAGGCAAGTCTACAGACTCCGCTCTGCATGGTCTTGTAGCTGAGATAGAAAATTCCTTTCGCGTCGATGAAATATCCCTTTGATGTTTTATGCACATACAAGGGGCCTTCGACAACACGGGATTCGAAGTGATCGGCAGGACGCTAGTAGAGAGGGGAGTAGCGCCAGTTGTAGTCAGATGGATAGATAGGATGCTCAGAGATAGGACCGTTGAGGCCGACGTCTGCGGCGCCAAGGCTGATCTCTGGGTTGCCAAAGGATGTCCCCAAGGCGGCATTCTTTCACCCCTGCTATGGTGCATGGTGGTTGATTCCCTTCTAAGGGAGCTAAGCAAAAGCGGGTTCCTTACCCAGGTATACTCCGACGACCTGACTACCTTGATCAAAGGCAAGTTCGAGAGCACTCTGGGAGACTGCTTGAGAATGGCTCTGAGATTAGTGGCGCGATGGTGCCGGGAAAGGGGTCTGCAAGTAAACCCAGATAAGACTGACATAGTGCTGTTCAGCCGAAGACCCACAGGCTCAGATCTTGTTGGGAAAGTGAGGATCTTCGGGAAGGACGTTGAAATTAGCCCCAGGTGAAATATCTGGGAATTAAGCTTGACCGCAAGCTAAACTGGATCGCCCATGTAGAGGACAAAGCTCAAAAAGCTCTGACGGCCTTTTGGATTTGCAGAAGTGCTATTGGGAAGAGCTGGGACCTATCCTCAAAAGCAATGCTGTGAATGTACGAAGCGGTAGTTAGGCCCGCGATAAGTCATGGCTGCGTAGTATGGTGGCCAAGGCTCAACGTAGAAGTTCAGAGGTTGGCGTGTGTGTGTGCCACGGGTGCCATGAAGACGACGGCAACGGCGGCCCTGGAAGTGCTACTAGCAGTGCCACCTATCGATATAGTAGTGAAGGCGAAAGCTTTCGCAACAGCAGACAGGTTGACACAAAATCGCTGGTGGTCTCCAGGTTTCAAGACCGGGCATGGGAAGATCAAAAATATGATCTCTGATCATATTTTTGACATGCCGCGGGACTTTATGACACAGAAACTGAGTTTCGAAAGAAACTTTGAAGTGCTAAGAAGACAAGTGAAGGGACCGGAGCCGGGATATATGACCCGAGGACGGAAACCGGCACCTGGATTCACCTTGGAAGTCTATCCAGCATCTTCCAGGCGGAAACTTCAGCAGCTCTTTCGGGAGCTCGAGATTCTGCCAGAAGGACTGAATGGTGAAGACGTGATCGTGTGTACTGATAGTGAATCAGCAATAAAGGCGCTGATATCACCCATTGTGACTTCTAAATTGATAGAAGAATGTAAAGGCTACTTGAACCAGATAGGGCTGAGCAATCGAGTAAAACTAGTTTGTGTACCTGGCCACTCCGGAGTGAACGGTAATGAGAAGGCTGATAAACTGGCAAGAACCGGCTCAACGGCAACCTCATACGGATCCGAACCTCACATCCCCATCCCGAATTCGCTTTGTGCGAAAGCGGTGAAGGACTGGGTGAGGGCGGAGCATAGAAAAAGCTGGACAGCGTACGAAGGAGGAGTGCATACCAAGCATTTCTTCCCCACTCCGAACGAGAAATGGACTAAAGAGCTCCTGACGATGTGCCGGGATTGCATAAGAAGGGTGGTTAGCGCGACGAGCGGACAATGCGGACTCAACAAGCACCTGACGAAGATGAGAATTTCAGGTGACCCAGACTGTTCCTGTGGCTTGTAAGAGGAAACGGGCTTTCACGTCATATGTGAATGCCCTAAATTCCATCAGCTAAGACTCAGGACACTAGGCGACTACGTCGTGCACCCTCCGAAAGTGGTCGAGCTAGGGCCTATCATATTAGAAAGGTTCCTGGTCGGCACGCAAAGGTTTTCATGATTTTTTAAATGATGAGCGGGAAAAAGGAACAAAGGGTCACAAGATCTGTGTTCCAGACCACGAAAGTGATCGTCCCAAACTGATAAAAATCTAAAAAAAAAGTATTTTATGATACAAGAACTGTAAAAGAGTATCTCGGCTCGAGGTGGAGTAAATGGTTCGAGACGAAGTCGTTTACGACACCGAGAACCGAGATATTATTTTACATTTGGTGTAGCATAAATAGTTGTATGTACCAAGCGCCTGAATGTTCTCTTGCTCTACTATAAAGTGGACTTTACAGTAGAGAGGTGTATGAAGTATTTTATTACACGATGGATACTAAGAACACATAAGAACGCATCAAGTCCAAGTAAAGTACTTTGCACTCACATAAATGACAATTTCACTACGGAATTTCATATGTTGAGCGCAAATATTTAAATCTCATCTTTTTTTTAGATCTACTCGCGACATTTAACAACGAAATATGAAATGTTTAAAGTTGATTTGAATAATAGAAAGACTAAAAACATTAATTATGAAAATAAAAATTGACAAGTCGATCAGTTTCAAATTGAGTTAAGCCTGAGAGTCAATTTTACGGTTTAATTTAGGTGGTAATTACGCGTGACGGTTCTTCTCAAGTTATTTGTAATCGATTCAGCTCAGCAGATAGTTCACAATTCACCATAAGTCTCGAATATAAACCGTTTTTTTCATGTTTTCTCTTTGTTTTCAATTCAACCGATTACTAGATCCCACCAGCTGAGTGAGTTAGGTCCCTTAAATCATTGTCGTCATCCATATCGCTATGTAATGTTGAAACACTTCATCTACCCAATTCATGAACAAATTAGTTATTCCTAAAAGAATTCTCATGACACTCAAACAAATATTCGTTCTCAATTTTAATTATAGACCGACAGAGACAGTACAAAGAATAGAACTAACTGTACAGCACGAGGACTTGTCCGCGGCTTGTACGCATACGAGTCATCTATATACTTCATAGCAACAAGATATGTTATCGCGGTAGGTATTTGTATTTACGTTTTGCTTCTTTTTCTGGGCTACATTCAAGTCAATTTGTTAAAGGGAAACATGCATGTGATTTGTATTTCTTATTGTTTTCCGACATAAGGGGAATCTGGCGGAAACATCCGTGTTATCATTCATAAGCTACCGGATGTCTGCATAAGTACACCAGGCATGCGTCGATTTGTGTCATACATTTCACCTACAGTATGCGAGACATAACGCGCATATTACCGACGACCGACGGACGTCACTAACGCAAAATCATACAATTTCGAGGACCTGCTAATTTGTAATATTAACTTCTGAAGCCACCCCTTATCGGTTTGTCCACCAGATAATTTTGCCCTGGATGTGGCTCGATAGTTACATTGGGAATATTTCAATGAGCGAAAGCTTTTGGTGCTGCAGGGTGACCGAGGTCTACGGTGGAAGAAGAGTGATGGCATGCCGCACGGCAGGGATGACATGTGGTCCGACTCTGCCTTGGTCGATACCCAAACAGTAAAGTCCAACGGTTTTATAAGCGTATAGCACTACACTTGGCTTGGATTCAACCGATTGCCGGCTCTTGACCGGGCTTGCAATGTGGCCACTTTTGTTTGTGAGTGGAGGAGGTCTGACCGGGTAGTATAAAGGGCCCGTAAGAAGCCTGTGTGAATCGATCGGAAATGGTCGACCCAAAGCTTATAAGTCTAAATGGTCTTAAAAGCAAAAATGTTTCTCCAAACTTCCGCTACATCATACCAAAACTTTTAGCGTTACTGATGGAGGAGGGCGAAGAAATTCTGATTTCTGTGTTAGTTGTTAGGTTGCTTCCAGTCCTCTCATTTTCTTTCATCTTGTTTTATCAAACCAAATACGAAAATGATGCTTACAACGCTAAAACTAGATACCGACAACGATTTATTTATGAGTCTTACAGAGTAAACTGCCTATTACCCTAAAAGGAGGACTTCTTAATAAACATATGTAAATGTGACGTTTTAAGCAATGCATAATAAATGCAATAAGCCAAAGATTAAATAAAGTTGTCAACGGAAGTCTTAGTCATTTTATTCTTTGTCACAATTCGTTAAATTTAAATGTTAATATGTTTTTTTCGAAAAGAATATGTTGCATACTAATTGATCTGGGAGTAAACATATGCAAATTAAAAATCAAACCAACTTTGTATCGTTTCATTTTAAGGTTTCTTTTTCTTTCTGTCATTGTGTATGGTGTAAAAGGAATAACGCATGGCGAATAAAGAAAAGTTGATATATGGAGTCTACAGTAAAGGATGTCAATGTGAAGGGTTAATAACACGATCCAATGCTCGAACAGAGATAATTTTCCAATTAATGACCGCTAAATATGTTATTCTTTTGGTTTTGCCGAGGATCTTTCTTGAGCTATTAGTGCAGATGTCGGTAATTGACTTTTTTGGATCAAAAAATCACTTTTCAGCAGTTGGTGTTTTAATTTACACGGGTCCGCCATACATCATCATTGAGCGGTGTGTAGCCTTCTACTATGACCTTCTGTTTCTTCGATAATACTTACGAAAGAGATAATAGGATGCATGAAAACTCAGCTCATGAAAAATCCATTGATCGACAGAGAGAGAGAGAGAGATAACATTATATGACAACTACTGTACGGACGATGGCGTCGTGACACAAACTCTTCTCATTGAAATGGGGAAATTTGATTGCCATCTGTTTCAGGGTCAATCTTTTACACCAACGATTTTGTATGGTACACTAACGGAAATATATTTTTGCATTAATAGAATTTTGTACTTCTGCGCAGCTTTTTAACACTGCAAAAACTTGCGCAGAAGTACAAAATTCTATTTGATGCAAAAATATATTTCCGTAAGTGTAGTAAGAATTAGGTTAATAGTGGGTATCGGGTTCACAACCTGAGGTTTCCGATATGAGTGTTGTTAAGAGCATATGTAACAGGTCTCTTTATTCCCTCCTTGGCTCGACGGGAGGAAGAAACTTCTTAGCAACGAAATATCGTTGATGATACAAAAACGATAAAGAAATAAAGATCCATATAGAATTTGCGTATGCGTAATCTTATAACCCGAAAAGAATGATTATTCACACTTCACAATAATGGGTTGAATCTCACGGGAAAGGTAATAATATGCTAATAACTTAATTACTCACGACCTTAATGAATGAATAAATGCATAGACCAATGAATAGGAATTGAATCGCGAAAGGGCGCCAATGCGATGGGCAACGCTTCTCTCTTGTGCGGGTGCTGATCAATGTGTTAATGCTTTTTCCATTTGAATGCAATGAGCTTGAGTGTGATAGGAGGATGCCACGGGTCAATGATGAATATACGGCTATGGTACGACAGGTAAAATGTGCTGACGGGCGGATAATTTCCAATGTACGATGTTATGCGGATCGTTTGCCTTATCGGGAGCTATTGACTTTAGCTCGCTTATTTGAATAATGATACTTCAATTCTTTTTATTCAAAATAAAAGCAAATATGAACGTTATAAATTTTTGACAACTTCTCTGAGAAAATGCGTACTTTCTCTCCTCGAAATGGGGGAGAAAATTGATTATTTCAAAGAGAACATGTTAAGAGTTTACACTACGTACTAAAGAGCCATCTGGCGGAAGTTTTTCAACTAATGAAAGTTTGCATGGCAAATGTGACACTCTCTCTTCTCTTAAAGTCTTGAATGCAAACCAATGTTTATGCAATCATTACATACTTTACATATTTCTAAAGAAAATTGCGGATAATTTTTTCATAAAAACATTCTCATTTGCTAGAGATGTGAATTCCAATATTTCACTGCAAAAGTCAGTTTTTTTAGCTTTTCTAGTTAATAAACACTTCGAAATGCATAATTTTTTCGACCAATGTGGTTGCTCACTTAATCTTTAACTGAGTAATCAATTTGAATGACAGAAAACATTTTCTACGAGTCAGAAATTGATAAAAAAAAATTGAGTTGATGATTCCAAATAAAAATGGCCGCCATCTTTATTGTGATTTGTCGTTCACAAATATTTGCAAATGTATCAACTCAAAAAGTTTTTATCTATTTCTAAATCGTAGAAAATGTTTTCTGTGATTTAAATGGATTATTCAGTTAAAGATTAAGTGAGCAAGCACATTGGTCGAAAAAATTATGCATTTCGAAGTGTTTATTAACTAGAAAGGCTGAAAAAACTGACTTTTGAAGTGAAATATTGGTATTCACATTTCCCTCAAATGAGAATGTTTTTTTCAAAAGTGTTTCCTCGATTTCCTTTAGAAATAGGTAAAGTATGTAATGATTACATAAGCATTGATTTGCATTAAACATTTTAAGAGAAAAATTTTACACAAAAGTGTCACTTTTCCCATTCAAATTTTCATTAGTTGAAAAATTTCCGCCAGATGGCTCTTTAGTACGTAGCGTAAACTCTTAAATGACAAATGCGGGAGTGAAATACTTTTCACTCCTGCAAAATGGCAGAAGAGTGGTTTACACATTTTTCAACAAATAATAGACAATTATTTTATGAACAACATCGTACACAATAATTTTCACTTCTGTAACGCTGGCACAACACTTTTTCGGTGACACATTTTTGAAAATTACGTTGACAATGTTATGCTGATGATTAAGGAACTTAGGTTAGAGATGTGAGCGCAGTTTTACACTTCATCATAGTACTTTTGAAATTATAAATTGTGGAAACCGAGTCCCGACTTTTTTCGGAAACAAAATATTTATTTTCTTGATTAATTGTAGAAACAGTTTTTTTCGGAGATAAAGTTTTTATTTTCTCAGAGCAGTTGTGAAAAATATAATTCATAACTGGGGAAGGATAGAAAATTCCTTAACTTGAGTAAAGCTTGTGACCCTCGCCGAATAAATTGTAACTTGGGTGAATTGCGGTCCCTCGCTACGCTCGGGGCGCAAATTCACCCTCGTTACAATTTATTCAGCTCTGGTCGCAAACTTTACTCTTGTTAAGGAATTTTCTATTTCCTTCCCTAGTTATGAAATCTACTATTCTATTGACTTGACATAATGTACTCGATTTTAGGAATGGCATTCAATCTATGACGTGATTGAATCCAGCGTCCATCTTATGATTTCAAATCGGATCCTCGCTTGCGTCTTACGACGATCTTCCCCCTTCACTTAAATCTATTTCTCTCTTCTCTTACGTATATTTTAGCGGTCGTAAGAATCCGTTAATTTCAAATAGTGGAAGCAGTATTCTGTTTCCGTTATTAACTAGTATGAAGTAATATTAAAAGAGGTCGCTAATAGTGTGAATAACGATTCAAGCGCGCTTTATTTAAATAGGATGTTTATTCTGCGTGGTTCGTTGTGCGTAATTTATGAATATTTATTTTAATATGTGTGGAACGTGAGGTAGAATACCGTCACGTTACACATAGCGAAGGTTAGTCGAAAAAAGCAATGGAATAATCATATTAGTAACGTTAATATCTTGTGGGTTTCGTTGGTGAAAGAGGCGGCAAGGGCTAGCTTTCTGCGCTGGTTCAAGGGATCGGTGATAAGAGATTGTACACAAATTACATACGGACAATAGGAGGGGGTGAGGTTTTCAAAAATTTTACGGTAACGTACTGTACGGGGGGTTAGAGTCTGGTCTAGTCAAATTATACGTACGAAGAAAATAGTCAGAGGTTTCAAGAACAAAATAAACAATGCTACTTCCATGTCATAATTTACGCATCTAGACGAATTATGGTTCATGTATTGTCCAATAGCGTAGATGTTACCTGCACCGGCTACCCACTCAACCGAATCTTACTAAACCATTTATGATTGTCTTTAGTCATCGATACAACCTGGAACCCAACGGCCACTTTTCAAATGTACAACACCAACTTCACACGTAAGACGTTCCACGGTAATCATTGTTCAAGGTAAGACATGTCAAATCGAGGCTAACTTCATGCCTATAAGAATGTTTAATGAATTCTATTCACAACAGACCTAGTTTGATTGATGTACTTTATTGACTACAATATGCATAAGGTTATAGACCTTTTAAGATTCACATATTATTCGCAAGCTGTAAAACGCGATAACATTTAAATTAATACGGCTCATCCGGTTGCATTGACATAAAATGAACAAAACGGAGCAAAAAAACTAAGAGAAAGCGATCCGACGAACCGATAGAATTAGACCACATATCACTTTAGAGTAGCTGCCGGCCGAGCGGCATGAGCCTCAGTATCACTATCGACCGTCCCAATTAATGTGCAGTGTCGTTGGTTGATTGACAGAATGTATGAATGAGTAAGTGAATTAATGAATGACTAATTTAGTGGTTAAATGAATGATTTTTGAATGAGTGAATGAATGCATGAATGAATAGAACGAAAATGAAATAAATGGTTTAGAGTGATATGAGTGAATGGACAAATGAATGAGTGCATGGAAGGGTGATGAAATACATGAAAGAGTGGATAGGAAGATGAGTGATTCAAGACGCTAATGACTTAGCAGCCCTAAGTGGGCTTTAACGCCAGTCAACGAAGTACGCTTCAGAGCGCCGGGCAAAGTATTATACTTCGAGACGCCCCGAACGAAAAACGAGTCGTTGACGATATTCTTATTGTTCAATGGCAGCACAAAGTTGCCAGTTCTATTCGACGTACCGAATCTGAGGTTGTCGAAAACGTACTCAGGTTCCTTCTCGATGATGACGTTGTGAAGGAAGACATTAATCAGGTAATAAGTAAATAGATTGCCGCCGAGCATTTATCAGCATGTTCAGACACCGACTCATAATGACCTATACCGTAAATAAACCGGATACAGGCATTAAACGACCTCTCCAGTATTTTTTTCGCACTAATTGGCAGGTCGCTGAGTACCGAACAACAATAAGTGAGGTGCGGCATCAGCAGCGATTTGACCAGTAGCTTACGAGTTTTTAGGGGTAGTAGCCGAGCGCTAGGCCATATACTGCGAAGACCAGCAAACACCTTAGACGAGACAACTCGTGCATGTTTATCCCATTTAAGTGTGTTATCTATCGTCAACCCAATATTCTTCACACTGTCTACATAATCATACGTAACCCCTTCGAAAACCAGTTTAGGGATGTCTTTCGTCCACGGATTCAGCGAAAAAATCATCGCTTTAGTTTTACCAGCATTAAGCCTCAATTTGTTAGTTTTAGCCCAGGCTGAGACAGATGCTAGATCGTCCTTCAAAAATCTCATATCATGGAACACATTGTCTTCGTTGACAGATTTATAAAGCTGGAAATCGTCGGCAAAGAGATGGTATTTACAGTACTTTAGCTGAGACGGCAAGTCATAAATAAATGCTGCTAATAGGACTGGCCCTAAGACGGAACCTTGCGGAACTCCATAATTCACGTCGAGAAGCCGCGATTGAAACCCATTCAAAAACACAGATTGGGAACGATCTGACAAGTAGCTCCTTATCATCTGAACAGCGCTGCTGGAAAAATAGAAATTAGCAGATAATTTCTCAAGAAGTAGGTCATGCGACACAGAATCAAAGGCTTTGGAGAAGTCAAGTAGAAGCAGAATAGTAGCTACGTTTTTACACAGATTCAATCTAACGTCATTCGTCACATCAAGAAGAGCTGATGCCGTACTGTGGCAGTGGCGAAAATCCGAATGTAATGTACAAATTAGCTTGTTCTGTTCCATGTAATCAACCATTTGCTTCTTTAGAATACGTTCAAGAGCCTTCGACAGCGCTGACAGTATACTAATTAGTCTATAGTCATGCAGCGTTTAATAACTCAAGTTTTTATGCCTTGGTAAGACCTTAGCGGTTTTCCAATGTTTCGGAAATGCAGATTTCTTAATAATTAAGTTGAAGGCAGAGGTGATGACAGGTAAAACAAGATGAAGCAGCATTTTAATGAATGATATCGGTATAGCATCCACACTAACAGAGTTCGACTTAACACCGTGGGTTGCTCTGACCACATCAGAGTCATCAACTCCATTAAACGTAAAGGATAGGCCCGGACGCCGATGAACATTTAATATGGGATTGCTCCTCAGATTCAACACTCTTGGAAATTCAAAGTATTCAGAGCTGCTCACAAAGTGAGCGTTCAGCTCGTCTGCAGTGAACGGTGGCAATTCGTTGCTTGAGGATCCAACAAAGCCTAGTTTTCTAAGACTACTCCAAAGGTTACGAGTCGGTGTAATCGAACCAAACTTCTTCGCGAAATGCCTCTTTTTGGCCATCGAAACAACTTGCGACGCACGATTTCGCAGCACCTTGAACGCCCGAAAGCTTTCGTCCGTATTCTTTCGTTTCCAGTCCGCGTAGTCTAAATCCCTGTCAACCAGTGCTTCGCTAACCTCCGAGTGAAACCACGGATTAAACGAAAGTTCAGAAAAACACGGTATAAGCGGAGCATGGGCTTCTAGTAGATGCAAGATGTCTTTACTAAATGTTTCCATCAATGCATCCACACCACCTACAGATAGGAGCCTCATCCACTTAAATCTGAAGTCTCTTGTTTTTGAAAATTGATAATAATATCATTGATTAAGCGAAACTTAACTTAAAACTTAACTTAACTTAAAAACGTAACTGACAAAATGACTCGAACGTACCTAAATATACAAATATACAAATAAGTAAACAATCCAACGTTTTCTGTTCTTTTATAACTGTAAGAATTTCAAAGATCCATAGAAATTACCCAAGGTAATGTCAAAGGCCCTACCGAAGTACGTCTCAGACAATTCAAGTCTAGAAAAACTTTTATCCAAGGACTAAGTCGTTTTTCCATAAAACCCAGAAACACGTGTTCGCTTAAATTTAGTTTTCTACAACTTCGCCTTTGGAACTAACTTTCTAACTATCACAATTCTGGAGATCCGGGTCATCCTGCCCAATTATGGAAGTGGCCATATACAAGGATTGGGTCATATTTCACCAAAACCCTGAAACACGTGTTCGCTTATATTTAATTTTCTACAATTTCATCTTTGGAACCAACTTTCTAACTCTCATAGTTCTGGAGATCTGGGTCATCCTGCCCAATTATGGAAGTGGCCATGTACCAGAATTGGGCCATATTTCCCCAAAACCCCGAAACACGCGTTCGCTTATATTAATTTCTCTACAATTTCGCCTTTGGAACCAACTTTCTAACTCTCATAGTTCTGGAGATCTGGGTCATCCTGCCCAATCATGAAAGTGGCCATATACCAGGATTGGGCCATATTTCCCCAAAACCCTGATACACGTGTTCGCTTAAATTTATTGGACCCGTACGAAGTACAAAGGTCCTATACGTTTACTACAAACAATTTTATTGTAACATGGGGTAGGTCGACGTGGGAGTTGGGGGGATGCATCTATTATCGTCTAAATATGACGAATCAGCAATAAAAAAAATGCCCGTCCGTCTGTCCGTCCGTTTGTCCGTCTGTCCGTCTCCACTTTTTTTTCCAAACGGCTCAACCGATCAGCCTAAACTTTTTTTTTCCTGAAAGGTACATGCCTCCCATGATTAAGTTCGAAGATGAGCAAAATCGATGAAGTGGTTCCGGAGATATGGTCGAGGAAGTGACCAAAAACATGATTTTTCGAGAGTCGGTGAAACTTTTTCGCAAATATCTCGGCAAGTAAAGCACGGAAATTGCTTAATTTGGTGTCAAATGAAAGCATTTGACACCAAAAAACTGGAGAATTTTTTTTTGTTCAATCGGGTCAGGGGTCTGGGCACTGTGAGCCATGGAATGGGCGAAAATAAATTTCTCTGCCCAAAATGATTAGAGATAGTTTTTTTTCAGTATTTGCTTAAATACGCAATACAGAGATTAACTTTCAAAGGCAAAGTTGTAGAGAATCAAATATTAGCGAACACGTGTTTCAGGGTTTTGGTGAAATATGGTCCAATCCTGGTATATGGCACTTCCATAATTGGGCAGCATGACCCAGATCTCCAGAACTATGAGAGTTAGAAAGTTGGTTTCAAAGGCAAAGTTTCAGAAAATTGAATTTAAGCGAACACATGTTTCAGGGTTTTGACGAAATATGGCGCAATCCTGGTATAGGGCCACTCTCACTATTGGACAGAATGACCCGAATCTCAAGAACTATGAGAGGTAGAAAGTTGCTTCCAAAGGCAAAGTTGTAGAGAATAAAATTTTAGATAACACATGTTTCAAGTGTTTAGGGAAAAATGACTTAGTCCTTGGATATAAGCTTTTCTAGATTTGAATGATCTGAGACGTACTTCGGTAGGGCTTTTGACATTACCTTTGGTAATTTCTTACAGTTATAAAAGAACATAAAACGTTGGATTGTTTGCTTATTTGTATATTTAGGTACATTCGAGTCACTTTGCCACATCTATTCTGTTTGTCACATCTATTCTGATACGTACGAGTCTTTGGTTATGTTACAAATTTAGTTTTAGAATATAAATTTTAATCGAGTTGAAGGAACTTCACAAAGTTAATGTACTGTGATATTTTACTTGCATACAACGCATAAGAAATTTTTGTTTTTTTATCAATTATCAACGCCACGGAATTAAAGTGGAGTTAAAAAAAAACTGAAAGCTTAGAAAGCATAAAAGGCAAAAATGGCTTACTTTTTTTCGGTGTTTCTTTTAATTCTTTGAAATAGCTTTCAATGTCGGCGCTTTTCATGTGAGAATGATTAGGCCGATACAGGGAAATATCGCAATGTTCTTCATCTTCTTCCCAACTTTCGTTTAAAGTTTCGAAGTCACTTTCGGGTGATGTGTCATCAGTCAAAGTATCTTTTGGAAAGTATGATTCATCTGACACGATTATTTCACCTAGACTTGTCTCCAAGTTGCTCAAATTGAGTGAGTCTTTGGGGTCAGTCATAATCAAATTCACAAAGTCGGTAGTGTCAGTATTAAGTTTCTTAACATAAACGGATTTATTATCAAATGTCAACGATTTATCGAGATGTAGAGTTGCAAAAGTAAGCAAATCATGTATGAATTTCTTGTAGCTTTCCCAGTGAACAGTTGTTAACGAGTCTGTCTCTGAATCAATTGAACGTTTTTTTGGCAACGATATACTGTTACCACGTTGAGCCGCTTTTTCCTCCTTCAAACGTATGATAATTCGTATGAACTGTTTGTAATTAAGATACACCAAGCATACTTGTCGAAAGAGGTGATGTATAGTTGCTTAACATAAAACCGGTTAGCTCCTTTAAAGTTGTGTCATCTTGTTAAAATATGTTCCACAAAGGATTGTCGGCAGTATTGGAAAAATAGAAATTAAAATTTCGGATTACATCCAAAATTATACTCCAAATTTCTGTGTCAGCCAGTAACGATGGATTCGCGAGGATTTCATACATGTCTTTAACAATCGAAGTTTTTCGTCATTTTTTGTTCCTAAGTCTCCAGACATATTCGACGACGAAATCTTTACGCTCTGGGACAATGCAATAAGCCATTACCTTCAAAAAATATATGAGTAATTTGATAACTACCCAACCAGCCAATGCAATGAATTGCTTATTCTTTCAGATTCGTGTGGTTTCTTTTTGAAGGATCTAAAGCTCATATCTTAGTACACTCAGAAAAAGAAAACAATTGAGGCTTATTAATTTATTAGTACTGTCGAATGAAAAAATAACGCTGCAGCTATGATAAACAATTTTGATTGCTACTACACAATGAAATATTAGCGCTATAATCGTTTTTATTATCTGAGAGTATAGATAAATGTATTTTTATGGATCTTTCACTTACTGTGGTAATCTAGTCAGCTGAGCAAATCAATCAATTTAAAAATAACTTAGAAAACCATGATTTATAATTTCTTGTATAAATAGAGAATTTTAAATTAGAATAAATTAGATTTGTTTCAACCTCGAATGAGGAAACATCTCTCTTTCAATTGTAGAATAGAAATATCTATTAACTACAAATTGGTGACCCCTTTCGTTCACAGAACACACTTCTGAACGCAAAATCAAAATATTTTTGAGCACCCAGACTTTTGAACATTATTCAAAAATATGGTTCTAAAAACTCTAAGCATAAAAGTAAAAATTATTTTAAGCTCAAATAATAAAATCACCACATATATGCCTGTGTATCAGTTGAAATGAAAACAAATTCCTATTGCCACATTTCATTTCGTTCCTAGTACAAATCACTAGAACAAATCAAACGCAACTTCAAAAAAGATATAAACAAATAAAAAGCTAAAGAAAAATACACAAATGTAAAACTACTTTTTACATAACAGACAAACAACTATTTTTCTTCCAATAGCTATCGTAATCAAGTAGCTACGAAAAATATGTACAAAATTCAATAAATATTTTTCTACCAAAAGCTACATCTAACTACAAAAAATATTCAAATTCATGTAAAAATTACTTCTACATGACAACTACTCTAAATTTACTAGGAGGATATTCTCCCCAACACACAGTGCCAGTAAATTTGACCTGAGAATAAAAATCATTCTAGGACATGTTGTTCGTTCAATGGTAGAATTTATTCTGAATTTTGTCCATACAATGCTCGATATTTATAGCAACTTCAAAGCCAACTTGATCCTAATTCAAGTAATAAGCATACTTTGATTTTCACTTCATAAGTAAATCACTCCTTCTGGAAACGCAAACTTGATCTGAAATTAAATTTCAAATCATAGCAAGACTTGCATAGTATAAATACAATTTAATTTCTTTCCTCAGAACATTCACAATTCACTTTGAGGATTCAAAGCGAACACAAGTGAACTTTAAATAATAATAAAAAAAAACTTTAAACAGACACTATGCCACCAACTAAAAAATCAATTCATCTAAATGATGATAATTCGAATTTTACATGAACTAGTGTCCATTCGGAATACGCTTCAACTCTCGCAACAATCACTTTCTCGTATCGAGAAAATAATATCAAAGGACGGACAAAACACTACACTCCACAACGACTTCGTTCGATCACTCCTCGACGAGCATTACTAACAAAAATTTACAACTCAGAAGTATCATCACCCATCTGCTGGTATCACACTCAATTTGGAAAAGCAGCTAACCCAGCCAACTGTCCTGGACCACAAAAATGTAATTTCAAACCACTGATAGAAGTATAGAAGTTCCCACTAAAAAAGAATCATTCAACGCAAAGCCAAAAATGGAATTGAAATCAACAATTCAGAGCACCAAACCATCCACTACAATACCAACCCAACAAAAACCAATGGACTGGAATGAGACAATTAATGAAACAACTGATAACCTATCTGAAGATTTGCTTAAACTAGCTGACTCTGAATAACGTCAACACAAAGCTTATTTTCACATTTGATTAAAAAAATGCGTCATAAATGCCGGACACTGGTGTTTTAGTTTTTCGGTTCTTTAAATTTTATACGCAAAAATTTGACTTCCTGTACAAAAATACTACATACATTCCTACATTCAAGTCAAATTTTTGCGGTGTGAAAGCTGAAAGAACAGAAAAACTATAACACCAGTGTCCGGCATTTGTGACGCATTTTTTTAATCAAATGTGAAAATATTTTGAAAGTTTTTTTGCGTTTCGAAGCGTTCAGCGTCACCCAAATTGATATCAGTTGTTTTGGAAGAAGGGACATTGACTTGTGTCACATTTCCCTTTTAAAAAGGTTTTTGTTGTGATAGCAGTTGTTTTGGACAACGACTTGCGTCACATTTCCCTTTTAAAAGGGTTTTTGTTGTGATATCAGTACTTTTGGAAGAAATTGAAACCGATCAAAAATATCAAAAAAGCCTGATGGAAGTTGAAAAGTGCTAGAGAAATCCACAAAAATCCTTAAGAATTCCTTAAACCTAGGAAGCTCCATTGCATGACCTCACTCATGTCGAGAATAACCGAAAAATATCAAAAAACCTGATGGAAGTTGAAAAGTGCTAGAGAAATCCACAAAAATCCTTGAGAATCCCTTAAACCTAGGAAGCTCCATGGCATGACCTCACTCATGTCGATAATAACCGAAAAATATCAAAAAACCTGATGGAAGTTGAAAAGTGCTAGAGAAATCCACAAAAATCTTTGAAAATCCCTTAAACCTAGGAAGCTCCATTGCATGACGTCACTCATGTCGAGAATAACCGAAAAATATCAAAAAACCTGATGGAAGTTGTAAAGTGCTAGAGAAATCCACAAGAATCCACAAGAATCCCATAAACCTATTAAGCCCCATTGGATGACCTCACTCATATCGAGAATACCCGAAAAATATCAAAAACTCTAATGGAAGTTGAATACCTCACTCACCCAACTGTGACACTCACACACATACACATTATTTTATATGGGATTTGTATGGGAGCTTCCAGGAGCCCTAGCGCCCAAACGAAGCCGGTGACCCCACTTTTTTAAAATCTTCGATGGCGTGGAATGCCCATCCGAAGGTCCCTGCAAAATTTAAAGAAGATCTGACCGCCAGTTTTCGAGAAATCGCCAAAAAAGTCGTTTTTCATACAAATGGAAATGCCACAACTAACTAACTAACTAACTAACTAACTAACGTAGGATATATACATTTTCTTTGGCTTCTATGAAAGTGCACATTTTGTATGGAAAATGACGATTTTCTAAAGGTCATATCTTCGGATCCACTGGACCGATTTTAATGAGTGAAAGGCCGATTTCAATCAAAATTTTACGTAGAATCCGATAAACTAGGTCTCAGAGGGGTACGACGCAAGGGAAAAAAGTCAAAATTTAGCTGTATATATGGTTCCGCAGTCTACGAAAAAAAAATTCTGATTTTTTTAATCGTATGGGGACTTGCGTCACGGGCGCAATGCTACCGCGCGCCCATGATTAGAGAACACGTGTTTCAGGGTTTTAGGAAAAAATTATCAAATCCCGGGATAAAGCAACTTCTAGAATTGGGAGTAATGACACATATCTGTATAATTACGGCAGTTTGAAGATTGCTTCTGAAGAAAAAGTTGGTAAGAATGGGGGAAGACCATCGGATGAGGACACAGTTTTTTTTTATTTCGATAATGTGATTTATTTTAATGAAAACAGTATTATACGACATATCAAAATATATTAGTTTAATATTTTTAAATTCGAAAACAAAACTCAAATTCTTTGTATGTATTAGTGAAAAATTATTATATGTATGCATCCCAACTGCCCCAGGCAGTTAACACATACAAATTTTTAGACTTTAAAAATTAATTAAAAAAGAAAACTAAAGCGACTTTACTTTTTTGAAAACATATTATTAATGTTGACAACTTACAGAATCATTTAAAAAAATAAAAAAAATTTCACAATCTTGGTCCATTACATTTTAGAGCAAATAGTTTCAGGATTTCTTTAGTCCTCTTTTTAATATGGTGCAGGGGAGTCATTGGTTTGAAAGATACCTTATATATCTCTCAGCTTTGTCTCGTCCGTTAGATGCAAGCATTGGTACAGGGGAGAACATTTAGGCCATCAAAATCAATTGTCTCAGACGTACTTTGGTAGGGTCTTTGACATTACATTGGATAATTTCTATGGATTTTCAAATTCTTATAGTTATAAAAGAGCACAAAACATTTGGTTGTTTGCTCATTTCTATATTTAGATACGTTCGAGTCTTGTTGTAACATCTGTTCTGTTTACTACATCTATTCTGATACGTACGGGTCTTTGGTTATGTTCCTCTATGATTTTCGCACAGGAAGAGTGCATTCTCACAACATTCCTAACAAACAGTCACTAAACTTGCCGTCATTTTATACAACGAGACAAATCACCATTACCATGTTGTTAATTGGCTAACCGCAACAACATATTTCTCTGCCAATTCAGCTATTGTTCGAATTAACTTGATCAATTGAACAAAATTATACCCTTACTCTTGGACTTGTAATGCAAAATGGTTGGGGGTGTGGGATGAAGCTTATCTGAAAAATAATAAGATTTGACCGCAAAGCTTACATCAAACGCATGAGAATTTGAGGTAAGAAGTAACAAAGTTTTTTACTTGTTTGTACGTCTGGTTAAAGTTAAACTCTCACAAAGGGCAGACTAATCAAATTAAAAAGAAAGTTTAAACATCTTTATGATAATCGATTCTTTGGTAATCGTCTGGATTGAAAACAATTCGTTTCTAAAATAAAAATGGGAATGGGAGGTAGAATGTTTATCTGGCGCGCCATGGCGTTATCACCCAACTCGATTAGCTAGCATTTTAAAAGACGTACATGAAAGAACAACAACTTTACCTAACTAAAGAGTCTCTATTTCATTTACTTTTACAAGGAGTTTTTAGTTTGAAATGAAAGTTGCGTCTTAGAGTGAAATTCAACGAAAACAAAAAAAAAATGGAACGGATACAAGCCGACAGCTCTAACAATGTCCTTCCGGACAATCAGCGTTTTTACAATCTGCTGAACATTTTAAATTCCGAAAGTGACAAACACTTAATGTTCCCATTTACCGTTATAAATCATAAACATTCGTTGGAACAATGGGATTCTCAGAAATGTAAAATATGATGGACACAATATAACTCCTATCTGTACAAAAAATAATGTCACACATCATGTCGCCGAACACTTATCGTTCCTTCCGGTTGAACTCGTCCTTCGTAAAGATACATTATGAAAACCAGAAGAACATTTTTCGGTCCAGCACCTTGGGTGCCGCCTTTGAAATAATTTCCTTGAAATTGCAATATTCTATTTACTCCTATAATTTGATATGAGCGGTAGTGTTGTAAATATTCATGCATCAATTCAGCCATAGCAAAGTTGTGTAGAGGAACCTATATTACGACTGCAGACATCCAATGATTTAGTCGAAGATTGGACGGAGTAATGGTTAATGAATCTTAACGATCATAAGACAGATGATTCAGCCAAATATTTTAGCGTGACCCTTGTCATCAAAATTCAATGGCTCGAATCAGTCGAAATTAATAAAAACATATGCAAGGGATCCGTACGCATCAGAATAGATGAGGCAAGCAGAAGAGATGTTAAAAAAAGACTCGAACGTATTTAAGTAAATATTTCCTTAACTCTTAAGTATTATTATTATTAGTCGTATGGTTTTACATGTTTCATCTAGTATCTAACATTTTTTCTTGTTATTTCTATTACAATTTCTTATGCCTAAGTATGTCTCTCATTTTGGTTATGTTGATATTTACGACGAATTCATCGGGAGGTCACATAGTAACAGGCCCGACGAGCCAAAGCGATGATGTTGTGCATTTTGTGCGATCCATTGAATGGCCATCATCATTCAAACCATGTTCTTTGCCCACTATATTTTTAATGTGTTGTATGTCCAGTACAGCGTCATCTATGGTTGACTAGTTGGGATGTGCCAACGTTTTTTCCCATCAATTTCATTGCTTGACGATTTGCGCCAAGTCACCCTTGACAGAATGCGTTTTGTATGCAGGATTATCAAATGCTTGTGACGTCAGATGTGGATATTCTTCCTGAAACGCATCGTTACGGGCATCGAATACCGTAACTACTCAATTTATGAAGCTTGGGTGAACTTAGGGACGTTATATTTCTTAAATAAAAATTCCTGGCAATGTTTGCACTGGGGATCGAACCTGATTCATTTCGGTGGTAGCCCACTGCGTTCACCACTGAGCCAGCAAATATTCCAACCTTCTCAAGAGATTTTCTTAGTCAGCTAACTTTTCACATATATTTAGATTGAAATACAAGAGTTAGACAATAATTAAATAGAATTAAATATTAGAATAATTAAATAAAAAATATTTTCGCTGCGCGGCTAAATACTTCTTAAATGAAACGCCTAAACAAATAATAAGAAAAAATCAATTTCGTTAATCCTTAAGCCTTGAAAGAATATAATTGGTGCTCTCAGGTAACGTATTTTGGAAGAGAATTTTAGACTCACTTTTTTGAAAACGTATGTTTGTACTGGAATTAGTCCGT
Organism: Pseudolycoriella hygida; assembly: GCA_029228625.1. Lineage (NCBI taxonomy): Eukaryota > Metazoa > Arthropoda > Insecta > Diptera > Sciaridae > Pseudolycoriella > Pseudolycoriella hygida. The sequence goes on from CM055406.1 coordinate 60,627,735, forward strand.
TGAAACACACAACAATTTAGCTAAATTTACATACATTCAAGCCAAACTGTGAAAGTCTGTAAGTCTCATGTTACGCTAGTCGGGTATTACAGGTATTTTGGGCTTAATCTGATGCCAAAATTTTGAAATGGCCTAACCATGAAAGTAAAAAAATTTCGCTCGCTCCGCTCGCGATTTAAAATATTATTGTAAGCTCAGAAATCAACAAGTTTATCAAAATTTATATCAAGAAGCTTCTACGTTCAACTGCTTTGTGCGAATGTTAAACTTCGGACCCTGATTTATGTAGAAAAAACACGATGGGCCCTGGCTGAGTCCAAAACACAAAATTGAAAAAATTGTCAGACATGCCCAGACCGAGGGGTGACGCACTTCATTTATTCCATTTATTCCCAAAATTTTTGTTGTTGTTTTTGCGAAATATCTGAGATTTTTATAGACTATTTATTTGGAATAAATGGAATAAATTTATTTATTCATTTTATTCCATTTTTCAACAAAAATTCTTTTAAGTTTTCAAAAGTGGGTTTTTTCACTTTTTGACACATTAGTATGGTTTGTTGTGTGCGTTGCCATCAAAATCAAGCCTATTTGAGGTTTCGACGAATTCGAAAAAATTATCATTTATTTCAATATTTATTCCATTTATTCCCATAATTATAATAATAATCCCAATGGCACTGATTAGTCGGGAGCAGCACTGTAAAGTGTTTGGTTCGACTGCCGGGGTGTTACACTGAGTAACTGCCAGCTAGAATGGATTAACCACACTAGGGACCACATGCTTAACGTGTATTCCCAACCACGCCTTCGATTGAAGGATTATTTCTTTTTCTGATTTTGTCGCGCGCTAGTACATCTGGAAATCGAACAGATTCGAATCACAACCCTAACGGTATGGAATTTGTCATTATTATTAGAACCGTACGAAAAACTAATTTCTTCAAAAAAGGGTCTTATGCGTTTACTACAACGTTTGTAACCAGTCGAATTTCGACCCGGGAGTAGGTGAGGAGCACCGATCATGGTCCTTAGATGACGAATCAGCAATAAAAAAATGTCCGTCCGTCCGTCCGTCTTTCAACACGATAACTCGAGTAAAACTCAACCGATTTTCCAAAACTTTTTTTTCCCTGAAAGGTAATCGAAAAATCTTTTATAGGATTGAATCTGGGCACTGTCGGCTCAAGGGCCGCCGAGCTAGGACCGTTAAGATGGTTTTTGGTCTTTTGTGCATAACTCGCGTAAATCTTTTCCGATTTTCATAAATATTTTCTTTTTATTTGAAAGAACTGTGCATAGCCGACAATGGAAGAAAGTTTTTTGAATTTGAGTCCTTGGATTTAGCTAGGGCATTAAAAACGAGTCTCTGCTAGGGCTCTACGTTTTTTTTTGTACATAACTCGAGTAAATCTCTTGCGATTTTCAACAACTTTTTTTTTGTTTGAAAGTGGGCCTCATGCCGGTCCTAAGGTCGGCCATAACCAAAAAAATGTTTTTTGCTATGTTGCAGAGCCAATTGAGGGAAACATTTTTGTCTATGGAAGTATGCGTCCGAGGCCTCTACTTAGGGCCCAAAGTCAGTACTATGGTTTTTGGCTATGTTGTAGACAAAATTGAGGAGAACATTTTTCTTTATTTGGAGGTCAATTTTGTGCGTTCGGAGTATTTTTTTACACCGTTTCTTCGGACGGGTTTTTCAATATTGCCCTATAGGCAATTTCCAATACAGTCTAATGTGAGCGCAATCTTTACTTAAATACGCTCCAGTCTTTTCGTAACATCAACTCTGTTTGCCGCATCTATTATGATACGTACGGGTCCCTTCATATGCTTTTTATTGCTGATTCATCATCTACAGACCTTGATCGACGCTCCCCCTACTCCCGGGTCGAAATTGGAACGGCTACAAACGTCGTGGTATAAGACTCGTTTTCGAAGAACTTCGTACGGGTCTAAAATTTGACTATCTACATTGGTTAACCCCTAAGAATATGAATAAATGTAGTATAATAGTAGTATAAGTCAAACTGTAAACACGTACCTTCCCTGCGTAGCTGTTGTTAATTTAATTAAATTGTCAATTCGCATAGTTTCGTCATTAATTTTGATTTGTCTGAGAGTTTGTGTGTGGTCCTTCCGCTGTACATTGCATTGTGTCGATAAATCCGTGCGTAAAGCGATAAAATTGGAATATTTGCTATTTGTTTTCGCGGTTATCAGTGATCTAACACACTGCGTGTAGAAACATATGTTACACGACATGTCATCGATCTGTCACAATTCTCTTTGTATGAAGCCGTCTTAACACACATAGCCGCGACCAATATAAGATCTTTCATAACATCAACGTTACCGACGACCGCAACAATACAACCGCGCCATTAAGCGCCCACCATCAGCCGGGACAATTATTGGTGTGAGCCCATTGCACTAAAACGTAATAGATTCGGCGC
>CM055406.1:60630690-60666475 GCA_029228625.1 Pseudolycoriella hygida
GTCTATTCTATTATTTATATGGAATCATACATAAAATTTATCGAAATATTTCAGGCATTACATTCGGCTCATTCGACTTCAAATCACCCGTAAATGAAGGAATCAAACGAAATGGGAAAAAAACAAAGAATATAGTTTTTATGTCGGGCATAACGAATCCTGTTCGGTTTCTTGCCCAATTTGAGAAGTGCGACGATATGAAAACTGACCGGGACAAATTATGGAGAATTCGACATTTTGTTGATGAGCAACATAAAGGTAACTAGTCTTTCATTTACTCAGCGCCAGTGAACTAAAATAAGGGGAAGTGATTATGGGTATATCATTTGAATAAATACAAAGTATTCATTATTCCACCAGTGGATTAATGCTAAAATAAAATGTAACACGCTACTTATTTAACGTGTGCGCTTCCAAGTTCTTATTTGGACAAAGAAGCTCTGGAAGCACGGACGTGAGTAAGTGCTATTTACATCGCTACTCGCAATTGTCACTCATATTTTTACGTTTTTTCTAGCTGAATTCAGTCAGCTTCGTTTTACTAGTGACTGGGTCACTGCAAGAAGAACTTTCGTCGAAAAATATTCTGTACCATTTCTTGAAAATAAGAAAAAGGAAATAAACATTGATTTCAACAAAGAGCCCGATCTGCGATCGTTTGTGAACCGTAAACTTTTGGGTTTGTCAACATACACTACATTGGCTTTCGTTAATCAAATGGAAATTATTCTCAACGATTTGCCTGAGGAACTAGCTTACCTTTTCATGGTGAACGAAATATTCAATTGTAGTGCAGACGATTTATTGGATTTTTGTGACTCCGTTCAGGAAGTTGTTGATACTCATAACAAGGGCAGTAAGGTTGAAAAACTACAACAATTTTCAATGAACACAGAGGATCTAAATTGTGACACAGATGAACTAAGCGACTCTGCGTCCTCTGCCTCAGCATTGCAAGAACAATCATCAGCTCATAAATGTGGTCTACGAAAACGTGTTAGAGAGAGTGGAAATAGTTATGGCCGTCCAAGCAAGAGAAATTTAACTTCTATACCAGAAGACGAATCATGCGCAGAGAGTGAAGATTTCACCTTCCTGAATGAAATGAGTAGCAGCAGGAAGTCTACGTGGTCTTCCTTCAGTGGATCTCTGTCAAATTTGTCTTCACTCAAATAAATATACTTTTGAAAAATGCAATTACATAAAATAATTTTGTTACAGTCAAATATTGACTGAAATTAATAACATCCGTCATAAATGATTTGAAAGTTACGCTAAATAAATTTTTAGCTTGACAAATTATGCGCATTTGAATTTTTGGTGCCGTGAAAATTGTCGACAATGCTTGGCTGAGTTTATATGAAACCTGAAAATTCGAATTGAAAATAATTTCTTTAGTAAAGGAGACTAGATAATGCAAATATTAGCGAAGATGAAACCAAATTATTATTCTCGAAAAATTCTTTATTAAGTAAGAAATACAAATTCAACTTATTTTTGATTTTTTGCCAAATTTAAGAGAGTTTCTAGCACATCCGTGGTGTATGTTTCCTTGTTGGTGGTTTTTGATGAGTCGATTAACCAGTTTAGAACCTCAGAGTCTTTCTCGAACTTCGTTTTTTTCCTTTCGATCTTATTCCTGAAGTTTGTCAACTGCTGGTTTTTTGTTTTGAGATTTGTCACGACCGAAGACAACTCAACAATTTTGGACTGAAGTTTTTTGTTTTCTTCATACAGACGTTTCTCATTAGAGACTTTCGACGGAAGACGGTAAGATGCCGATTTAGAGTCAGATGCTCGACAACTTTTTTTCGATTCAGAAGCCGACTCAACTTTTTCTAAATTTTCGTATGCTTTCTTATAAAAAGCAGCGTCGGTCATAAGTTGGCTATTGACCTTTTTCAACGCCTTAAGCTCATTAACAAAATCGCGTTTTTCTTTATTATAATCTCGCGCACGGACGGCTTCATTTGCCTCCACATCTTCTACGTATTTGCGATGAAATTTTTTTTCCTTTTCGATCGATTTCTCCAGTAAAATATTTTTTTCGCGGATGGAGTCTGTGTTCTCATTTCCCTGTTTATAAAATTCGATGTCTATTCGGAGCTGTCGGTTGAGTTTTGTGAGGGATTGCAGTTCTTCCATCAATTCGTTTTTGACTTTGTTGAATTCTTCGATTCGAAGCTCTTCGGTTACTGTCACTTCCTCTACATACTTCCTGTGTAATGTTTTTTGCTGATCAAGCGCTACCTTAAGTAAACTTGTTTCTTCCAGAAGTCGTTTACAGGTTGCTTCTGTATCTTCTAACGATACGTGTAATTCCTCGTTCTCATCTTGTATGTTTTGGAGGCACACTTCCATATTCAACTCCATTTTGAGATATATCCGATTTTGTAAATGAACTAAATTATTGACAGATTGATAGTTCAATCAAGTGTTATTGATGAACGCGTAGGGTGGATTGTTTTAAATTGTTTAAGTTTTTGTGTGACTCCCATCCCATATCCTATGCAATCATTTCTAAATTTTCATAATTAAATTGGAAAACTAACTACGCGTAAAAATTTACGTTTATATTTTTGGTAATGTGAGTAATCACGATGCGAAAAGAGGAATAGTAAATTAAATGAATAATAAAAAATGCAGATCAATCCACCCTGTTAACATATAGTCAGTTTATGACGCCATCATGTAGAAAAGCTATACAACTAAAATGAACTCGGCAAAATATGTCAGTGATGCCAGTGATGATTAAATGTGGGAAGTGTGGAATCTAAAAGTAATGAATCCTACAACGTGTATTCAAAATATATTTCGTCGGCTGTAGTGCCCTGTACTCATATCACTATTTTGAAATAAATCATGCAATTTCGTGTCCGCATAAATCTTTCAAATTTTCCATTAACAAAATTCCAATTCGCGGGTACACAGCCCGCACGGTTTCAATTTCCGGTTATACTAAAGTAGACATAATCTTCTTGTAGAATCCTTTTACCTATAGCCCGTTAGGCATGGTGATGCTGATGCTAAAAATCATTGTACCTGTAAGCTTTAGTTTCGTATGACCTAGAATTTACTCGTCCCGAGATATATTCGGGCAACACTACGAAAAAATATAAAGCGGCGACCCTGGGGTCTGAAAAATGCCAATTTTAGCGTTACGTAATTTATGAGGGCCCCTCATGAGATACGCCATTTGTTTCATACAAAGTGGCAGTGCTAAATCTTTGAACTAAACATTGAAAATATTTAGCCGAACCATCAATAAATCCGACAACTATAGGTCATGATATAGTTCCCATGTTCACCGCTTTCGTCAGCAATTTTTTCATAGCTGAATATGGCGCTGCGATCTGTAGTACTATACTTCACAAACTGTCCGTATATTCTGCTATGAAAATTCCAGATGGAGCTGCGGACGTTCGGGTATTTTTCGTCATATTTTTTAAATTAATCACGGCATATTACCCTCGTAAAGTCAATATCAGAGTGAAAATAAAATGAACTAAAAATTGATTTAGAATCCATCACGCGTGATGGGTTATGAGAGTAAAAGAGACAAATTTATGTCAATTCTGTCAGAGTGACAGAGTCAATTTTTATTCATTAGTCAATAATTCGCAGGGAGATAATCTGTTCCAAATGTCAGAATTCTCAAATTAGTTAGTCTGCTCTAAAGAATGTGCTGACGTCATTAAGAACTGCCTTTGGCACAGGGTCGTGACAGTCTTTTGTTTTAATCTCTGCAAGTAATATTCTGAACTTTTCAATGAATTCAGCTGATTATAGTAAATCTATGAATGAAATCAGCTGATTTTTGGACCCGTACGAAGTACAAGAGGTCCTATACGTTTACTACAAACAATTTTATTGTAACATGGGGTAGATCGAGGTGGGAGTGGGGGGATGCATCTATTATCGTCTAGAGATGACGAATCAGCAATAAAAAAAATGTCCGTCAGTCCGTCCGTCTCCACTTTTTTTTCCAAACGACTCAACCGATCAGCCTAATCTTTTTTTTGCCTGAAAGGTACATGCGGGAGGTTTGAAGTTTGAAGATGAGCAAAATCGATCAAGTGGTTCCGGAGATATGGTCGAGGAAGTGACCAAACACATGGTTTTTCGAGGGTCGGTGAAACTTTTTCGCAAATATCTCAGCAAGTAAAGCACGGAAATTGCTAAATTTGGTAACAAATGAAAGCATTTGATACCAAAAAACTGGGGAATTTTTTTTTTGTTGGAATCGGGTCAGGGGTCTGGGCACTGGGAGCCATGGAATGGGCGAAAATAAATTTCTCTGCCCAAAATGATAAGAGATAGTTTTTTTTCAGTATTTGCTTAAATACGCAATACAGAGATTTACTTTCAAAGGCAAAGTTGTAGCGAATCAAATTTTAGCGAACACGTGTCTCAGGGTTTTGGGGAAATATGGCCCAATCCTGGTATATGGCCACTTCCATAATTGGGCAGGATGACCCGGATCTCCAGAACTGTGAGAGTTAGGAAGTTAGTTCCAAAGGCGAAGTTGTAGAGAATTAAATATAAGCGAACACGTGTTTCAGGGTTTTGGGGAAATATGGCCCAATCCTGGTATAGGGCCACTTGTATAATTGGGCAGGATGGCCCAGATCTCCAGAACTATGAGAGTTAGAAAATTGGTTCCAAACGCGAAGTTATAGAGAATCAAATTTAAGCGAACACGTGTTTCAGGGTTTTGGGCAGATATGGCCCAATCCTGGTATATGGCCACTTCCATAATTGGGCAGGATGACCCAGATCTCCAGAACTATGAGAGGTAGAAAGTTGCTTCCAAGGACAAAGTTGTAGACAATAAAATTTTAGATAACACGTGTTTCTGGGTTTGAGGGAAAAACGACTTAGTCCTTGGATATAAGCTTTTCTAGATTTGAATGGTCTGAGACGTACTTCGGTAGGGCGTTTGACATTACCTTGGGTAATTTCTATGGAACTTTGAAATTGTTACAGTAAAAGAACAGAAAACGTTGGATTGTTTGCTTATTTGTATATCTAGGTACGTTCGAGTCACTTTGCCACATCTATTCTGTTTGTCACATCTATTCTGATACGTACGGGTCTTTGGTTATGTTTTCTCTACAACTTTGCCTTTGACAATAAATCTCCATATTGCATAGTTAAGGAAATATAGACAAAAAATGTTTTCGTTTATGGCCAAGAATCTCAATTTCGTCCATTCCATTGGTCCCAGTGCCCAGTGCCCAGTTCACACAAAAATTTTTCCACAGTTTTTTGGCATCAAATGCTTTCATTCGACACCAAAATGAGGAATTTCCGTGCTTTACTTGCTGAGATATTTGCGAAAAAGCTTCCCCGACCTTCGAAAAACCATGTTTTTGGTCACTTCCTCGACCATATCTCCGGAACCACTTGATCGATTTTGCTCATCTACGAACTTGAGTCATGGGAGACATGTACCTTTCAGGGAAAAAAAAAGTTCAGGCTGATCGGTTCAGCCGTTTGGAAGATTCGTCATCTCTAGACGATAATAGATGCATCCCCCCTCCTCCCACCTCGATCTACCCCATGTTACAATAAAATTGTTTGTAGTAAACGTATAGGACCTTTGTACGTCGTACGGGTCCAAAAAGACATAAAAACCTCCACACGGTCGCACGTGTTAAACAAAAAGGAATTAAGTAACGAAACCCGAAACAAAGTTCAGGCCGACGATTCTTTACGGAAGTGAGAGTTGAGTTAACTGCGGATATCTCGTGCATAACCTGAAGGTTTCTGATATGAGGGTTCTTGGGAACATAGCCAAATGTTAATCGGAGGGAGCAGTGGGATAATCGTATTAGAAACGACGACATTAGGGAATATTAAGAGATTTCGTCAGTGCAGTGGAAGGGGCGGCAAGGGCCAGTCGTCTGCGCAGGTTCGGGCACATTAAAAAAATGGGTAATAACAGGCCACCGAAAAGGATCTTGGATGTACAGGTCCCGGATGTTAGACCAAAGAGAAGGTTTATAGATTCAATTAAATCAGATTTAGAAGTTAGGGGACTTTCTCTGGGCGAACAAACCAACTCCTTGGCATGCGATAGAAGGGCATGGAGAACTATAGTCCTCGGCATAAAGACATCACACCGAAAGGTACTAATGTGGTCCATAAAGTTTGATGATGATGATGATGAAAAACCTCACACCGATCGAAAGGTAATAGAATGATCTATCAATTTTGATGATGATAATGAACCTAGTCCGACATATTCAGACAGATCTGAACTCCCAACAAAAATTATTGTTAAGACCTGAAGGGATCCGATTAATTGCAGATTGAATGACAGAGAAATTATTCGAACGTCTACTGCTGGGATATAATTTCATCGGGTGAATAGCCCTCGTGCGTAGAATCAATGACGAAGCTTTGTTACGGTCGAATATGTACATTTTTAAGGTAATCTCGATCCATGCATTACGAACTGCTATCTCACAGGTTTTCATTCAAAAAAAAAAAAAAACTTAGAAAAAGAATGTAAGAAAACAGAGATTTACTTTTCGTATATTGACTAAAAATGATTTTATTTTATCTATTGTTAATAATAATATGCGGCCGGCTTATTTACTTTTACTGTTCAGTTGTATCTTAACATTTTTGTTGGGAAAAACTGCTGTTATTTTTTGACTGAATGGATGAATAATTGTATGTACGTGAATTTTATTTTAACTCACCATATCGATCGAGTATAACGGTTTTTCGTTTTAATTTTGCCAGTTTTGCATAAAAGTTCTGGTAATAATATGTTTTAGTTGCAGGTTTCTTTTGAAATTGTAATTGTTCATTAAAAAAATTTATGTTTGAATCGTATCACCCAGAATGTGGTCGGTCAATATCTATTTGAATGCGAGTTAACAGTTTCCACAGATAAATTTCTCATATTTAATTTTATTAGTTTTAAGTTAATTACGGGAAAAAACATTTTTCGGCAATCGTTCAACAACAAAAAAACTCAATATTTTAATAAATGTATTCTGTGAACAACATTCATGGTATTTGAGTTCACGCAAAAGATGCAAATTCCAAAAACAAAAAATTTATAGATAAATTTCCCATTTGCTGAAACATATTTTCTTATCTGTCGACTAGAGAAAATGTTCGCATTGCCAGTTTATCTATGCGCTTGCCATTTATATATGCAATCAGAGCAACATCCAGCAACCAGCTAAAACAAGACGACCGTGTCAATGTAGCCACATTTCACATTTTTGCACAACTGTTTCTGGAAATATCAGTTCTTTTTCAGCCAATTTCATCTTGTAAAATATAGTACGAGATGTAGTTATTTGCATGACAAGATGTGAAAGTATATAAATCAGACCTCTGTACAAATTTTAAGACCGGTCCCCCTATTTATTTACAGAATTTTACTTTACGTATGGTGGGAAAATGATAGCAACGCGTTCTATGAATGTCACACATGTCCCAATGAAAATATTTCATGATATTTAACTATTCAGGGTTACAATTGCATTAAGAGTATCATACGTTCCAATTTGAAGAAAAATATAGATATAATCCTTGTGAAGCAGAAAAAACAATTTTTAATGGATTTATATTTTTCTCAATAAATTTTTGTTGAAAGTGGTTTAAAATCTCATTAAATATTCGTTTTTAATGAACAGAAGTCAAATATTAAGAAGAAGACGTTCTGTTGATTCTTGCTTTAATTAAAGAAGAACCAATGCAACAAAACTGAATTTTCAGATCACTACAATTAACGGCTCATTTACTCAAATAATTGATTGCAATACTTGACTCTTACAAAAAAGAAATATGTGCATGAAATATGTTCGTTAGCTGGGACACTGTATCCCCTGGAGTGTTAAACATTGACTGAATAATGAATCAAATTTTCAAGTAGTGATAATCTTTATTCAAAGACTTTTAAAGCCATCATTGTGTGGAAGCTTTACCAGATGCGCTTTCATGTATATGACGTCATCAAAGTTGAAACTTTTGTTCCCAAACTTGATCATGATAACTTTGAATGTACGGTAGAAACATTTCTAATAAGGTAAATAAATTCGTCAACTGTGACGATGGTGAATGTGGCTTGATTGACATTGATAATTAAGTGAGGAGTTCGGGCAAACGTGGATGTTTTCTGTGAAATTCCTCATTTAAAAAAAATAGACATTGAATAACAAGTCTATGATGGTGATTTTCGATTGTGGACAGAGTGTGGAACGTATTGAAAAATAATAATTACGAACAACGCTATGATGCTACGACAAATCGCGCAGTTCAGTAACTCCTACGTGTCCATTAACAACATCCATTCAATACGAGGGATGACGCACTTCTGCGGTTTATGGAATAAATATTGGAATAAATATTGGAATAAATGGAATAATGAATGATAATTTTTTCGAATTTGTCAAAACCTCAAATAGACTTGATTTTGATGGCAACGCACACAACAAACCATATTAATGTGTCAAAAAGTGAAAAAACCCACTTTTGAAAACTTAAAAGAATTTTTGTTGAAAAATGAAATAAATGGAATAAATAAATTTATTCCATTTATTCCAAAAAAAAAAAATAAAATTTAATCTCAAGATGGTTTGTGCAAACCTTTTTTAGAACTTATTTGTCTAACTTGTGATGTGTTTGGTTCAGATATTTCGCATAAAACATAGAAGGTACGTATCAGAATAGATGCGGCAAACAGAGTTGATGTTACGAAAAGACTGGAACGTATTTAAGTAAATGTTGCGTTCACATTAGACTGTATTGGAAATCTTGGCTTCGTTTTGAGAACTTGTAAGCAATTTAAGAATATTAAAACTTTAAAAAGTATATACTCTGCCTATGTCCGTTCTTACTTAGAATATGTTTCAGTTGTTTGGCATCCTTATCAAGACACATTTGTTGACAGGATTGAATGAATTCAGAAAAAATTTTTGATGTACGCACTGAGGCGGACGGTGAAGCGGGATGAAAACCACAAGCTTCCGCCATATATTGAAAGATGCGATTCGATCAACATCGAAACACTCGCCCGACGCAGACTCATTGCCTGCGCACTTTTTGTATCCGATCTGATGAATGGAACCATCGACGCACCGAAAATCAGAAGCAAGATCATGCGAAATTCCAGACCCACTTGTGCTGATGATTTTCTCAAAGTTGACAAACACAGGACTAAATATGGTCTTTATGAGCCTATCAATGCATGGCATTTAATCGCTTTTCATTACTGTGGTTTCAAAACATACAACGTGAAACGGAAATTGAGAATCACATGTAAACTGAACGATAAGATCAGAATTTCATAAACTGAACCTCTGGTTCTCAATCTAATCAACAGCTGGTTAGTCAATTGGGTCTCACGACTCTCAAATGAAACTCAAATGTAACTCTAAGTCACGTCGACTTGTGCAAAAATAACTAGTCAAGGCGACTAGTTTCCGCTAATCCCTTTTGTTTCAGGTGGACCATTGCTACACGAGACGTTGGTGCCTCATGGATCGACGCGACGGGCTCTTCAGTTTTCAGTTTCAATTTACTGCTACTCTGTGATTAATTGGACAAGATGCAATAGATGGCTGTCGACTTCGACGGGTCGACCGGGTCGTCAGTCCATCTTCGGTTTTGATAAAATTTTTCTTTTTACTATTTTTAAATGTGTTCATTGTAAATGTAATAGCCAGTAAGCGATAGCCGTTGGCCGAAATAAATAAAAATAAAAAAAAAAAAAATTGCCCGTAGGGCAATTTTGAAAAATCCGTCCGAAGTAACGGTGTAAAAAAATTCTCCGAACGCACAAAATTGACCTCCAAGTAGAGAAAAATGTTCTCCTCAATTTTCTCTACAACATAGCAAAAAACAATCTTTTGGGCTAGGGCCGACCTTAGTACTGACCTAGGGTATTAAGAGAGACATACTTCCATAGACAAAAATGTTTCCCTCAATTTGCTCTGCAACATAGCAAAAAACATTTTTTTATGTAAGGGCCGACCTTAGGACCGACACGAGGCCCACTTGAGCCCTAAGCACAGGCAAAAATTCTTCTATAAATTGTCGGCCGTGCCGAGATCTTTCAAACAAAAAAAGTTTTTGAAAATCGGAAGAGATTTACTCGAGTTATGTACAAAAAACACGTAGGGCCCTAACACAGACTCTTTTTTAGTGCCCTAGCTAAGACCAAAGACGCAAATCGAAAAATTTTTCTTCCACATATTGTCGGTCATGCTCAGATCTTTCAAACAAAAAAAATTTTGAAAATCGTTAAAGATTTACTCGAGTTATGTACAAAAAACACATAGAGCCCTAGCAGAGAATCGTTTTTAGTGCCCTAGCTAAGTCCAAGGACTCACATTAAAAAAAGTTTCTTCCATAAATTGTCGGCCATGCCCTGATCTTTCAAACAAAAAAAAATTATGAAAATCAGAAAAGATTTACTCGAGTTATGTGCAAAAGACCAAAAACCACTTAAACGGCCCTAGCTCGGCGGCCCTTGGGCCGACAGTGCGCAGATTCAATACCATAACAGACAGACATAAGACAGACAGACCGACAGACAGACAAACAGACAGACCGACAGACGGACATTGTTTTTTTCGCTGATTTGTCATCTGGAGGCAACAAAAAAAGTTTCCACGTTACTCCCGGGTTCGAATTCGCAATGTAACAAACGTGGTAGTAAACGCATCAGACCTACGTACTTCGTACGGGTCTAAAAAATCTAAAATTTTTGGGAATAAATGGAATAAAAGAATAAATGGGATAAATGAAGTGCGCCACCCCTCGATTCAATATCTCCCTCTTCAAAATGGTTCTCTTAAAATTCGCTTTACTTCTTCCAACGTCACTCTCAATTGAATTCATTTCATTATCATCCAATTCAAGAACATCCACAGCCTGTTGACATCCATTTCACGAGTGATCATCTTAATATTGTCCATTTCAACATCACCCCCTTCAACATCGTCCATTTCAATAGAGGCAGCTAAAATATCGATTAACATGCATTAGAGAGACTTCCATTTCAAAATCTTCGAATATAAGCACCTGATTTGTATAAGTTCTTTCGCATTATTAGTACATAAAACCCATTAGGGTACGTCAATGAAAATTGTGTATACGAATGGTGATTGTGTAGTCAAGATTTGCATTTGTTTCATTCAGGAGGGAGATGTTGAAATGGACGGGAGGAGGAGATATTGAACTGGTCGTTAATGGAAATTATTTTACTCGTTGTCCCACCGAAAACTTGTCATTACATGTATATCTGCATGTAATGACGCGTTTTCGGATGGGACACCGATTAAAACAGTACACAGTGGGGGTGGTTAGTGAGTCTTCCATTCTGGATAATTTCGTGACACTCGCAAACTCATTTGTGTATTTTTAAGCAACTCGCTTTAAAAACTGTTTTTTGACTCTTGTAGTTGTATACCTCGCCTTCGGCTCGGGATACAAACTCTACACTCGTCAAAAAACAGTTTTCGAAGCTTTTTGCTTAAAAACACCCTCCTGAGTTTGGCTCATTTCACAAAATCAATCCCTCATGTAATGACTTATTTCCGCATCCTTCACTGTAATCTACTATAAATTGGCGATTTGTCGTTCCATCCTTTTTCTACAGATGACATGGTAATTCCAGGAAGTTGTCATGTTCTAGCAATCTCACGTAACACCGTTTCAGAAATAAGTGAGAACAAGGGCGTTCAGTCAATTTAATTTTTTCCCTATTGATACTCTCCTCAAACCAACTCCCGGCAGTGTTAAAATGCGTCACTCAAAAAGAACTGTTTCCCTATTAGTATAGGAATTTTACTGAGTCGTTCTGTTGCATGTTGTTGAAAAAAATGAAACATTTTGTAGAAGAAATATTGTTGCTTTGAATAAATTTTCAAAATGTCCACTGAAAACGCATCATTTTGTGAAAGAAAAGTAAAATCTGATCTGTTCTCAGGATGATTTTTTTGGATATTCAGAAGCTTTGAACTTTCGCTCCGTGTTATGCAAGTAACTTTCGTTTGAACAAGACGTGTATCTATTACTAACTTGAACCGAGTACAAAACAAACGCCGGTGTCAGACGTTTCTATTGCGGTTCTCTCCAGCTCCGTATACAAAAGCATTAAAATCTCCGGAGCGCTGGCTTGTAAGTTCTCCCACAGGTTAGTAAGAGGTGATAGTGAAAAAGTTAACAATTACCCACAAAATCGATTTTTTGTAAATGTAAATAGCCTTATCGCCCGCCAAGGAGATGGTTTGTTCGCCCAGAGAAAGTCCCCTAACTTCTAAATCTGATTTAATTGAATCGATAAACCTTCTCCTTGGTCTACCCCTTGGCGGGCGATAGGAGGACATGGAGGACGATAGTTCACCAATCTGGGGTTGCGGCAGAAAGACCTCACACCGGAAGGTACTAACGGTCTATAAAGTTTGATGATGATGATGATGTAAATAACCTTGTCGGCAGAGTAGAGGGGTGAAAACTTATGTGGTTCTTTCATAAAACTATTAGAACAGTCAGTCTATGGAGTATTTTCAACAGTTTATGACAATTTCGATTCTATTAGATACTCTCTTAAGAACTGTTTTGGAAAATTAGAAATCAGGAGACAGCCATGAGAGCCGAGAAAAGATTCACAAAATTTTTCGTGTTAATAATTTTCCATTGAATGAGGTTGTAAACAAGCATACCCCTCGGCGGCAAATAACAGCTTATTTAAATGCTTCATGTGAGATGTTAGAACTAAAAGTATAAAAATGTCGAATTGAAATTTTTTTAGCTCTGATATGAAGCATGTAAATAAATAAATACACCTGTGGTAATGTTGTGGATGGTACTGAGAACATCATTAAATCACAAGGGACGAAACTATAAAAATTCAACCTGTCCGACTATTGTTGCCTGCGCCGTCCAATCGTAATTTTCACTTCCTAAATGGGAGCAGAAAATAAAAAAATCCAGACCTCAGTAATCCAAGAGATGCGAAAATATTTTTTCATGCCTCGGGGCCAAAATCGAAGGAAATTTTATAAATTTCTCTCGATTTTGGACCTCTGCATGAAAAATTTTTTGTGTATCCGTTTTGGACAACCATTTTAGGCACTTTCGCACATGAAATTGCCTAAAATCAGTCGTCGAAAACAGACACACAAATAACTATTTCATGCTTCATATGCGGTGCGAAAGTAAAAAAAATTTTACTTTAAGAAGAGAAAAAGAAAATAAAATTTTCGCTCCGCGGGATGAATTTTTTTTTACTTTCGCCCCGCATATGAAGCATGAAAAACACCACTCGGAGATACTTTCGTACTTCTCCCTTGTAGTGCAAATAACTTTTAGTTCTCTAAAAGAGGGCAGAAAATATTTTCGGTTCTCTAAAAGAGAGCCGAAACTATTTTCGGTTTCTAAAAGAGAGTAGAAAGTAACTGCAAGCAGCATGATTATTGATTGATTGATTGATTGATTATTGAAAATTTGTGTCTGGGAAGTGAAAAATTACGATTTTCGTTATTGTTGTGATGAAAAATTTCGTGAACCACAAGGAACGACGTCGCGACATATAAAAATTTAACCTGTGCGATTGCACCCCTTGCATTCGGCGCGCCATTTTATACTTTCGTCCCTTGTGATCCTAATAACTATTTTTGTTTCTATGTTAATACATTTTTGATGTATTATTGAGACATTGTGTCCTGAAATAAAATATTAGTTCTCAACAAATCCCTATCAGAAGTCTGCCCGGTAATTGTCGGCTGGGTGTTGAAGACCTCAGAACTACTTCCTAGACCTGTTCAATGTCCAGCAAAAGTGCAAATAAGAGTTGTATCTAATCGGCACTCAAAGACAACTTTGCCCGTAAATCTCACTGGAACAAATTATTTGAATAGCGTAGACTTTTCAGTCGAAAATTCGGCTGAGAGTCGGTGCAACTCGAATATCTTGCTTCGGCGAAGTTGTCTTTGAGAGTCGATTAGATACAAATCTACTCTACACTTTTGCTGAACATTGAACAAGTCTAGGATGCAGTTCTGAGGCAAGAGATGATATACCGGTTTTTGCTGCGCTGTGTTCATAATGTTTTGTTAAAACGATTGTGTGCATTGGTCAGGTGCGCCGGTTTAGGGTATTTAGATTTATCAGTTTGGGACGACCTATTGTTGGTCTTGAAACACAGATCCTGGGATCCTTTGTTCCTTTTCCCGTTCATCATATAAATCATTATGTGAGCCTTCCTGTCGCTTCCAAGAACCGGTCCAAAATGACAGGTCCACATTTGATAGCCTCAGATGGTCTCACAGTGAAATTCCCAAGAATCCTGCGTCTCATTTGGATGAATTTAGGACAATCACATATCACGTGTATGCCCGCTTCCTCTTCTAATCCGCAAGAACATCTTGGGGTCTCCTACAACCGCATCTTATTCAGGTGTCGGTTCAGCCCACAATGCCCAGTGGTCGCCCATACTACCCTTCTGATACGATCACGGTCCATTTTGATAAGGTCCTTGGCCCATCTTTCATCAGGTTTCGGGAAGAATCGCTTCGTATGCGCGTCTCCTCCATACGCTTCCCAGCGTTCTCCGTCTCCGTCTCCGTCGCACCCAGTTGCTTAATGCATCATTGCATAGTGCCTGGGGTATTGGTATACGTGGCTCCACTCCGCTTATTGTGGTAGCGGAGCCCACCCTAGCTAGCTCATCTGACCTTTCGTTTTCGTTTTCCTCCACGCCAGAGTGTCCAGGTACCCAAACCAAGGTAATCTGATTACTCAGTCCCATGTAGTTTAGATAATCCTTTCCTTCTTTCATCAGCTGGAAGGTCGAGGTGGGTGACATGAGCGCCCTAATCATCTCTTTACTGTCGGAACAGATAAAGATCTCTCTTCCCTGCGTCCCCGCCGGCAGTGATTCTTGAGCTACCATGAGAGCTGCGTAGACCTCTGCCTGGAGGACACTGGAAGTTTTGCCCAAATGGAACCAACTGCCATGTGCAGTGTCTGGATCGTATATTCCAGACCCTGCTTTTTCTACAGCCTTGGATCCATCAGTGAAAAACATTTTCGCATTTCTAGGCAAACAGGTTGGCTACCCATCTAGCCATTCTTGCCTGCTCGGAAATATCGCTTCAAAACGTCTAGTGAAGTTTGTTACTGGCGCCATCCGGTCCCTTGGCATGTCAAAAATCGGGTCCGAAACAACATCCCTAATTCTGCCATGCCCTACACGGAAGTACGGGGCCCATAATCCTGACTGCTCTATCCTATCCGCAGTGGCGAAAGCTCTGGCCTTAATTACTAAGTCCAAAGGCGGTATCGCTAACAGCGTTTCCAAGGCCGCGGTGGCGGTGGTCTTCATAGCTCCAGTTATGCTTATGCACACTAGCCTTTGTATCTCACTCAGTCTCTTCCTTGCTTTCTCCACGTCCATTCTTGGCCACCATACTACAGAACCATGACTCATCATGGGTCGGATCACAGCCTCGTATAGCCACAGAATGGCCTTGGATGACAGACCCCAATTCCTCCCAAAGGAGTTTTTACAGAACCAAAACGCCGTCAAGGCCTTTTGTGCCTTGTCTTCGGTATGGTCGATACAATTTAGTTTGCTGTCCTGCGTGACTCCGAGGTATTTTACCCTTGGAGCGAGTTCTAGGTCCATACTGAAGAGCCTCATCTTCCCCACCAGATTTGATCCTGTACCTCTTTTACTGAATAGCACAAGGTCTGTCTTAGTGGGGTTGACCGTTAGGCCCTTCTCCGAACACCAGTTCTCTACTATTCTCAGCGCAACTCTCATGCGATCTCCCAAGGTGCTTTCAAACTTCCCTCTAGCTAGAACCATCAGGTCGTCAGAATACCCCTGCGCATAGATTCCTTCCTCATTCAGTTTTCTAATGAGGGAGTCTACCACTATGCACCAGAGTATGGGTGAAAGGATCCCGCCTTGTGGGCATCCCTTGGCTACCCAAAGATTTTTCTTGTGACCACATATAATAGCCTCAACCGTTCTATCCTTGAGCATGCTTTCTATCCATCTCACCACAACTCCTTCCACTCCTCTTTCAACCAGAGCTTGACGGATAATGTCGGTGTAGGGTATGGTTGGTGTGGCGCTTAAACAAAATATTTCTATTATCTCGCACGGCTTTGGTATGGATCATGTGCGAAAATTCACACCACCGACTGTCTCGAGTTCAAATAAACACTCTTGAAATGCGAATTTTAGTATTTCTGCACTTAATACAAGTAGCGCAGACAAAGTTGACTTCTTCCATGTGCGAAAGAAAAAGCATCCTTCAATGAATAAAAATGCATTAAGAATTTTTTCATCACACAAGTCGCAAGATTTATTTCCTTTATTCCGAAATCGGAAAGTTTATTTTTAGTCACATGTGTGTCATTCATATCAGTTTTAATTGAATTGTGAATAAAGCACAGACCGGGGATGTGAATACATTTTGTTTTAACGCAGGATCTTTGTTGGTGTGTCTCGTCATCAACAGTTAAATGTACATTTTACAGCATGTTAACGAAAAAAAAAGTTACGATAAGACTCTCCCTATCGCTTTTGAAACTTCTCTTCTCGCAACTGTACACTAAAAATGGAAATTTTTTTCTTTATTTAAAAGCAAAAAGAAATAAAAATGTTTCGAGAATAAGAAAAGAAACAGATGTTGATAATTTTTAAACGCATATTGCACCGAAAGAACTAATCTGTTCAGTTAAGAGTCGCTAATGCAATGGAAAAAATAAATATTTGAACAAGTGGAGATGTAAAGAATATTGCAAACTTTTAGTTATTTCAAAAAATCGTTCACAGGAACCATTTTACGTTGAACATAAACTGAAACAAATAGAAAATCAATGGATTGCATATTGAGCTTTCGAACTTTCTATTTGATATTTGAAATGGTTTGAAGTGGACGGTTTATTAAAATCGAAGTGGCGTCTAATGCTGAGTCAGAATCAATACATTTTATTTCCTGCATTTTGGTTATCCTTTTACTATACCCCCCAACATATTTGTGTAAATATACAAATGGGAAGAGAGATTTTTTTCGGCAGAGGAAATTAATTTACCGAATTGTGAATCAATATTTCATTAACGCTGAGTAGTTGTGCCGTATTTTACATTTGCAAAAATTCGGAAACAAAAAAAAATTCACGGAAAAAAACCATTGTCTAGCCGGTATCGATTCTTTCATGGAAACGAAAACATAAATTCAATGACTTTACATAGAGCGGGTGTCGTCACTTGAATAATAGAACTCATCCAACGTAAACTATTTCCTCTAATAATAAACAATCGTTTTGTCCCTCGATTCCGAATCTAAAAAAGATTCTAAAAGTTATGAAACGAAGAAATTGAAACGACACGAAAAATGTTGGCGTAGACAGTATGGGGTCTTTAAAATGATTCACTCATTTGCTACGGAGACATTTACTGTTTCAGAACTTATTATTTTAACGACCTGTGACAAAAAAAAACTACACGAACTCAATGCGTGAAATGATACAATTTGTAGTATTGTAGTCATAACAAGCAATATTTGGTGATATTATCCTGTAAAGCCACACCTTTTAACACAAAATTGTATGTTTGCCTTTTCACTCTCTGTCCTTATAGCAAAATACTCGAATCAGATGTAGATATTAGTTTCCTTTACTCCATTACCAACACCAATACGTCACCGTTACACAAAAGGGATGAATTTTTGATTATTGTCGAACAAATAAAATGTGATTTTAGATTGAAATCAAGAAAATGTAATAAAGACATCAAAGGAAGTAAACAATTCAATTTCAACATCAATCACATCTGATGATATTGTTAGCGGTGAAGTTAACCTTCGACCGGCTTTAGAGTAAACAAAATTGCAACATGGAAAGAACTTACCTATAGAAAAGTTGAAGTTTTTAATCCTTTACATATACGAAAACTACAAAACTATATAGATTTATAAAACGTTTTTTCTAGGTTTTTATTTGGCAAAAATGTGTACAAAATCTCACTCTTTTAAAACCTTGAAATTCTCCAACAGTTCATTTAAATCTAATAACTTGATTGTTCGGTTAAATTCAAATTGGAGTTTCTGTTGGTCACAATTTCTTATAAGATCTTATAAAAATTGTTAGGAAAACAAAATCAGTTCATCAATTTGAAAATTTACTTATTATGAAAAGCGCTGGTAAAACACAACAAACACAATACACACGACTCGTTCAACGCAATGTCTTCTTATGACTGATTCCAGAGAAGAAATTGGTGCCAGTATAGCGCAGTCTCGTTATTTTCATAAAACAGGGCTTGAGAACATAAAAGAGAAATGGTACATACGTTTAAAGTAGAAACAAAAATATTGTGTAGAGACCGTAGAGACGGTAGAGACCATAGAGACTATACAGAGAGATGAATACGGAAAAGTGAGCGATATGCACGAACAAAAGAAATAAAAATATGGCACGAAATGTAAATCAATTTGATTTACATTTTTGTTACAAAGTGCGTGGTAATGGATGATAAAATCGATGCATACAGATAGCTCCACATGTAGTTTTTACAACATATTTGGCAACATTTTTGAAACTATATGGGTGACTCAAATGGGCCAGAAATTAGCGTTAGTCAATGCGTGTCCAGTTTGAGAGCGCAAATCATTTGACTTTCGTTCTTTTCTCTTACGGTCTCATTAAAAAACATCTTTGAAATGAATGCAAATTGCAAGAGATTAAAGTTTTTTTTTTTTTAATTACAAAATTGCGTGCTTTTGCAAAATATCAAAAGCGTTGTATCGAAGAATCAGAACATATAAGATGTCTGCAAATTGGTGTCAATGCAGAAATTTTAATGGATGTGGCATGGAATAAAAATGGCAAAGTTTATGACCTTTCAATTCATAGTATCTATGAGTTCAATGTTATTTTAGCGAATTTTGCTTTTAAAATTTATTCAAACTATTGATGTGACAGCGATCATATCCGGACACTACTGCCGTAATTTGCATAAGAAACTTAGTGCAAAAGAGACAAAAAACTTTATGTGGACTTTTGTATAGATTTTCTTTTCTCTCTTTCTCCACATAAAGTTTTTTGTCTCTTTTGCACTAAGTTTCTTATGCAAATTAGGACAGTCTAGTCTGCCCTAATTTGCATAAGAAACTTAGTGCAAAAGAGACATTTAGTAGACAGCTCTACTACCGTAATTTGCATAAGAAACTTAGTGCGAAAGAGAGAAAAGAAAATCTATACAAAAGTCCACACAAAGTTTTTTGTCTCTTTTGCACTAAGTTTCTTATGCAAATTAGGACAGTCTAGTCTGCCCTAATTTGCATAAGAAACTTAGTGCAAAAGAGACAGTCTAGTCTGCCCTAATTTGCATAAGAAACTTAGTGCAAAAGAGACAAAAAACTTTGTATGGACTTTTGTATAGATTTTCTTTTGTCTCTTTCGCACTAAGTTTCTTATGCAAATTACGGTAGTAGAGCTGTCTACTAAATGTAGACGGCGCGGCGGCTAGTCGAAAAATAGTTAGCGGCGGCAGAAACAAAAAATAAATTGCATGCATCACTGCCATAATTTGCATAAGAAACTTAGTGCGAAAGAGAAAAAAGAAATTCTATACAAAAGTCCACACAAAGTTTTTTGTCTCTTTCGTACTAAGTTTCTTATGCAAATTAGGGAAGATCAGGTCTTACTTTTGCCTCCTGCAAATCTGCCTGTTTGATAAATACCACCCCTTACATGCATAGAACAAATCAGTGATGCCCTCGGGGACTCTTTCAAAGCATTTGACCTATACATACAAATTGATATTCACAATTTTTTGCCTAGAAATAAATGTTTTATTCAAAGCCACTGAACTCTTATGAATTGTTCGAGAAAACATACACATTTTTCGAACAATTTATAACAGTTGAGGGGGTGTTTCCCGCATTTATCTTCCTTAACTTTCAAGCGCTAATTACCATGTTGTATTCTTAGGTCAATATCTGCTATCTACGGAACTGAATTGAAATGAGAGACACTCAACAATCGAACGATTTTGCAACGAAAGAGGGAAGGGGTAAAATATCCGGAGTTTGTGAACAATTCTTGTCTGGTTTCAATTTTGAGTCAAAAAGTAGTATATTAGTAGCAACCGTAATATGCTTGCAGCAACTATATTTTGTTTTTAATTATCTTACTTAATGGGAAATAGTTGTTGAATGTTGCTGTAGGTGTAATCGTCTTTTGACCCTAACCTTCTCTTGATTTTATTTAAAAGAAATGTATGAAAATTATCAAAATGTTAGTAAACAAATATTGCTTCTTGCTATCCTGACGTGGCAGTATAGCTGGGTTCCATCTGAATCAAAATACGCGATGTGTGTACTAGCCTTAAAAAACACACTATCACATGTGCACAAAAGAAGACGTACAAGTATCGCTTATCCATGTTTACGGTTTAAAAAAGCTATTTTTTACACCTCCGATTACATGCAATTATGCATTCCATGCTACTTTCCAATGGGAAAATGAAAAAAGCTTTAGCGAAGTTTTCTTTTTGACATTTCTATGAAGCAGTCAGTGACTTTAGGCTTATATTTCCTGTTCAGATACAATTAAAGCACTGCATTAAGGATGTTGTAAAGAATGTGGTGTATAAGATGTAGCTGGGTCTTTTGCTAAGCCTTTCCGCCATAAATATGCAACAATATATGAAATTATAAACACTTACAAACCAAAAATATAACATAAAATGGTAACATTTTCTAATGTTTGATCATCCCTGATTTGTGCAAAATATACTCACAAGAGACCGGTTTAATGTATTTCATATACATATAGATTGAAATATGGCGATGCGCAGATATCTTTCGCATCTATGATTTTTGTCAATCGACCTGTCTTTCACCGGCACGATGAATGGCTACAGTGCGAACAACTCCAACAAATGGCCTTGACATTGCATTTTTTCGAATATTGCCAATGGTATGATGAAAATTATAGAAATAAACACTTTGAATTCATCCTTACTGTTAATTTCTTAACATAAATTAAATGGTACAGTGGAACAGTCCAATAATTTGCAGGTGGTAATTAAAAAAATAGCTAAAATTTCTTTTATTGTTAATATGTTTCTACACATAAAGCTTTTAATTAAAATTAATAAAATTTCCAATAAATATTATTTGAAGGCCCGTCCAAACCATATCGGGCTTACAGATTTATAAAAAAGTTTTATGAATGAAATGGGTTGGCATTTAACGCATTCGTACGATGCAATGCCTTAAGCTACGTATACTATCACAATATGCCATGAATATTTTCATGCTTGCTTAGAGAACCGAAAGTATTTTCGGTCCTCTTACGAGGACCTCAAAGTACTTTCGGTTCTCTTAGCAAACATGAAAAAGTTATTTGGATCTCAAGGGACGAAAAGTAAAAATTTCAACCGTGTGCGAGAGTTGCTGCCCGCGCCGTCCCTTGTGATTAACGTAATTTTTCATTACAACAACTACGAATATTGTCATTTTCGCTTCCCAAACTAGAAAAATTCCGCAAGCGAATTATCGCGAATATGATTATATTGACAGGCGAAAAATCGCTTATATTGACGTCTACATTTTCTGGTGTGTGTCAAAACAAAATGATTGCTTGAACAGTTCGTCGAAAGAAAATACAAAAAATAAAAATTTGTATTTTGGGTTCCTTGATGGTGAATAATTTGACATGGTCCCCGAAATATGTGGCACCAAGAACAGCAACTTTCAGTAAAAAATCCATTGTTTCTTTTTTCCTCCCTTAGCGCCACTGACCTGCATCATCTGTTCTCGATGCTTCACACGGAACATGACCCGTAGATTTTTCCATTTTTTCTTTAGGAAATCTTCTGAAAAGAACAAATAAACATCTGCAATACGTCTGCACAGCACACACAGCACATATAATTTTGTTAAAGATAAAAAATGCCATTTTCTTGACAAACAAAGGCTATTTCTCTCCAGGCTTCCTCAATTTTCCTTTTTAATTTGTGATTCGGATCCGATTTATCGTAAATTTCTCGGTGTGCCTCCACTTCCATAATTAGCTGCTCTTCCAGAACGTATTTCGTTGACATTTTGATAGTGTTTTAGATTCAATTTATCAGATTCTACAAATACTTTTACGTCAGAAATGTCCGAAAAAAAAATGCTTGACAAGTGCACGCGATCTGAGGTTATGTATTAAGCGATTTTAAAAATCGCTTGCGAGAGATTTTGCATCGCGCGCGATGTGTTCCACATTCCACAAATGACATTTCACGCGATTTTTTTTATTCGCGCGATTTTCTTCGTTTTTTTTAAATAAGTTACTTATTTTGCTTTAAGGCCCATAACTTGTATGCTAAAATATAGTCTACCTTTAGGCGCTCAAATATTATATTTTCGGTGATATCAGTGGACAAAGACGCAGTTTCAAAAAAGTAAGTCAGCATTTCCCTCCCTAAATGTGTTGCCTTTTAATAGCAACTAAACTTATTTTTTGGGATCCTACCTACTCTGAGAACGGCGAAAAAAATCGTAAAAATTTGCACAAAAACTCGTCGTTCTGAGACAAGGTTCAATCCCACAAAATAAGTTTAGTTCCTCTTAAAAGGCAACATATTAGGAAGGGAAATACTGGCTTACTTTTTTGAAACTGCATCTTTGTCCAAGGATATCAGCGAAAATATAATATTTGAGCGCCTAAATGTAGACTATATTTTAGTACACAAGTTATGGGCCTTAATTTAGAGACGTTTTAATAAAAGTCGTAAATATAAGTCAATTATCAACGATTGACATGTACCGGACATACTACTTATTTATATTGTGTATGCGGTGAGTGAATTTGTTCGGGCGATTTTAATCGCATCGCTCTCAATATAATTACCCTTTAATAGAGGTCTTAGTCAGCATCATAATCATCAGACTTTATAGACCATTAGTACCTTTCGGTGAGAGGTGTTTCTGTAGAAACCGCAGAATGGTGAGCTATCGTCCTTCATGCCCTTCCGTCGCCCGCCATCGTACGATGCAACTCATTACATATTGCTTTTACTATGAACGTTTAAGCTCTTATTTGAATCATTTTGTCATTGATATGACGCTCAGACATTAACACGTTTAGGACAGTTGTGTTATGGAGATAATTAGAAGAGATCAACATTTCGGCATCTAGTGCCAATATTCTGTCAGGTCATGCAACTTTATATATGCTGATGGTCGTGATGGACAAAGTGTTGACGTATCTATTTGTCTCGGTTAGAGGTATTGATTGGACTGTCGAACTGTCACGGAAATTATTACTGCTGCCAAAATGTTGATCTCTTCTAATGAACTCCATAACGCAAATACTTTCAATAATAATGGCAAATACCTTACCAATTAAGAGTTAAATTTTTTCATTTTCGGTTGTCATTTGGGAAGCGAAAATGACAATATTCGTTTGGTGTAATCAAATAATCATTTACATCACAAGGCCTACTCGTTTTCGCGTGATGTATTGAGTTTTTCATGCTTGCTAAGAGAACACGAGGGCCTCAAAATACTTTCGGTTCTCTTAGCAAGCATGAAAAACTCAATACATCACTACTTTAAAAATTAGGAAAGCGTTTCTCCCCATCATACACGCCTTGTGAGAAGTAAAAAAGGGTAAAAACTTAATACAGTTCAGCAAACTAGAGGTGGGCGACCAATTATATTTAAAAAATGTTGAAAGAAAATTCATATATGGGTATTTCAGAGTAATTCACACAGTAGCGTGTGTTAATAATCAATAAATTCTAAAACTTTTGAAATTGTTCTAGAACTTTCTATACATTTAGGTCGGTAACGGGGAAGAACATTTTCCTTATATCAGAGGCGCCGACTTTCATTTATTTTACTAGGGGCTGGTCTAATAGAATTTTTTAGCGTACTGTAAAGTCGGCTAACTTCGTCCAGTTTTCGCTGTTTTTAGTGTATTTTTGCATTTTCAGGACTGCTAAAACAATGAAATCGTGACGAAATGACGATAACAGACCCGATTCTGAAAGCATAAACCTTTCCCAATATACTGAAACTTTCGAAAATTATTCCAATTTTCAAAGAAGGTGATGTAAAACAAACAGGTAATTATCGTCCAATTTCTCTACTTAGTATATTGAATAAATTAATTTAGCGACTACTTTTCAAAAGACTAACAGAATTTCTATTAAAAACTAATTTCTTCTATAATTTCCAATACGGATTTCGTAAATTGTCAAATACGAAAATCGTCGTAGTGGAACTTATGGATAAAATTATGAATACTGTTGACAACAATGAATACGTCCTAGGTATTTTTCTGGACCTAACAAAGGCATTTGATACTGTTAATCACGAAATATTACTTAAAAAACTAGATAAAGCTGGAATCAGAGGAATTGCATTAAAATTAATTGAGAGTTACCTAAGTGAAAGAAAACAATTTGTGTCAGTTAATGGAAAAAATACGAGGGGTGACCCATTTCTGCGGTTTATGGAATAAATGGAATAAATGAGAATAAATGGAATAAATGAGAATAAATGGAATAAATGGGAATAAATGGAATAAATGAGAATAAATGGAATAAATGACAATAAATGGAATAAATATTGGAATAAATGGAACAAATGATAATTTTTTCAAATTCGTCAAAACCTCAAATAGACTTGATTTTGATGGCAACGCACATAACAAACCATACTAATGTGTCAAAAAGTGAAAAAACCCACTTTTGTAAACTTAAAAGAATTTTTGCTGAAAAATGGAATAAATGGAATAAATAAATTTATTCCATTTATTCCCAAAAAAAAATAAAATTTAATCTCAAGATGGTTTAAATGCTTCATAATTTGTGCAATCCTTTTTTTGAAATTATTTGTCTAACTTGTGATGTGTTTGGTTCAGATATTTCGCAAAAACAAAAACAAAATTTTGGGAATAAATGGAATAAATGAAGTGCGCCACCCCTCGAAAAAATAGCAGTTTACGGAATATTATTTGTGGTGTCCCACAAGGACGTATCCTAGGACCACTTCTATTCTTAATTTATATAAATGACATTGGTTCTTTTAACTTAAATTGCTCTTAGAATATATTTGCTGATGATACTTTTATGTATTATTTCAATAAAGATTTTAAGATTAATTTTTTCCACGCACAAAATGATCCTAATAGATTGAAAGAGTTCTTAAAATTAAATAAATTAACTTTAAATATTAAGAAAACCAAATTAATAAATATTCAATCAAAGAATAAAATAACACCTACTGATGTTTCTTTAACTTATGACGGTCACGTTATTGAAGAAGTTGTCAAATTTACTTATTTATGTATAACTATTGATAGATTTTTATTTTGGGATGAACATAACAAAATTCTTTGCTCAAAACTATCCAGTCGCGTTGGTTTAATTAAAAAACTTTCATATTTTCAACCTCGCCTCGTCCTGATTCAACCATTTGCCACCATAATTACGAAATCTTGAGATTAATAACAGATTGTTCAAAAGAAACTTAAAAAGATGGCTTTTAGAAGCTCAACAATTATCAAAACTTTCAAAATTGGAATCTTACTATGCTTCTCCAAACTCACACACACGCACACAAATTCAACATAATATTAAGATTATTAACAAGTAGTATTTAACATAATATTAGCATAATTAACACTTAGTCTTTAACCCTTCGTTCTGAAGCAATTTTATTTAAATAATTTAATTACAAATTAGAAATCAAATTCCTTAAAAGAATTCATTCACTGGATTGATGTTTTATTTTTTATTTAAAATTTTTATTTCTATTTACTCATTGCTGATGTCTCTTTTTTATATTTTGTTTATTATTGTAAAATAGAAATAACAAATGAAAATATGTACTAAAGCTGTAAATACATAATAATAATAACTTTAAATGTGACTTTTTAAAACCTATGAACACACGTGGCCACTCATTTTTAGCAAGTGACTCTAACCTGTCGCACCTTTTTCATAAATGAATGTAAAGTTTCAAGCTTTCATAATTGAAACTGCATTCGTCATTTCGTTTCGATTTCAATTTTTCATAGCAGTCTTGAAAATGCAAAAATACACCAAAAACAGCGAAAAAACGGTCAAAGTTAGGGTACCCGGTCAAAATTAGCCGACTTTACGGTAACCCACATGTGGGTAACACTTATATGCTCGTATTTCCATTTGTCAGTTTTTTGCCTCTAGATTTGCAAGAAACTAGAGGGGACAGGGAGGAGGTATTACGCATATATCGACTCCTAGATCATCTAGAGTGCTCAACCTTATGACATTTGATAGCTCTCTGACTTAAGATCTGCTAAAGTCCGGAAAGGGGAGCAGATAGTTCTTTATCATGAAATTTGTCGAAATATTTTCGTTGCGATTAGAATGTGTACTCTGTTCCCTATAACGCTCCCCCTCTCGGGATCCCCCGATGGCACCAGCGTCGGTACCCATTTTCAGAACCCCTTGTTGGCCCCATTTTCGGGTATTTAAGAAAATATGAACCTTCAAAGTTTTGATTCAGAATGCGATACTGTGCTTTTATTATTACGTGGGAAGTTACTTTCTCGTACGGGATATGCAAAGACGACTAGGTCTTATTGGGATTACCTCGATTCGTTTTTTAGGTAATTCGAAGATTTCGCAAAATTACCATTGGCGAAATTTTCTGATTTTAGGGTTCGTTGTAAGTAAGAAGTTTAGCAATGGACTAAGCGAAGCGAAAGTTTTTAAGATCTCTGCTAGTTATTTAATTAAATCGTGATATTCACTTGAGCGCTACAGGTCAAGATGTAAATATGTATCTTCTAATTCTCATCCGGTTTCCGAAATGTAAAAATTTAAGAAAAAATTGAAGATCTGCTGGTGGCTGAGCCCCCCTTAAATATTTTTACTGGGGGCCACAAAGCCGCGGCCCCCGTTAAGTAGGCGCCTCTGCCTTATACGGAATGCCTTTAAGTCAAAATGAATAGAAACTTTGTACTTCTGCACAGAAGTTGTAGAAAGTTCCAGAAAGTTCTATAGATTTCCAGAAAGTTTGCGAAGGATCTCGAAAGTTATCGGAAGTTCTAAAAAGAACCAGAACGTTCTAGAAAATTATATATTCATTGATTCAAGAATTCAATAGTGTTCTAGAGAGTTTTCGAAAGTACTGAAAAATGTTGAAAATTTCTGAAAGGTTCTAGAAAGTTCTAGAAATTTCGAGAATGTTCCAGAAACCTCTAGAAAAATCTGGAAACTTCTAAAAAGTTGTAAAAATTTCTGAAAAGTCCTGCAAAGTTCAAGAAATTTCTGTGAATAACTTTTGAGAAATTTCCAGAACCCTACAGGACTTTCCAGAACATTCTACAACTTTCTGGGGCTTTCGACATTCGCCCAATGCTTACCCTCTCCCACACCTCCAACTCCCTAACCCGCATCTGAAAATAATGCTTTTTTCCCGATAACCGAGTCAAAATTTCCCGGGAACCAGAAACCAGCTGCCCTAAACCTTAGTTGGGATTCCCAACGCACAGTTTCCAATTCCCACACTTACACACTTCGCGCCAATCTTGCCAAATTACACTTTTTCTGAGTTTTTTAGCAAAGTGATGAATTTTTTTTTAGCCAACAGTAAGATTCCTCAAGTTCAACACAAAACTTTCCAATTTCTCATGACTTCCCTAAAAATTCTGATGACTTCTCTAATTTCCTTTTAACTTTTCCCTGCGAACTAAGACTTTTCACCAATAACACTACTCGACACTATTTTTGTAGCAAATATGATTCCAAAAACCTCCAACCCGTTTTTTCTCTAGAATCAGAATCGGTTCTCAAAATTTCTCTATCACGTCTAAATTTTGAATTATATCAAATTAAAATTATATGGGACCTTCGAATGTTAGAAAGAGATGTTGCGAAAGTCTCTTTCTAACATTCGAAGGTCCCATGTAACGTTAATTTGATATAATTAAAAATTTAGACGTGATAGAGAAATTTTGAGAACAGATTGTGATTCTAGAGGAAAAACGGGTCTAAGGTTTTTGGAATCATATTTGCTACACGAAAATTTTTAAAAGAGTTGAACATGTTAAGTTCATTTTTTGGGCTTAATCCACATACGTTTTCAATAGGAAGCCATTCTGGCTACTTTTTAAGATGTGACCTGGGAATCCGTCACAAACAAATATTTATCTCATCTTAATATAAAAAAGTAGCAATGATGGTTACCCTATGTTTCAGACAAAAATTGTGAGCCTATTTTTTCATGGGAATGAAAGAATCTGACATCCGCTATTGAAAGTAAAAGCTCCGAAAGCTCTTTCTATTGTATTATGGTGTAAACTAGTGATGTAAACGGTGTGGTAATGCAGTTTATGGCCCAATTGTTTAACAAACCTTGTACTCTTCTGTAAGTTAGTGTAATTTCCCAGGAACGACGTTTGCAAGTTCGCGCATTATTTCCATGCACGCCCTAACCTCCACCCTACGACCCTTCCCCTTCAACTCATCCCCTCCCCTTCGCTAGACATAAAACATTAGATTTTATTTTGCGTTTATCATTTATATTCATTTTTTTGAATAAAAATAATCAACTGAAATTCAAAAAAGCCAAACAATTTTTCCCTAATACTTCCAAATTGTTCAACAAAAGTGAATAGAACAAAAATGTTGCTGATTTCGTCGTTTACGAGTCATCAGTACACCTTAAGGTCATGTGTATATCAGCACAACTGTTAACAATTGATTTTCTTAAAAAATTAATAAAAAAATTCAGAAATTGAAAAACGTTTTGATTCTTTTAAAAGTTCTAGACAGAAATAAAATGGTTTCCCAGAAATAGTAGTTAGTAGTAGCACACTCGTTTAGTGCGACGTCGGCTTATGTCAAAGTATACGAAAGCTCATTTTCTGTCGTTTGCCATTCAATTTCGTTGTGAAGTTTCGTATACTTTGACATAAGACGACCGACGCGACGTCGCAATAAAAGCGTACCGGAAAGTAAGTAAATATCCAATTTATAAAGAGAAAATGAATTTTTGAGGAATGTCATTCTCGCGTCTATTCTATAGCTCGCGCGAGTCTGCCTATCTTTCTGACTTTTTTTCCACACTAATCCACATTAATAATTTTTTTTAGTTTTCTCTTCAATCAAAACAATACCGTTGGTAATATCCAATAAATTTCGTGGCAAGAGAAAAGATAAAGGAAATATTTATAATTTAAAGAAGGTGATGCGCTTTACCTTGCCCATTTGTGCCAACCATATATCAAATTGAAAAAGAAATATTCGCTCTAATGGATCAGCTCACTGTGTGTATTGTGTTAGATTACAGCTTGTAGAAAATAGCGTTTTCATAAAAAAAAGAGAATTACCATTGAAAATGCAACGAATGCACATTGATTCGTTGCATTCATGTTATATATTTGTATCAGGTACACACAGTTAGCAATGCAATTATTAAATACCGCGCTGCAATGTGAGCATGTTACAGAAAAGAAGCTAAGAAGTTGGAGCAGCAAAAGAATATTATGAGACCTTATATTAGTTTCGGTTATTGTTTGGTATTAAGATTTGTGAAGATATATTGCGCTTAGTGGTTATAATAGCGATGCTATTAAGTGGATTGGAAAGATTTTTATTTATTATAGAAACGTCGTTTTAATTGAAAATTATTAAGACTAATTAAGATTATGTTAAATTATGTGTTTATACACCTGATAATATTGTGCGAAGTTAATGATACCGTATAATGTACTTTCGATGTTTACAGTTTATTTTTCGAATAGAGTAATTTATCAGACACTATCCTAAATTCTATGTGAAATGGTTTTGAAAATAATTAACAGCATGAATGTTATGGCACTTTCTAGCCGAGTTACGGCCAATTGTCTGCAAAGAATATCTGGTGACAGACCTGAGCGCCGCCTACACTTTTTAAAGTAGCTAGGCCGGTTGTTAACGGCTTAAAAAAATATGGAGCAAGTTCATGTGCTACATAACAGCACTTTTTTGAATCAGATTTCTTGACCACAAAACCCAGATAACACAGATCACACTTTTTAATGTGGTTGTCCACTGAATGTACATTAAATGTGGGAAATTCAATGTTGTTGAGAATTCAATTCAATTCAATTCACATTTATTCATATACTAAGTAAAGGCTAGGGGCCTTAAAATTAACAAGGTAAGCTAAAGGAAAAGCTTATAAGAATAATACTAATTAAAATTATAAAGGTTCATCAAACTGAATATAAGTACTGGATGAATATGTAACAAAATCTAAAAAAAGTAAGAATAAAAAAAATATCCGAAGAGAATTAAAATCCACAAAAACGTTCACACCAAATAGAGGAGATTGCAAATGTCGACACTACACCGTATCATGTCAGTGATTTTGCACCACCAAAATTAACACACTGTAGGAAGACATTCACCATCACCGAAACCTGCACAAAAGTCACACATCGCCAAACTATGTTCTTCTACGGTAGTAGTCAATCACGTATTTACTGAAATCATCAATGGATAGTAACCTCCTGACATTTACAGGAAGAGAATTGTATTCGAATATACCCTTGAATAGAAGCGAATTTTGAGTACGGGCAACCGTTGTCCTTGCTGGAATTATATGACGAGTACGAGAAGATCTCGCAAAACGCAGTCTCTCAAAAATGTAGTCTGGTGATCCAGTCTTGATGATTTTATGCAGGAATAGTAAGGCACGATACTTCGAGTAACCTATGATGTCACACCCCAATATTTCGTTTCTATATTCGTTCACCTCATCTCTACGTCGCAAACCGAAAACAAATCTGATGCAAGCGTTGAAAGCTTTGGACAATATACCCTTACATTTTTCATCCAGTGCAAAAGCAAAAATCTCGCAACAGTAAGTGAAATGAGGTATAAGCAGAGATTTAACTAAGTTTAGGCGGACGCGGCGTGATAAGACGTTACCATGCAACCACAAAGAACGTAATCCGCCGTAAACCTTTGACGCAATCGCATTGCATTGAGCTCCCCATGACATATCACTACTCAATATCAATCCCAAATTAGTAACTCTTTCATCGAAAGCAATTGTCTCTCCATTGGCTATGATATCGGGTAGCTCTAGACTAAGACTAGAGTTGTTGAAGCATATGGCTTTCGTCTTCTTCACGTTGAGTTTCAGATCATTAGCTCGCGACCATTCTCTGATGCTGCCGAAATCATCATTTAGTTTTTGTAGCCCCTCAGCAATTGACAGTTGGTCTCTCTTTACACCGATATAATTTTGCACATCATCGGCATATAAATGTGGTTTAGTATTGGATAATGCATCTGGCAGATCATTGATAAATAGAGTGAATAGTAATGGGGAGAGGACCGAGCCTTGTGGCAGTCCCTTAACTGTAGGAAGAAATGGCGAGTTATATTCGCCAATTTGCACACAATGGAAGCGGCCATGTAAGAAGCTAGCGATGAGATTAACTGTCAAACTTTCGAAATAAAACAAAGATCTCAATTTAACAAGCAAGAGCGCATGGTTCACGGTGTCAAAGGCCTTTGTATAATCCAGCAGCATCATCAGAGTCGATTCTCGCTTACCAAAATTCTTAAGAATGTCATCCGTTATGTTAAGCAATGCTGATACTGCGCTATACCCAGGTCTGAAACCAGATTGTAATTTACGCATTAATTCATGTGAACGTTAAAAAGAGCGATCTGCTTTGCTAGGAAATTTTCGACTGCCTTAGACAGAACTGGAAGTAAATGTATCGCGCGAAAATCATCCATTTCGAAGTATCTCGTCTTTTTATGTGTTGGTAGCACTTTTGATCGTTTCCATTGATCAGGGAAAAATGAACGCATCACTACTTGGTTTTATAGGTATTTGAGTTGTGGGAGAAGGAAAGGAATAACAATTTTCATAAAATGTAGCGGGATACCATCTAATCCTGCGGCATTCGATTTGATCATCTGAAAAGATAGGATAACATCTTCTTCTGTCGCATCAGAGAAGGAAAACTTGGGGTGGTTTGCATTTCTTTGGGAATGTTGAGATGCTTCACCCGGAATATAACTCACAAAGTTTGAAGAGAGCGAGACCTCATGATCCGCGATATATTCGTTGTACTCATCCGCTGTAAATTTTGGGGCTATATCGCTCTTAGATTTAGACACTCCTAACCCTCTCAAATTTCGCCACAAAACTTTAGACCCTAAAGAAGGATCTAGTTTCGGACGAATAAAGTTCGCCTTAGCTTTCTTCACTAGTTGGTTAGCGCGATTCCTCAACCTATTGTAATTGGAGCGATTGAGGGTATTAGGGTTAAGTTTGTAACAACGAAATGCTACATCACGCTCAATTAGAGCATCCAAGATCACCGATGTAAGCCATGGCTTCGTATCGTTAATGCCATGTCCACCTTTGGCCATTCTCACAGGCACATGATCTATCAGTAGTTGATTTAGAAAGTTGTCTAGCCATGTCACAGTTTGGTTCAAATCTACCGAAGAGTAGAAAAAATTCCAGTTTTGGTTCATTATGTCATCTACTAAGCCATTATAATTTACTCTGTTATAGTCAAGAAATTGTTTACGCACAGGCTCGTTCAAGTGCATATTACATCGATATGAGACAACTAAAAGGTCGTGATAAGATAATCCTGTGCTAATCTGATGAAAAAGTAGAATTTTGGAGACATCAGCGGTGATCACTAAGTCGATGAGAGAGGGATCACAACCTGGTTGAAAGTTGGTAGGCTGATGTCCCACCGACGCTAGTGCCAATTGATCTAGTGTATTCGAAAGTTGGCAACTTGTGCAGCCACCACGCACACATTTCAAACAACGACCATTACCGTCCTTTAGCATGTTCTCATTGAGGTCCCCGAGGAGCAGGATGTCAGTATATAATGATGAAAAATGGGACAGTTTATCTTCCAGCACATCTATTTCATCTATTCGAGGGCCTTTGTATATACCTCCTACTAAAATCTTAGAGTCTGGAAGAATAACTTCCAATAGCAGATATTCCATCCTAAGACCATCAGAGAGTTCAATGAGTTTAGCGCGAATACCCTTTCTGACAAAAGCAGCTACACCTCCACTCTTAATGCGTTTTCTGTCATTCCAAAATATATTGAAACCCTCGATATTAATCGTCCTATCAGATATATACGATTTTAGCCACGTTTCACTCAATATAATGACATGGACACTGGTGTCCTCAAAGATATTTCTAATTTCATCAATGTATATAAAATGTACAAAAAATGTGCCTGTAAAGTGGTTCATATTTCAATGTACATAAAAAGCACATTTTTTGTGCTATTAAAACTCGAAATTATTGCACTAGATCAAAAGTACATTTTTCGCACATTTTATGAGCGTGATAATGTGTACACTATTTCTATCACATTTAATGTACCAAAAATGTGCTTGTGATGTAGTACATTTCCAATGTAAATAAAAGGCACATTTTTTGTACCATTAAAGCTCGAAATTATTGCACTAGATTACAAGTAAATTTTTGGTGTGTTCGATCAAATATATTTAAATAACACTCTGTGGAGTTTATTTAATTTTCATTTACAAGCATATCTTCCAAGACGTTTTCTCTCGGTACAAAAAAAGTACATTTATGTGCCTAGAACGATAATCTCGCATTTTTCTCCCTAGGGCAAAATTGTTTTTCTCGATATATCTTTTCTCGGCAGATAAAATAGCATATGCACCGCTGTCCAGGATGGTTTATTTTGACTATTTGGATTATTTCCCACGCCTTCGGCTCGGGAAATAACCTCCAAATCGTCAAAATAGAGCGGTGCATAATCTACTATTAATGTACTTTCTATAGTTTAACACTTTATACAAATTTAATACACCAACACATAAGTATCCGGTGGCACAATTGGTAAAGCAGTCGACTCATAATCCCGAGCGTTGTGGGTTCAAGCCCCGCAAATGGCAGAAATTTTTCTAATAAAACAAATGAGAGCTTGGCATAAAAAAGGTAGATGGAAGACGTAGCGATCATCAGAATAAGAAAAACCGAAATAGAAAAGTCGGAAAACTAAA
The DNA here is from genome assembly GCA_029228625.1 of Pseudolycoriella hygida. Lineage (NCBI taxonomy): Eukaryota > Metazoa > Arthropoda > Insecta > Diptera > Sciaridae > Pseudolycoriella > Pseudolycoriella hygida. The sequence continues at coordinate 60,664,757 of CM055406.1, forward strand.
TTAAATTTTCCTTTCTTTTCTTACATAACATTATATGTACATGAAATGTGCTAGTAATTCACACTAAAAAGTACCTTAAAGGTACATTAGTTGTGTATTCAAAATGTGCATTAGATGTACATGTAATTCACATTTAATGTACATTAAATGCACTTCACGTTCCACAGAAAATATGTAACGGTAAGGACGCTTTTTAATATACATTTAATGTCCTGGAACTGGATCACATTAAATGGGATCAGCACATTTTCCGATAGCACTTTATGTACATTTCGTGGGGTCAATTGTTATATGGGAAAAGAGGCTGCGATGACCGAAAAAATGATGTTCATTAATGATAGTTTTGAACTTTTGTCAAACTGCTTGTAATTTACATATTTTCTATAAAAACTTATGCAATTGAATCGAAGTAGATGTGGCAAAGAGAATATATGTTGTAAAAAGACTCAAACGTAAATATTGCTTGAACTTGCAATACGTCCACAATAAATTAGATTGGAAATTGCGGAAGGGCAATATTTTTTCATACTAGCGTCGATCTTAAAACCGAGCTAGAGCTCTTAGGAGAGGCCTCGTTCCCATAACTGCCTGGACAACTCGATGGACAAAAAAGTTCACCTCTTTTTTCTCTGCAACACTGCAGAAAAAACATCATTATTGAATATAAACGAAAGATCACCAAATATCGTCTAGGGTTGCGTAGCGTGAGTTGGGCCCACAGCCAGAGCCACTCAGCCAACTTTCACTAAATTAATTTTCGTGATTTTCTGAGGTTCATACCTCATACCAAATTGTCAGGCATGCCCAGACCTTCGAAAACAAAACATAACCAAAGACCCGTACGTATCAGAATAGATGTGGCAAACAGAATAGATCGAACGTATCTCAATATACAAATAAGCAAACAATCTAACGTTTTATGTTCTCTTATAACTGTAAGAGTTTCAAAGGTCTATAAAAATTACCCAAGGTAATGTCAAAGGCCCTACCGAAGTACGTCTCGGACCATTCTAATCTAGAAAAGATTATATCCAAGGATTGGGCTATTTTCTCCTAAAACCCTGAAACACTTGTTCGCTTAATTCTTTACAACTTCGCCTTTGGAAACAACTTTCTTACTGTCATAGTTCTAATTCTGCCCAATTCTGGAAGTGGCCATATACCTGGAATGAGCCAAATTTCCCCAAAACCCTAAAACACGTGTTCGCTTGAATTTAATTCTCTACAACTTCGCCTTTGAAACCAACTTTCTTACTGTCATATTTCTAGAGATAATGGGTCTTACTTACTTACTTAACCGGCACTACAACCCATTAAGGGTCTTGGCCTTCTGCAACATGCTTCTCCAACTGGACCTATCCGCAGCTAACGTCTCCCAGCTGGATACTCCCACAGTTTTTAAGTCGGCCCTGCACCTCTGTTGCCCTCCGGTCTGGTTTTAAGGATTTACGACTCCCAGCCATACGTAACTACCGGTCTGATTATAGATTTGTATATTGGGCATTTTGAATTTCGGCTTACTGACTTGGACTTTAAGATTTTCAGAAGGCCGTAATAACTCCGGATGGTCAAAATTACTCGTCTCTGCATATCGTCCGCGATGTCGTTATTAGTGTTCTGCTCCGATCCAAGGTATACGAATTTGTTGACCATTTTGAATGTGTGTGTGTCGATCGTTACGGTTTCCTCCTGGTGTTGATTCGAAGGCGGGATGATCAT
>CM055406.1:60676444-60731465 GCA_029228625.1 Pseudolycoriella hygida
ATTTATTTCTCTACAACTTTGCCTTTGACAGTTAAGGAAATATAGACGAAAAACTGTTTTCGTATATGGCCAAGATTCTCAATTTCGTCCATTCCATTGGTCCCAGTGCCCAGACCCCTGTACCGATTCCCACAAAATTTTTTTGTGACATCAAATGCTTTCATTTGACACCAAAATGAGGAATTACCGTGCTATACTTGCTGAGATATTTGCAAAAAAGCTTCACCGACCCTCGAAAATCCATGTTTTTGGTCACTTCCTCGACCATATCTCCGGGACCACTTGGTCGATTTTGCTCATCTTCGAATTTGAATCATGGGAGGCATGCACCTTTCAGGGAAAAAAAGTTTAGGCTGAGCCGTTTGGAAAAAAAAGTGGAGACGGACAGACAGACGGACATTTTTTTTATTGCTTATTCGTCATCTCTAGACGATAATAGATGCATCCCGACAATAGATGCAACCTCCCACCTCGATCTACCCAATGTTACAATAAAATTGTTTGTAGTAAACGTATAGTACCTTTGTACTTCGTACGGGTCCAAAAATACTTTTAATTCGTTGTTCGATTAATGATAATGGGTAATGGCTTTCTATCAACAGATTTTTAATTATTTGCGTGTTTTTTGTGTGGAACCTCTTCGAACTGTATCCATATATTCTTTTGATAAGATTGTCGATTACATTCAATTTTTGTGTGTGCGGATGGCTCGATAAAAAACTCAACAATCTCTGCGAAGATGTAGGCTTAGAGTAAAATCCTCAACTTTAATTTATTACCCACGATCAAGAAAAACTTCCAAAACGTTTCTGCGTTTTTGGATAACATAATTTAAGTGGTAAAGCTTCTTTGAGCTGTTCGTTGTCGACAAATGAAACCTTATCCATCCCACGAAAAATTATTACTTTCCTTCGAATCCTCTCTGAAGTCATTGTAACTCTGGTAAACTATGTCACAGGACAAAACGGAAAATATTGGCGAATCGATGGCGATACAGTCAGTGTTGATGGCGATGTACCAACAGATGGATTTTACTTAGAATTAAGAGAACCTACACGTATCAATATAAGGTATGACACGAACGCCAACCGAATGTCGTTAATCCGATTTTAATCCATTGTTTTGTTTGAAACATTCAGATCAACTAAAGGACAATATCTGGGAGCTACGAAAAACGGTAATTTCAAAGTGTGTGATGGTGGCCAAGATTCTGCTACTCAATGGGAATATTAAACATATTATTGTGTGGCAATAAACTACTTCATTTTTCTACTAATTATATTTGTATCAACCTTTAAACTAAAAAATACTTAAAATAAACATTTAAATTATCGATAAGAACATGGGACTTGAACAGCTTCTATAATAAAACAAAGCAAAAAAAAAAATATTTATATTATTGGGATAAACATAAGTAAGAAATGCGATTGGGAAAGCAAAAAAAATATTGATATTGTAATACCTTTAATTATAGTTTTTAAGAATATTTAAATTATTACGTCAAGGATTCATATTACCCATTTGTAATTTCCTATTTTTTTTAATTTGTCCATTGATTGAATAGAGGTACTAGACATCTTCCTTACTATCTTCATTCGCAAATTTTCTACAACTATAGGTCCAACGCAACGAAAAACAACACGCGCAGTCATTCCGTGTTGGTCAACAATGAGGTGTAAAATCAAGACTGCCAATAGTGGGCGGAGGGTAGATTTAAAAAAAAAACTGTGTGGGAGGAGCTACGAAATTTCAGAAATGTGTCAAACGTTAGCGGTAACTACGTAGGAAACGTTGAGTTTTCGTGTTTTGATCTCGGATATTTTTGTCCCGATTGGTGCTCTCTATTCTACATGTAGAAACATATTAGACTTATTTTTTGATGCAATGTCCGAAATGCCCGTATGGCTCTACTTTAATATGAAATGATAACACATTTTTCTTATATGAACACTTGCCCTCAAGCACTACATAATTTTGATTGCGACCGTACGCGACGGGATCTTAACCGAAACTGAACTCAAGTTTTTTCATAATTAATTCAAATGGACGAAGCGAATGTAAGAGAGGGAACTTAACTTGCTATTAAAAGGCAACATATTTAGGGAGGGAAATGCTGACTTACTTTTTTGAAACTGCGTCTTTGTCCACTGATATCAGCGAAAATATAATATTTGAGCGCCTAAAGGTAGACTATATTTTAGCATACAAGTTATTGGCCTTAAGGCAAAACGCAACATACACTGCGAATGCAATCCCTTTCGTGGGTTTAAGTGACGAGTTGAGCGTCAATGTACCAAGGTTCAACGGTAATGACGAGCGACCCGCACCATGATGTTCGACGTTGGGATATGACATACATGCAAGGATGCCCTGTAACGTTATTGAATGTAAAGAATGATATCCGTTGCGACACGTATACAAAAATATTTTCCATAAACAAAATGTTCATTTTCGATTTTATATTCACACAAAAGGAAGCGAGGACATCGATCTAACGTTTATGCTCTTCTACGCCTGGTTTGTATTTAAAAAGTCAAGTCTATCAAAGCGACATTTCGAATTAGAGTTGTGTAAGTTGACAACGTTTTTTAGCGACACCAAAATTACATTTGAAGAAACCTAGCGTTAGTCACTGACGTATTTCCCATGAATTAACGTTCGAATATTCGAAAAAACGCCAAGAGCATAAACGCTGCGTTTAAAATTCAATTTTTAAGCGTACCAGACACATTAATTGCCACGTTTATTAAACTTATAAACGAAATTCAACGAAAGAAAATAGAAACTCATATGAAGTATGTGTCCGAGGATACGTAACAAATTGGTGCAACGAGTTAGTCAGTTACACCTTGTCTTGGCTATTAGATAAATTTTGGTTTTTGCGTGACGCTAGTCGTTCATCGAATCATGAAACGTCAGCAGCCAAGTTAACGTAGTCCTATGAGTCTGAAATAAATCGCGTAAGAAAACTTACCAACGAAAAATTGTTATTCTTTTTTTCGTTTGTTATGCAATGTGCTAAAATATCCTTTAAAACAATTCTTCCCTCCTGTGTCGTAAAGCGTAAAGCGCCCTCGTTTCTCGTTTTAAGTTTGAATAACGTGAAAGAAGCTCTGACCCAACCGAAAATAGAAAGCGAATGGGATACTTGCGAACGACAAAACTATTCTAGTCGATTAACGTCAGCTGTTTGAATGAATTCCATAAACAAACCCAGATAACAATTGACTCCACGAAATAAAATGTGCGAAAAATGTACTTGTGATCTAGTGCAATAATTTCGAGTTTTAATAGCACAAAAAATGTGCCTTTTATTTACATCGAAAAATGTATTACATCACGAGCACATTTTTGGTACATTAAATATGATAGGAACAGTGTACACCTTATCATGCACATAAATTGTGCGAAAAATGTACTTGTTAGCTAGTGCAATAATTTCGAGTTTTAATAGCACAAAAAATGTGCCTTTTATTTACATCGAAAAACGTACTGCATTTCAAGCACATTTTTGATACTTTAAATGTGATAGGAATAGTGTACACGCACATAAAATGTGCGAAAAATGTATTTGTGATCTAGTGCAATAATTTCGTGTTTTAATAGCACAAAAAATGTGCCTTTTATTTACATCGAAAAATGTACTGCATTTCAAGCACATTTTTGATACTTTAAATGTGATAGGAACAGTGTGCACCTTATCATGCACATAAATTGTGCGAAAAATGTACTTGTTATCTAGTGCAATAATTTCGTGTTTTAATAGCACAAAAAATGTGCCTTTTATTTACATCGAAAAATATACTGCATTTCAAGCACATTTTTGATACTTTAAATGTGATAGGAATAGTGTACACGCGCATAAAATGTGCGAAAAATGTACTTGTGATCTAGTGCAATAATTTCGAGTTTTAATAGCACAAAAAATGTGCCTTTTATTTACATCGAAAAATGTACTACGTCACGAGCACCTTTTTGGTACATTAAATATGATAGGAACAGTGTACACCTTATCATGCACATAAATTGTGCGAAAAATGTACTTGTGATCTAGTGCAATAATTTCGTGTTTCAATAGCACAAAAAATGTGCCTTTTATTTGCATCCAAAAATGTACTACATCACGAGCACATTTTCGGTACATTAAATATGATAGGAACAATGTACACCTTATCATGCACATAAATTGTGCGAAAAATGTACTTGTGATCTAGTGCAATAATTTCGTGTTTTAATAGCACAAAAAATGTGCCTTTTATTTACATCGAAAAATGTACTGCATTTCAAGCACATTTTTGATAATTTAAATGTGATAGGAATAGTGTACACGCACATAAAATGTGCGAAAAACGTACTTGTGATCAAGTGCAATAATTTCGTGTTTTAATAGCACAAAAAATGTGCCTTTTATTTACATCGAAAAATGTACTGCATTTCAAGCACATTTTTGATACTTTAAATGTGATAGGAATAGTGTACACCTTATCACTTATCACGTACGTAAAATGTGCGAAAAATGTACTTGTGATCTAGTGCAATAATTTCGTGTTTTAATAGCACAAAAATGTGCCTTTTATTTACATCGAAAAATGTACTACATCACGAGCACATTTTTGGTATATTAAATATGATAGGAACAATGTACACATAAATTGTGCGAAAAATGTACTTGTTATCTAGTGCAATCATTTCGAGTTTTAAAGGCAAAAAAAATGTGCTCTTTAAGTACATCGAAATGTGTTCCACTTTACAGGCACATTTTTTGTACATTTTATGTACATATTCTTAACAACATTTAATTTCGCACATTTAATGTACATTCAGTGGGCAACCCCATTAAAAAGTGTGATCTGTGTTATCTGGGAAATTTATACATTTACATACATAAGCTGTGACAGTAAAATCAAGCGCCTGCTTCCCGCTAGTATGTAAAACAAAGGACGGTAGTAGCTGTTTGTAAAAGTTGATTTTTGTTCGTGTTGTTGACACAACGCCATCACCTCATCTCCTCAACAATTTCAATTTACAAATTAACGCATAAACTTTTTGATGAATTCTTTGCAATTTGTTATTGTAAAGGTGTAGCTATATTGGGCGCGATGCGAATTCATTGTTTGACAGAAATAAATTGATCTTACACGATTCGCATCGCACGCTAAAACTACTCCTAACCTTTTAAATGCCAATCAAATCTTTTACTATCTGTGCTCATGGATAACTATGACGAAATGTTTGAGAATAGGAACCAGTTTGGAACTTTATGAACGAAAGCAAAGTGTTTTTAAACAGAAAGCTAAACTAAATTTTTATACGCAAATTTATACACATTTTATGCAACAAAAAAATTGACAAAAAAGTATTAACTTAATGTCGTCCGTTTATAATTTTGAATAAAAATGACAAAAAATGTGGATTGTGTTCATGTTAATGGCTATTGTTAATATGTAATGTAACAATCCTATATATTTATCTACAGTGCATGTATATAGCTACGTGAATGGAAATGCAAAATTGGTGACATTGGCTTTGTTCTATTTACTACGCTCGTAATTGTAATTATTGTTTCATTTCATTGACAAAAGAGCTGGATTTTCCAACATCAAACGAAGAACAATGTCTTTTAGAAAAGTGCATAATTTGAAGAAACAATATCTCTCTGGTTGTATGTCTACCATTTCACGTTTCGGTATACACAAGAAAAATATTCTCTCCATTTAAATAATTACAGAAGAAGACATATTTTAAGCAATAAAACATAAAAAATAACGAAAAGATAAAACACATTCTGTGATCTCTGCTTGTGGTTTTCTTGAGGCTATGAAAGAATTGTGATGCAAATTATTGCAAAACCATTATTCGAATGAATCTGTCCATTCCTCGAAGAAAACGAATAATTAGTCGAAAATTAGTGATTTTTTTTCATAATTTCACGAAAAAACAAGCGAATGCAGCAGATGTTCAACAATATAACGACTGGAGCATAATTTTTATGCGAGATTTATAAGTCCAATAAATTTTTTATGAACGAAGAGTAGAACTATTATCGTAGCTTAAAATTAATTAAGTTATCTTATCACTGAGCAAATTCAGATTTTGTTTATTTTTTATTTGTAGTATTTAGTAAACAACACACTGTATTGAATTAAAAAAATATACAAAAAATTGTATCGCTTTTCAATTTCATCCTATGGACCACAAAGCCGTTGAGTAAAGGGGTAGTTATATTAGCGTGCGATACGAATATAGCGCGAAAGTTTTGTATGAAGACTCAACTTAGCAAAAATATTTTTATCTAACTAGAACGATAATCTCGAACTTATCCCTATTATCTTCTTCTAAAATACACGTAAAAATTTAAATTTACCTTAAACAATCTATACAATAAGAAACAAGAGTCAAATTTTTGCAGCGCAAAAACTGAAAGTACAGAAAAATTATTTCGTCGTTGGGTCCGGCATTTGTGACGCAATTTTTTTAACACAACGTAATTTTGTTTTGAAAACAGAGCTGTAATTTTTCGCGAAATTATAACTTTGAACACAAGGTTCTATTCAAACAAACTTCTGCGTATTATCAGCGATAGCGTCACCTCAAGCGATATCAATAATTTTGGAAGCGGACTTTAGGACTGCGTCACACTTTACCTTTAAAGAGGTTTTTGTTGTGATATCAGTCGTTTTGGAAGTTTTCAGTTGTTGAAAAAATTTCTATTTTTTGAAAAAAATTTTCTCCGAAAAAAAATTTTTTTCTTAGAAAAAAAATTTCTCCGAAAAAAATTGTCTTCGAAAAAAAATTTTCTCAAAAAAAATTTCTCCAAAAAAGTTTTTCTCCGAAAAAAAATTTTCACCCGTGAAAAATTTTCTTCAAAAAAAAAATTTCTTCTCCGAAAAAGGTTTTTCTCCCAATAAATTTCTACAAAAAATTTTTCCTTCAAAAAAATTGTCTACAAAAAAAATTTCTCCGAAAAGACTTTTCTCCAAAAAAATTTTTCTTCTCCAAGAAAATTTTCTCCGAAAAAATTTTTTCTACATAAAAATTTTTGCTTAAAAAAAATTTTCTCCGAAAAAAAATTTTTCCTTAAAAAAAATTTTCTCCAAAAAAATTTGTCACCTTCGGCTACCTTCGGAACACTTCGTGTCACCTTCGGCTGCCTTCGGAACACTTCGTGTCACCTTCGGCTACATTCGGAACACTTCGTGTCACCTTCGGCTACATTCGGAACACTTCGTGTCACCTTCGGCTACCCTCGGAACACTTCGTGTCACCAATTCTTCTCAGTGATTGATATAACTTTCCTGAAGAAACCAACTATCTAGGTATTCTTATTCAGAATTCAGCAAAAAATCCAAGATGGTGTCACTTTGACAGTTGGCAGCTATTTTCTTAAGATACAAAAAAAATCTCCTGACCAAACTCTAAAACTTTCTAGAAGAAGCCATCTCTCTAAGCAGTGTCATTACGGAGCTAAAATTCGAAAACCGAAAAAGTATAAACGAAAATCCAAGATGGCGCTGCTATGACAGCTCTGCTGTAATTTGCATAAGAAACTTTGTGTCGTCATTTTGAGAGAGAAAATATATGAAATTCTCTCTCAAAATGTCATCACTAAGTTTCTTATGCAAATTACGGCAGAGCTGGCAGCCATTTTCTTATGATTCCCAGAATTTCTCCTGATGAAACTCTATAACTTTCTAGAAAAAACCAACTCTGCAAGTGTTATCATTCCGGAGCTAAAATCGAAAACCGTAAAAGCATAAACGAAAATCCAAGATGGCGTCGCTTTGTCAGCTGCCAGCCATTTTCTTATGATCTCAAAAAATTCTCCTGACCAAACTCCATAACTTTCCCGAAGAAAACAACTCTCTAGCTATTGTCACTTCGGAGCTAAAATTCGAAAACTCCGAGCATTACCTAAAAAACCCTCAAAATTGACCACTTTTCCACATGCCACGGCTTTTCCAGAATTTTCTCGGAAAAGCGGCATATGAAATTTTTCATTTGCGGCCGAGACTGACGTTCCCTGAAAATTTCAAGGAAATCATCGGGCGGTTCTCGAGAAAAAAAAGTAGATAGATACATAGATCGTTGACACACAACACAGGAATACAATTTTGATTATTGGACCCGTACGAAGTACCTATACGTTTACTACAAATTCAGGGCTTCCCACACATCCAATATTTAAAAAATTGTCCGTCTCCACTTTTTTTTCGAAACGCCTGCACCGATCAGCCTGAACTTTTTTTTCGCTGAAAGTTACATATGTCCCATGGTTCAAGTTCAAAGATGAGCAAAATCAATCGGGTAGTTTCGGAAATATGGTCGAAAAGGTGTCCAAAAACATGGTTTTTTGGGGGTAGGTGAGACTTTTTTTCAGATATCTCTAGAATTAAGGCAGTTAGAAAGCTACTTTCTGGGACAAAGCTGTAAAGAACTAAATGTTACCGAACACGTGTTTCAGGGTTTTCCCGAAAAATGTCCCAATCCTGAGATTCAGCCACTTCAAGAACTCAGAGGGATAAGAACATTAGACAACTCATGATTGGTGTCAGAGTTCAGAAAATGTACTTCGGGAGGGCTTTCGACATTACTTTGGGTAATTTCTGAGGATCGTTCAAATTCTGATAGTTCTGATAGTAGATTCTGCGCATTCTGATACGCATTATATTTATGATAATAGTAAGAGTTTGGTACATCGAGGCTCTTCGCACGTGAAGGCTTTACGTACGGGTCTTTGCAGATGTTTTTCAAAGATAATTTTACCATTAATATATCGAAATTGGTCATCTTTGATTGGCGATATCTCGGCTCGTTTTCAATCGATTTTGATGAGTGTGGGCTCGTTGGAAAGCTGCTGCGAAGGAATTTTTTTTAAAAATAATTTGGAAGAGGAGGGTGTCGAGGGGAAAAACTCGAAAGTTCGCCTATACATCTTGTTTTGTCCCAAAGGTTTTTGTATGGAGTTTTTTGTTTTTGTGGACGTTTTTTTTTGGGGTGTGGGGACTGCGTCACGCTCTCCGCTACCGCTTCGAGCATGATAGAAAAATTGATTCTCCATACAAAAATGTCATTTTCAAACCTCGATATCTCACCCAATTTTCGACCGATTTTTATGAGTAAGGGCTCGTTTGAAAGCTGCTGCGACGTTGTTTTTTTTTTTTAATAATTTGGAGGGGGAGGGGCGAGGGGAAAAAGCTCAAAAGTTTGCCTATATATGGCTCCTTGTTCCAAAGGTTTTTGTATGAAGTTTTTTGTTTTTGTGTACGTTTTTTTTTGGGTGTGGGGACTGCGTCACGCTCTCCATTACCGCTCCGAGCATGATGCACCTCTTGCCAGATTGTTATTTTGACGTGCTGTATTATGACCCACGCCTTCGGCTAGGGTCACAATGCCCCACACGTCAATATAACCATTTTAGGAAGAGGTGCGTTATCTACTATTATTTCTATCAAGTTGAGCTTTCAAACAAACCTGAAGCGACTTACTCGCATCACACGCTCCTTAACTGAACGAAATTCCTGTTTTTTTTTTTTTTGAATATTCGTTTTATTTATCATCCCAATAAATCTATTGTGTGGGATACAATTTAGTGCCTATCTAGTTTAATCGTTATTGACAAAGTGAGACAAAGTTAGTTTAATGAGTAGCGCACATCAAATTCAGAAAAATTCAATCAAAAGCAGCATATTATATCATAAAATATTTGTCTAATTTTTAGCAGAATTCAGCAAAATTTAGTTCAAAAATCAATAAATAAATAACGTAGTCATCATAAAAAAATATCACAGCGCCAATCACAGGTCAGTTGACGAAACAGTAAGGTGAAATAGGATAAAAGCGTTCACTAATAAATCTTCAGCTTAACTTTAGCTTTAAAAGTCCTCAAGCAAGCTAAAATGTCTAGTACGAACTAAACATAATCCGGAGCGTGAGAATTCTTAAGTTTTAGTCTAAAATGACAAATGTATAGAATGTGCTGTGCTGCCATCTATTTTCCTTAAGAACTGCCTACATACGGTCTCAGAGCTTACAGGTAAAAGACATTAGGGGACATTAGCGCTTTGGAACTATATGCTTTGCCTCTGAACGGTACGTATTAGACCATTCCAAAAAAAAATAAGTTAAGAAATTCCCGGGTCTGGAGGTTTATTTCGAAAGATTATGTTAGTAGAAAACTATCGTAGAACAACTTTTCTCGAAATAAATAGTTTTAGGGGTCCCGCAAGAGCTTTTTATTTTCCACACAAATTCAAAAAAACAATTTTCTGTCGCCATTATTTTGACTTGTCTTTCCGGGCAGAGCCGTTTGCATATTTTAGCAAGGTTCTTTTCAAAACTGTCAACCACCAAGTACTTTTTTAACCCTTCTCTTATTTCGCTTATATTCTTTTATTAATGAAACAATTTTTTAATAACGACAAAGTTTTATTCAAAAATCGGTGAAAACAGAAAAGTAAATGCAAATTTAATCAAAACGACGTTTTTTGTAGGTGTAGACATGACCTTTCGTGACGTGTTCACAATTACACACGGCTTCATGCGAACGTCACTATTATGATGGCTGGTCCTGAAATTTTGTGCGTTATAATTTTTACATGGAAAATAAAAAGCTCTTGCGGGACCCCTAAAACTATTTATTTCGAGAAAAGTTGTTCTACGATAGTTTTCTACTAACATAATCTTTCGAAATAAACCTCCAGACCCGGGAATTTCTTAACTTATTTTTTTTTTTTGGAATGGTCTATTACGTATGGATACATACATACGACAATTCCAACGAATTGGTTGGTTGGAATTATCATACCGTTCAAAAATAGCGTCATGGATCACAAGGATGCACAAATATTCCAGTAACATAGCGCAGAATGTCAATTTATTCAGCATTTGTACAAAATTTATAGTTTGTTTTTACATGAAATTTACATAAAATATTATCACAATAAATAAGAGATTTCGTCCATTGTATCACAAGTTCGTAAAGTGCCCATAATCGCGGCCGCATTCCCTCTCTGGATTGCCATGCTTATTCTTTGTTTAAGAAAAGATTTTGAGCGCGGCTCATACGTCTTTGACACTATCATTTTACTTATATCGTCAAAAAATTTAATAGCGTCCTTGCTCCACGGTCCCATTGTTTCAACAGCAAATGGAACGAATAAATTATTTTGGTTTATAAGGGATTGATATTTCCTAACTTTCTGCCGTGCTTTATCCTCTGCTGCCTCCCCTGCTTGACGAGTACTCAGCCGCAGGTTGCTGGGCGCAAGGGTATCCGTGCAGGTTGCGTCCCATATCAAACTGCTGCTTCTTACCCACGGAATCAACGTCATTCCGTCAACTCTTTTGCCGTCTTCCCTTGACAGTCCTACTAGCTCCAATAAAGCTGGAACATCCGCTGAAACTAGTGCCCTTTTTATTATGTTATTGATTTCCGCATGTCTTGCGTGACGACCAGCACTTTTCCGACATTTCAAGCCGTGACGACCTTTTTTGTCAACGCGCGATCCACAAAAACAAGTATGGGACGCACAAATGTCGGCTCCCAGCCGTATAGTAGACCAATGGTTATCCGAAAGGAGTTATTGTCCAACAGAGTGCCTATTGTTTTCGAGGGAAGTGCATGTGAATGAACCAATACACAGAATGCAAGATCATCATAATGATAAGTACTTTTTAGTACGAAGAACGAAGTTCTTTGAAGAAGGGTCTATTGCGTTTACCACCACGTTTGTAACCAGTCGAATTCCGACCCGGGAGTAGTGGGGATCATCGATCATAGTCCTTAGATGACGAATCAGCAATAAAAGAAATGTCCGTCCGTCCGTCAACACGATAACTCGAGTAAAACTCAACCGATTTTCAAAAACGTTTTTACTCTGAAAGGTAATCGAAAAATCTTTTATGGAATTGAATCTGGGCATTGTTGGCCCAAGGGCCGCCGAGCTGTTTCTGTTTGAGGTCTGAACATGACCGACAATTTATGTAAAAAAACTTTTTTGATTTAGAGCCCTGGGACTTGTTTTTGTACATAACTCGAGTGAGTCTCTTCCGATTTTCATTTAATGAAAGAAAATATTTTAATAAGAAGCCCTTGGACTCAGCCAGGACGTTAAAACTGGGGCCCAACGTTTTTGTTTACATAAATGGGGTAAATGATTTTGTTGACTCTTTTTCTGTTTGAGAGGTAACCGAGTACCGAATTATATTCAAAAACAAATTTGGTCCCGGTGCCTAGGCTCAAGTGGGCCTCAGGTCGGTATTAAGGTCGGCCCTAACCAAAACATATGCAGGGGACCCGTACGTATCAGAATAGATGCGGCAGACAGAGTTGATGTTGCGAAGAGACTCGAACGTATTTCAGTAAATATTGCCTTAACTACTAAGTGTATGAAATTACGTCCACATTGCCGATAGGGCAATATTGAAAAACCCGTCCGAAGAAACGGTGTAAAAAAACCTTTTCGAAAGCACAAAATTGACCCCCAAATATAGAAAAATGTTCTACTCAATTTTCTCTACAACATAGAAAAAACCATTTTTTAGGCTAGGGTCGACCTTAGTACCGACCTAGGGCCCTAAGTAGAGGCCTCGGACACACAATTCCATAGCCAAAAATGTTTCCCTCAATTTCCTCTGCAACATAGCAAAAAAATTTTTTTTTTGGCTAGGGCCGAACTTAGGACCGAAATGGCCCACTTGAGTACTAAGTACAAGCAAAAGTTTCTTTTATAAACTATCGGTCATGCCTAACAAAAAGAAGATTTTGAAAATCGAAAAAAAATTTACTCGAGTTATGTACAAAAAACATATAGAGTCCTAGCAGAGACTCGTTTTTAGTGCTCCAGCTAAGTCCAAGGACTCAAATTCAAAAAAGTTTCTTCCATAAATTGTCGGCTATGCCCAGGTCTTTCAAACAAAAAAAAAATTTGAAAATCAGAAAAGGTTTACTCGAGTTATGTACAAAAGACCAAAAGTCACTTAAACGGCCCTAGCTCGGTGGCCCTTAGGCCGACAGTGGCCAGATTTTTCGATTACCTTTTAGGGAAAAAAAGTTTTTGAAAATCGGTTGATTTTTACTCGAGTTATCGTGTTGACAGACGGACGGACGGACATTTTTTTTATTGCTGATTCGTCATCTAAGGACCATGATCGATGCTCGCCCCTACTCCCCCTAATTCGACTGGTTACAAACGTCGTGGTAAACGCATAAGGCCCCTTTTCGAAGAACTTCGTTCTTCGTACGGGTCTAAAAATGTTTTTTGCTATGTTGTAGAGAAGATTGAGGTGAACATTTTTGTCTATTGGGGGTAAATATTATACTTTCGGAAGAGCTTTAATGTTGCTTCGGAAGGGTTTTTTAATATTACCTTCTCGGCAATTTCCAATACAATTAATTTAATGTGGACGTTCTTTCATACACTTAAGAGTGATTTTGCGAAAACTTCGAACGATTTCGTACACTTTTGGGACAACATGTCCTACTTTTTCCCGATGAATGTGTCACTCGATTCCTTGTTCTATAGTGAGAAAAGTAATTTCTCATTTTTGGAAAATTTGATATCTCGGGGGAGTTATGGTGCTCTAAGTAAGTGGATGTCAGGGGGTGATAAGAATGGTTTTCTGGCTATAACTCGTATAAAACAAAATTAAATCAAATGAACTTTTATGGGATGGTAAGCCCCAATGATACAAAGGTTTTTCATCATTGGATTCCTTGGAGCCTTCCCCCACTCCTGAGTTATTAATCATTTTAGGTGAAAAATTCGGAAACGCTTTACTGCTTGAAGCAGCGATAAACCGAAAAACTGAGTACGGGGCGTGCTAGTATACTACCCCTACTGTAAGACCATGCAAAGACTTCACTGGTTTAAGGCTGTTGCACCGGTCTGGAACAACTTTTGTAAGAAAGGTAAATTTTCGACACTTTTTCTTGACTATTTTCAGCGGAAGAAGTCTGTATAACGGCCCTGAAACATGATCTGCAGCTGGACATGCGAAAAGGAGCTGTTCACAAGTGACGGTGTACTCTACGGAAGGGGGAGGCGGTGGTTACGAAAGAAATCGTGATGATGTTGAGTTTTATATGGAAATTTAGAACGTTTTGAACACTTTTTCTATGGAAAAGTGGGAGTGGGGGAGGGGTAAAAAATTATATAACACAGTGTGTGACGTCATTTGTGAATAAACCCCCACAAATATTTGGAATCAAAATCAAAGTAAGAGTCACATAGTCTTTTGTTCAAAGCTCCAACTATAAACACTACAACTACTAAAGAAACAAATTACATGAAAACTACATGTAAAGAATGATACTGAATTCGAATAGCTAATGAGTCAAGGGAACCGCTTTTTAATTTTAATTTTGGATCAGGTAATTGCGTACGAAAAGTTAATTTTATTTCTCTTTTGCCCTAATAAAATTGTCACTTACCTTTACCTTTATGAACGTCAGATTTAAACCAAAATCAAATATTTGTGGGGGTTCATTCACAAATGACGTCACGCACCAGCTCTACCGTATAACGCGCCACATTAAATCCAATTTGGCGGCAAGGAGATCTGTCGGAATGCTTGCAATCGATTTGAAGGCAGCATTTGATTCGGTGTGGCACGCCGGTATTCTCCATAAGATGAGTTCACTAAACTTTCCTACTTACTTGGTAAAAATCATCAAATCTTTCCTCGAAGACAGAGCTTTGAGGGTAGCTGTCGGGAAATCAATTTCACCTGAGTATCGGATTAGAGCTGGAACTCCACAAGGATCAGTCTTGCCCCCGCAATTGTTCAATCTTTTCTTAAGTGACATTCCAGCCGTTACCAAGGCACTCATGGCTCAGTTTGCAGATGACACGGCGTTATTAGCTACATCGCATAGCACTAGATGTGTTGTAAATAGGCTCCAAGCTGCCTCTAACCAACTGTGTCGTTATCTCAAAAAATGGAGGATACGGATTAATGGTCAAAAATCAGAGGCCATACTGTTTACGCGGAAGAGAGCTGCCCGGCACCTACCGCAAAAAAGGCTTAAAGTTGATGGCATGAATGTCGAATGGGGATCATCAATTAAATACTTGGGGATGATGCTCGACCCAAAATTGAAGTATAGGGCTCATATAGACTTCCTAATGACTAAATCAAATAGGCTGGTGAGATCCATGTACCCTTTAATTAACCGGCGATCGCGACTCTCGGTAAAGAACAAACTCTTGATTTATAAATCGATTTTCAGACCCACTTTTACATATGCTGCTCCAGTCTGGTCACAGTGCGCTTAGCGCACAAGAAGAGACTTCAAACCTTTCAAAATAAACTGTTGAAAATGATCCTCGATAAACCATGGCGCACCCCCACCTTCGTTGTTCACGACGATTCAAATGTAGAGCTTGTTTCGGAATTTTTCGGCAAGCTGTGCGCGAGTTTTGCGGGCAATTGTCACAATAATTTCAACAGAGACGTAAGGGAGTTGATAGATGAGTTTCCTATTACTTTTTAGCTTTAGTTTTAGTATTAGTTAGTTTTAATCGAGAGGTTTTTCTGGCATTTTCTCCTCGACCTATATATTTTTGTGTTATGTGACTTCGGAATTAACTGTTGAGGCTAGTTCTAGCACATCTAAGTTTAAGAGCCATGAGCTAAAACCCTTAACTCGTTGTAATTTATTGTAACTTTAAACTCCCTAGAATTGAATAAAAGCCGTTATTGACGTCACACACTGTGTTATAGAATTTCCTCCCCCCCCCACTTTCACATAGAAAAAGTGTTAAAACGTTCTAAATTTCCATATAAAACTTCCTTCCGTAGAGTACACTGTCACTTGTGAACAGCTCCTTTTCGCATATCCAGCTGCAGGTCATGTTTCAGGGCAGTTATACAGACTTCTTCAGCTGAAAATAGTCAAGAAAAAGTGTCGAAAATTGACCTTTCTTACAAAAGTTGTTCCAGACCGGTGCAACAGCCTTAAACCGGGGAAGTCTTTGCATGGTCTTGTAGTAGGTGTAGTCAGGCCTGGACTGGCCATACTGGGCGATCGGGCTATACCCGAAGCGCCCCTCGGTCTTGGCGCCTCTCACACGGTCAGGCGCCCTTCTGAAAAATATGTAATTTCTTCCTTACTTACACTTTTACGAAAATTATTATTTCATAACAGATAGCACGTGAATGAAGGAAAAAGATGTTTCGATTCTTTTATTTTCAAAATTTTCGCCTGCGGCGCTAATGTCTTCATTTACTACCTTACAAATGTTACAAATTTTACGACAGCGACGATACTTTTTCAATGAATGAAGCGGAAAAATTGTTTCAATTTAACTTAATTCCATTGTGTAACGTTTGCTGACGACTGGAAAAGCAATACAATAGTTTTGACTCACTCATAAAAGGCTAATGCATTTAATTCTTTTCAAAGGAATGTATTTCCCCTAAAATATTTCGCCTGCGGCGACGAAATGGGGTGTAAACATAAAAACGGAGTGAAATTAAAAAGGGAAAGGAAAACAAATCAAAATCTATTAAAGTTCAAAAAAAATTTCGCTCGCTCCGCTCGCGTCTTTCTACAAATTATATTCAGCTTGGACTACAACATTTGATAATAAAACACATGGATACCGGCTGAATATAGCGAAAAACTTGACATATTAAAATGTTTTCTTTTCTATAGCTCGTTCGGGCAGATAATTTCGGCTTTTACCTCTTGGCGCCTTTTAGTCTGATCGCCCGATGCGCCTTTAGGTAGCCAGTCCGGCCCTGGGTGTAGTATAGTAAAACACCCTATACTCAGTTGTTCGGTTCATCCCTGCTTCAAGCAGGAAAGCGTTTCCGAAGTTTTCACCTAAAATGATTAATAACTCAGGAGTGGGGGAAGGCTCCAAGGAATCCAATGATGAAAAACCTTTGTATCATTGGGGCTTACCATCCCATAAAACTTCATTTGATTTAATTTTGTTTTACACGAGTTATAGCCAAAAAACCCTGACATGCATTTACTTAGCACACCATAACTCCCCCAAAATATCAAATTTTCCAAAAATGAGAAATTACTTTTCTTACAATAGAACAAGGAATCGAATGGCACATTCATTGGGAAAAAGTAGGACATGTTGTCCCAAAATCGTTCCAAGTTTTCGCAAAATCACTCTTAAGAGTGGCTTCGTCTTTTTTCGTTACATCAACTCTGTTTGCCACTTCTATTTTGATGCGTATGGGTCTCTTGCATATTGTTTCGGTGTGATACATATTTCAAAATATTCACATTTTTTGTCATCTAGTCCATTCTAGTCCAATTTTGAAAACTCTGATCGCACACACACACACTCTGACACCAGTGACACAAAAGAAAGTGAGTGCGTCTCATAACACGGTTCGCATTACAATAATAATATTTTGTGGTTAAAAGTCGTGCTCGAAATCACTCCCAAAATATACAAATAAAAACACATTTTTATTTTCGCAAAATTCATACATTAGGATGGATGTACCGGAGGCGAGCAACGTTGAAAAGGTAGAAAGTGATGATCAAATTGAATTACGTCAACGAGAAGAATTAACGGCATACACAACTGAACTGTCGGCTAGAATAACAAGCAAATCAAATTTACGTCAAGAGAATTTAACATGCACTCGGCCATCAGAAGAATATTTCGCCCGTTTGGATTCAAGTCTGAAAAAGAACACGGCTTTCGTCAAGCGATTGAAACAATTCACAGCTAGCCAACTTGATGGATTTCTGAAGGATATGTCAGGATTGAATCTTACCAAATACATCTCGGAGGTCAGTTCTTCCCTTATCGAAGCGAAACTGAAAATGACCGATGTATCCGCGGCTATTACACTTTGTTCTAAGCTGCACCAAATGTATGGAGACTTTTCTACAGCTTTTTTTGAAAATTGGTTAAAGATTCTGACTATCAAACCGGGCGAGAAATTAGCCAATTCAAGTAAAACGAGAGTTGATTTAAGATTTTTCGCTGAGCTGATTTCGGTTGGAGTTTTTAGTAATAAGATGGGCCTGCCTTTACTCGGCGCAACACTTACCGGACTAATTCAATCCGATAAGGAAGATCACGCTAATCTGTCTATCATTTTATCTTTTTGCCGGCACTGTGGTGAAGAATACGCTGGCTTAGTGAATCGCAACATGCACACGTTAGCCCAGGTATTAGGAGTTAATTTCACTTACGCTAAAAACCAAATTTATTTGCTCCTTTGTTTTGTCAGAAATTCAATGTGGAGCTGCCTACGTACACTCTTTTGACATCCGACAAACAGCAAAATCTACGAAATTTGCTCAAGGATTACTTTTACACACTGTGTAAGCATTTGTACTCGGAGCACAAGTTGTATCACCAAGCCATTCGTACCAATCGAAATATTTTGGCGTCGAAAGGGGAAGTTTCTAGTGAGCGGAAAGAGAAACTGGAAATGATGCAAAGTAACTTTGAGAAGCTGTCAACATCCGTACAAGCAATGGCTGAGCTGCTTAATGACAATATGCCGGACTTACCGAAAGATGAAGAAGATCCCGTCAAAGGAATGGTGCTGGAAAATGGCAAGTTAATGTTTGATTCTTGAATGCTATCTTAGGGCTTAAGGGTTAGGAATTTGTATGAGATAATGTTTGGTCGGGCATCGTGCAAGGAGAAACATTTCACGCATTTTCTTTATAGACGACTTGAATGAATCTCAACTGGATCCGTGGGGCGATGAAGAAACTAAAAGCTTCTACATGGATCTACCAGATTTACGAGTTTTTTTACCCAATTACGCTCCGAAACAAGCACCGCCTCCTGTTGAACCTGCCATGACCGAAGAGACGTTAGATATGGACATTGAACCGGAATCGCTGCAAGTCGATGTTAATGAGCTATCCAGTATGGAAGACACTAACAATGCAGAACCAATTCCTGAGGAAACAACCGCACCAGCTCCAACTGGCGTGGGTCACGGTACAAAACAGCAGTTCGAAGCGTTCTTGTCCAATTTAGTCAATTGTGTCAACAAAGAGTTGATTGATTCAGCTGCCATTGAATATCTCCTCAACTTAAATACGAAGAATAATCGGAAAAAGTTGGCGAACTCATTGTTTGGAGTGCAAAGGTTAGTTTTCTTATAAATTCGTTTGTTATCAATTTCGAACCATTTGCGCTGGCAGCGTTCAGTGCTTCGTTGGCTTTTTCTTATTTTGTTTTTCGTGTATGCAAACTACGTACGGGAACTTGGAAGCGGGTAGACTAGATTCTTAGATTTATCAGATTAGGACGGTTCATCTCTGTGATCCTTCATGAACCATACCTTCCCATCCCGAGCAGGATCCTGTCTAGTGGGGCAGGTTGCAATCTAGGAATCCGAGTGTTTAATTGTATAGCTTCCTAGAGTCCTTATTCGAAATCTCAGGTGCAAGATCACATGAGGAAAACTCCATAGCGGCAATCTATATAAAACCTAACTTGCAGGCGATGTTGCTCCATCAATTTTCAGATAGGGACACGACTGTAGTTAGGATTAGTAGAACGGCTAAGGCTGGAGGGGATCTTCTCGTAGCATCCTGCTACATGCCAGATGGGGCGGACTGTCCGTACACAGATCTGCTTATCGAGGCGATAAACTTCTCGAGGGTAAATGAGGTTCCAATGATTCTAGGTTGTGATGCCAACGCTAATCACACGGTCTGGGGTAGCTCGAACACTAACTCGAGAGGCTCTCTTCTGCTTCAGTTCATAGCTGACGCGGAGCTGAACATTTCGAACAGAGGTAAAGTGCCGACCTTCGTTACTAAAAACAGAAGCGAAGTGCTGGATATCACTTTAGTATCTGACTCCCTGGTAGACCAGATCGATTCATGGAAAGTATTGCTAACGCCTAGCTTTTCGGACCACAGGTGCATACACTTTAGTCTGAAAGGCCAAGTGCCGAAGGTGGTCAAGTACAGAAACCCGAGAAGGACGAACTGGGAACAATATAGGAATTTCCTGAAGGAGCATGTTGAGGAGAAGCTATCCACGGTCATTCCGAGATCCTCTGAAGAGCTGGAAGAAGCCGTGAATAGCATTACGTCGCTGTTAACCGAGGCATACGAGAGCTTGTGCCCAGAACTAAAATCTAGTGGGAGACGGAAAGATAGGCTATGGAGCCTGGAATAAAGCCAGGAGAACCTCCAGGGATGTAAATTAGAACGCCTACAGAACATCACAGAGAATGTTGGTGGAAAGCGAGGGAGATATGGAAAAACTTCTGTGCAGAAATGGATCACGTTCCAGACTATGCCAGAATTCATAAAATCCTTGCAAAGAATTCGAAGCTTACACCAGGCTCATTATTGAGGCCGAGTGGGGAATTCACGAGTTGCGGGAATGAAACGGCTGTACATCTTCTGGAGACCCATTTCCCGGGCTGCACTAACGAGAAAAGCGACCTCGGAGAAACAGCTCCACACTCGCCATCAGGGGAGGACTGGGCTCTGGCTAGCCGGATTGTCACTGTGAACAGGTTGAGATGGGCCATTGGGAGGTTCAGGCCATTCAAGTCGGCGGGAAACGACGGAATATTCCCTGGTCTTCTAAAAGAAGCCGGAGAGATTCTGTTGGAAAGCAAAGCTCGCTAGCTCTTGGTCACATACCAATGGCGTGGGAAACCGTTAAAATAACATTTATATCGAAGCCAGGTAAACCCTCCCATTGTGAGGCTAAGGACTTCAGGCCTATCAGTCTCACATCTTTCGCACAGAAAACGTTAGAAAGGCTGATAGATTTCTATATCAGGGACGAAATCCTTCCGAGGTATCCGCTGCATGCGAATCAGCACGCATACCAGGTAGGGAAAACTACCGATTCTGCTCTTCACAATCTGGTGGCCAAGAGAGATCTTTTGAAGGTGAGGAAATTGCACTTGGATGCTTTATGGATATTCAAGGCACTTTTGACAACACCAATTTTGAGATCACTCGCCAGGCCCTAGAGAGTAGAGGAGTAGCACCGGTAGTAACGAGGTGGATCACTAGTATGCTTAGAAACAGGACAGTTGAGGCAACGGTATGTGGCCACAAGGTAAGTTTCTGGGCATCTAGAGGCTGCCCTCAGGGGAAAATACTATCCCCACTGCTGTGGTGCATGGTCGTGGACTCCCTAATTAGGAGGCTGAACGACGATGGAATTTTTGCTCAAGGGTACTCGGACAATCTGACAATTTTGATCAGAGGTAAGTTTGAGAGCACATTGGGCGACAGAAGAGGTACTCGCTGAAGATAGTGGAGGAATGGTGTCGAAACAACGGCCTCAGGGTAAATCCGGACAAGACTGACATTGTCCTTTTTAGTAGAAGGACGTCTGGTCACGAACGGGTGTGGAAATTGAGGCTGTTCAATAAAGATATCGTTCCTGGAGCATGGGTGAAATACCTGGGAGTTATTCTCGATCATAAGTTGAACTGGATCGAGCACGTCAAGGACAAGGCACAGAAGGCTCTAGTAGCCTTCTGGATATGCAGGAACTCATTTGGAAGAAACTGGGGCCTGCCGTCCAAGGCTATACGGTGGATGTATGAAGCTGTCATAAGATCTATGATGAGTCACGGCTGCGTTGTGTGGTGGCCGAGGCTCGACATTAGGAGTGCGAGGAAAGAGATGAACGAGATTCAAAGGCTGGTATGCACTTGTATTACCGGAGCTATGAAATCGACAGCCACGGTGGCTATGGAGACATTAATTAACCTGCCACCGGTCCACGTGGCATTGAAGGCGAAAGCTTTTGCTACGGCGGATAGACTGTCTCAGAACGATCTTTGGACTCCGAATTTCACTTTGGGCCATGGGAGAATCAAGAAGGCTATCACTAACGAGGTCTTTGAGATGCCTAGGGACCGAATGAAACCGGAGACGGACTTCGTAAGGCGTTTTGAGACTGTCATACCCGATAGGTCTGAATGGCTGGAAGGTTGGCCAAGCTGCCTATCAGATGAAGTAATTGTGAGATTCACTGATGGCTCTAAAACTTCAGAAGGTACGGGAGCCGGAGTATTCTCCCCGGAACCGTTGGCGGAAAGGGTGGTACCGCCTTGGTGGGTATGCCGACGTATTTCAGGCTGAGATTTTCGCGGCAATGATGGGAGCGCGGGAAGCAATGTTATAGTGAGGCAATGATCAAAGCGCTCATCTCACCTGTCGTTACATCCAAGCTAGTAAAAGAGTTAAAGGAAACCTTGAACCGGATGGGACTGAGAAATCAGGTGACGCTGGTCTGGGTTCCCGGACACTCTGGCATGGAGGGTAACGAAAAGGCGGATGAGCTGGCGAGGACAGGCTCGGCTACATTGGGTTGCGGGCCAGAACCTCTCATACCCATCCCACACTCGGCATGCGTAAAAGCAATAAAGAGTTGGGTGAGGTCGGAATTCGCTAACCATTGGAACACTTATGAAGGAGGAATGCACACAAAGCGTTTCTTCCCGGTGCCCGATGGGAAGAGGGCCAAAGAACTACTAAATATGGACAGGACACGCATCAAGAGGGTGGTGGGTGCGATCACCGGGCACTGCGGACTGAGCAAGCACCTGGCAAAAATGGGAATCTCTAATGACCCCAGTTGCACCTGCGGCCTAAGTGAGGAAACGGGCGTTCACGTCATATGCGAATGCCCGAAGTTCTCCTCACTAAGGCTCAGGACACTAGGAAGTCATGTAGTCCAACCCGAAAGTGTCGCCAAAATGGGACCTGTCGCTCTAGACAGGTTCCTGGTAGGGACTGGGAGGTTTTCGAGATTTACATGATGAACGGGTTACGAAACAAAGGATCATCAGATCTGTGTTTCAAGGACCAGTAATGGACCGGCCCAAACTGATAAATCTAAAGAAAGATCACATGCAATCCCTATTTTCGTAAGATGCTTACAGAGCCCACAATGTCCGGTAATCGTCCCCAGAACCTTTTGTATGTGACTCTGGTCCATGGTAAGCAGCTTCAGGCAATGACACGAGAAAGGTGGAAGACGTCGATGCCAGCTTCCGTAGCTCGTCTGCTAATTGATTAACAATTATACCTGAGCGTCCAGGGACCAAAGCCTTGGAGGTGGTAATAGGCGACATAACAGCTTTAATCATCGCTTCACTGTCGGAGCGGCGGACTATGCAAAGTGTTATAAAGAATTCACTACTTCCTTCTACTGATAAGATCATGAAATACTTTCCTGAGAGTTTGCTTCCTTTTCCAAATTTAGACACTCTACATCGACCTTTACTCCACTGGCTCTGGCTTCGGAAATGTTTGGGCACTGGGCATGAAATGGAAAAGTGAGTTTTCAATTCACATCCTATCCGCATTCCTTGCAGTATATTAATTGCATTGACTCATTGTAGACTCAGCTCTACATCAGATAGTTTTCAATGTAGAAAAGTCAATGAATTTCGGCGAAAAGACTCTAGCAACGTTTTTAGACTTGGAAGGAGCTTTTAATAAAGTTACCTTCGGTGCCATTAATACTGCTATGAGAAAATTCGGCGTGGAAAGGACACTGATAAGGCGGATCATGGCTATGTTGACCAACCGAATATTATCGATAGACTTATTTGGTGCGCATAGAAGCGGTTTAGTTGACAGAGGATGCCCACAGGGCGGAGTCTTACCGCCAATTCTCTGGAATATGACGGTGGACAGCTTGCTCACGAATCTGGAGTTCTAGCGGTTGGTTTTGCCAACGATATCGCTATCCTGATCTCGGGTGCTTACGAGGAAGTTTTATGTTCGCTGATGAATAAAGCGTTTCGAATTGTAGAAGAGTGGTGTATAACTTCAGGGTTGTCTGTAAATCCAGATAAAACCGGACTTATCCTCTTCACCAGGAAACGGAATCTAGTTTCTCTGCAAATACCAGTACTTTTTGGAACTGTCCTCAAGCTGACAAACAAGGTCAAGTAGCTTGGCGTCGTTTTGGACAGTAAATTGGATTGGAACGAACATGAACACGATTGGAACAAAAGAGTCAGAAAGGCGCTGAGAATTTTCTGGGCATGTCGCACCACGTTTGGCAAAAAGTAGGGCCTCAGGCCATCCGTTCTGTATTGGATGAATAGAGCCATAGTAAGGCCTATACTGACTTACGGATGGGCAATACGAGCTGAACTGGGTGCCACGCGAAGGAAGATCGACAGCGTTCAACGACTAGCGTGTCTGAGCATAACTGGAGTGATGACATCGACGCCGACAGCGGCGATGGAAATACTACTGTCACTGCCGCCGCTAGACCTGTTTTTAAAACAAGAAGCTGAAATGATAGTGTACAGGCTGTACAAAGGAGGAAATTGGATTGCACAAGATCAAAATTTGGGTCATGCAAGCATTCTCGCGCAACTCAGAGATGAGTTTAGCGAAGTTGATATGCCAGAAGACTCTATGCTAGCGCGTTTCTGCTTCGAAAGAAGTTTTGAAACATACCTACCCAAGAGATCCGAATGGGAATCAGGAACGCCTCCAGTGGAAGCGGATGTCGTGATTTACATAGATGGATCAAAGACAGATGAAGGAACGGGTGCAGGTGTACACTCAGTTGACTTGGATTATAATATATCCATGGGTCTGGGTTCATATACCACCGTTTTTCAGTCAGAGATAGTCGCCATCTGTGAAAGTTCAGATATGGTGCAACAAGATTGCATAAGAATCGTCTATCGAGGCACTGTCATCGGTCAAGATTTCGTCGAAGTTAGTTCTGCAGTGCTTCGAGACCCTGGAAACTCTGTCAAAAGACAATAAAGTCACATTGACATGGGTACCAGGACACTCCGGAGTGCAAGGGAACGATAAGGCCAGAGAGGGAAATAATTCCAACTTCATTGGACCAGAACCTGCTGCCAGTAGATATTCAGGTCTGATGAAATCCTTTGTGAAAGCAAGAACGAATCGAAGCCACCAGGAGAGATGGAATACGCTCTTAACCTGTAGGCAATCGAAAGAATTTTTGACAGGGTGTAATGACGGGAATACAAAATTTCTGTTGAGCCTAAACAGGAGAGAATTGAGTAAACTAGTTGGAATCTTAACGGGTCACAACAGTTTGAACTACCACCTCAGCAAGATGGGAATCATTGCAGACATGCAGACCCAACTTGCAAGAACTGTGGACTAGAACCAGAAACGGCTAGGCATTTCATATGCAGTTGTGCGGCTCTGAAAAGTCTCAGAACGAGGCTCTTAGGAGACTTCTATCTGACTCCTGAAGAGCAACTGGAACTAAAATTGACCGATGTGCTTACCTTTATCACGAGGAGCAAGCGGTTTAATGAACCCGAAAGGGGATTTTAAAAGATTTTTTTTTGGAAAGGGAAGTGCAGCACAATAGGCCCAACAAGGATGGCCTCAGTGCTTTAATTCAGGACGTAAATCAGACGGGTGAATACATTTAATTTAGCTCTTAAGTATTTAGATGTATTTTGTTATACAAATCGAATTATATTTCCCAAATAAACCACAACCAACTGCATTGACGTCATATCAAAGTTGTGACACCACGCAGCTTCCTTTTTTATGGATCAAAGAGACAAAGTACGCAGCCTGATGTCAAGTTGAAAAATATTTTGCTATAAACTACTCGCTACCGCCTACAACTTTCACTTAAATCACTTTTTGGTACCAGACTGCGTTTCGAACTTCGATGGATTCTCAAACATAAGAAAAGGGGGAGCATCGATCATGGTCCTTAGATGACGAACAGAAACAAAAAAAAAGTTCCGACTTTCATACATTTTTTTCGTTCGAAAGGTCTAGGCATGCCCGACACTTTGTGGAAGAACATTTTTTGATTTTGAGTCCATGGACTCAGTCGCGACCCTAAGACTGAGTCTCTACTAGGGCCAAACGTGTTTTTTCTACTTAAATCGGGTAAATGTTATCCGATTTTCAAAATCTTTTTTTTTCCTGAAAGAAAATTGAAAAAATAACGGAATTGAATTCGGGCAAAATCGGTTAAGTACTTTCGAAGTTACGGTCGAAAAAGTGGTCAAAAACGTGATTTTTTGAAGATTGGTGGAGGTTTTTGACTTATATCTCTGCGAAATTAGAACGGATATCGGTCACTGCTGTGAAGTTAGCCAGTGAGAGAATCCGCCCGTGAGAGAATATGGTGGTCAGAGAGTCAGTACGTGGAAAGTGAACGGCTCCTCGCCACTCTCTCACAATTGTATTATCTCAGCCAAATCTTTACATTGTGTCATTCTCTCTTCACTCACAAGCTCACCTTTAGGGTTACGGGTTTATCGGCGCTCTACGTGTGAGGGGTCCCCGGTTCTTTTAATAATTAATTTTACTTTCAGTTTTATTTTTTACTCTACTTCGGGAAGCATCTATGCGAGCTAACACATTTAACAAGTTCCCTCCATTGAAATATGTCTCAAAACATAGAAGGGACCCGTACGTATCAGGATAGATGCGGCAAACAGAGTTGATGTTACGAAAAGACTGGAACGTATTTAAGTAAATGTTGCGTTCACATTAGACTGTATTGGAAATTGCCCGTAGGGCAATTTTGAAAAACCCGTCCGAAGTAACGGTGTAAAAAATTTCTCCGAACGCACAAAATTGACCTCCAAATAGAGAAAAATGTTCTCCTCAATTTTGTCTACAAAATAGCAAAAAACTATTTTTTGGGCTAGGGCCGACCTTAGTACTGACCTAGGGCGTTAAATAGAGGCCTCGGATACATACTTCCATAGACAAAAATGTTTCCCTCAATTTGCTCTGCAACATAACAAAAAACATTTTTTGATGTTAGGGCCGACCTTAGGACCGACATGAGGCCAACTTGAGCCCTAAGCACAGGCAAAAATTCTTCTATAAATTGGCGGCCGTGCCGAGATCTTTCAAACAAAAGAAAGTTTCTGAAACTCGGAAAAGATTTACTCGAGTTATGTACAAAAAACACGTAGGGCCCTTAAAAAGACTCTTTTTTAGTTCCTTCTATAAATTGTCGCCCATGCCCAGATCTTTCAAACAAAAAAAAATTTATGAAAATCAGAAAGCCACTTAAACGGCCCTAGCTCGGCTGCCCTTGGGCCGACAGTGCCCAGATTCAATCCCGAAAAAGATTTTTCGACTACCTTTCAGGAAAAAAAAGTTTTTGAAAATCGGTCAAGATTTACTCAAGTTATCGTGTTGACGGACAGACAGACCGACAGACAGACAAACAGACAGACCGACAGACGGACATTGTTTTTTTCGCTGATTTGTCATCTGGAGGCAACAAAAAAAGTTTTCCCCTTACTCCCGGGCTCGAATTCGCAATGTAACAAACGTGGTAGTAAACGCATCAGACCTACGTACTTCGTACGGGTCTAAAAAAAAGTTATTCAGGGGTAGCGAGATCTGAGGCCTGGACCGAGTAGTGAGTATATTCGTTAGAAAGCCTATAGCCAGGACTGTCTCTGGTAAGAGTCACCAATGGGTCCAAGCCTTCCTTTCCAGACTCCTTCCCTTCCCTTCGGCAGCCCGACAAAGTTCCCGCCCGTGAAAAATGTATTCAAATAGATTTTGTTTAGTTGGTTAGCTCCTTCGCCACACTCACAGTTTCCGCCGTATGGGACCAAACCACGTTGCCATAGCACAGAATTGGTTTCACAATCGCTTTGTGCAGCTAGGGGTCGACTGAGGGTCGCAGCCCCCAATTTTTACCAAATGCACTACGACACCTCCAGAAAACTCTGACCGCTTTGCTGACCCTCTCCGCTCTATGGTCCTTCCATGTCAGCTCCTTGTCTAGCACCACTCCCAGGTATTTCACCTTCTTAGCCAACACCAGCTGCTTCCCAAAGAGCTTCGGCATCGCGAATGCAGAAACCTTTCTTCTAGTCGTGAACAGCACGAGTCCGGTTTTAACAGGGTTTACAGATAATCCCGATTCTGCGCACCACCCTTCCACCAGGCGAAAAGCCCCCTGCATCAGCTGCCCAAGAACTCCGTCAAAAGCCCCCGAGATCAAGATTGCAATGTCATCGGCGTATCCTATTGCTAGATATCCTGATGCATTCAACTTTGACAGGAGATCGTCTACCGTCATGTTCCACAGGATCGGTGGCAGCACTCCTCCTTGTGGACACCCCCGATCGACGAATCCTGTCCTACAGACACCCAGTAGATTGACTGTAAGCAATCTGTTACTGAGCATAGCCATAATCTACCTGATCAGCGTCCTTCTCACTCCAAACCTCCTCAAGGCCGCATTTATAGGTCTAAATGTCACCTTATTGAAAGCTCTCTCCAGGTCTATAAACGCAGCCAGGGTATGCTTCCCGTATCCCATATTCCTTTCCAGGTCATGTACCACCTGATGCATAGCAGTGTCAACAGACTTACCTTATAGATAAACATGCTGATTCTTATGCAGGGGCTTGACCTTCAGAATTACATCCCTTATGTAC
Source organism: Pseudolycoriella hygida (assembly GCA_029228625.1). Classification (NCBI taxonomy): domain Eukaryota; kingdom Metazoa; phylum Arthropoda; class Insecta; order Diptera; family Sciaridae; genus Pseudolycoriella; species Pseudolycoriella hygida. Next base: position 60,704,834 of record CM055406.1, read on the forward strand.
CTGTCACATAACCTTTCCAACACTTTCATGACGAACGAGGTGAGGCTGATTGGTCTATACGAACTGGCCTTGTCGTACGTAGTTCGGCCCGGCTTCGGTATGAACATGACCAACACCTCTCTCCAAGATTCGGGGATATACCCCAAGGCCAGCACGGCCTTTAAAATTCCTTTAAGCGGTTTCGAAACATATCGAGACGCTTTGTGAAGCATTACTGGATATATACCATCACTGCCAGGCGACTTGTACGGCTTGAACGAGTTTATTGCCCATTCAAGTCTCCTCGTCGTAACTATGGTATTCGCGTAGTTCCAGTCGATAGAATTCGGTGTTCTTTCCACCTGAAGTTCCATCCTCGGCTTAGTTTCCACCCCCGGAAAATGCTCCTTCATGAGAAGGTCTACAACTTCTTCATTAGACTTGGTGTACACCCCTTTCTCGTCCTTCAGCATCTCCGGGTAAATCGGATCTTTAGCCATGGCCCTGTTCAGCTTAGCCGTGGCCTTAAAATCTCTGACTTCGTCACAGAATTTTATCCACGACTTCCTCTTTGCCGCTCTCAGGACGCCCTTATACCGTCCAAGCGCCTTTTTGTACTGAACCCAACTTTCGGCCGTTTCCTTTTGCTGTGCCACGTTGTACAAACGACGCGACTCTTTCCGAAGATTTTCGATCTGCTTGTTCCAGTATCGAGTTCTTTGGAGGTACGTCTTCCTCAACGGACATGCCAACTGAAAAGCGTTTCGATTCCAGGTTTTCTAAGGCCGGTTTTACCTCCCCCTGCGAACGCGGTGCTACCTCAGCCCCGCTCTGGTCCCCTTCAAGCGTGTCTGGAAACTTTGTCCGGTCCGCTTTCCTTCGGTCCGTGTATAACTTTGGTTCCACCTTGTCCACCAGAATTTCGAATTCTATCCACCTATGGTCGGAGGCGTCACTTCTTTTGAGACTCGCCATTTCCTAACCTGGGCCGACATATCTTGGGATGAGAGAGTGATATCGATCACTTCCTTCCTCTCCGCCGTAACGTACGTCGCGTCGGTTCATTGCCTTTATTCAGAATGTTCAGATCCGTAGTGACTAAATATTCTAACAAGGACTCACCTCTTGAATTCACGTCGCTACTCCCGTATACAATATGGTGGGCATTAGCGTCCATGCCAATGATCAAAGGTAGCTTGCTCCACCAGACCCTTCAATTCGATCGTGTAGTGTTCTTTTCCTTCCGGATGGTCATATGGCAGGTATGCCGAGGCCACTACAATTGGCTTACTGGCGCCTTCCACTTTCCTTTCCAGATAGACGGCTGTAAGATCCCGGCTACTAAGTTCCGGTAATAAAAGTGCGTTAAATTTTTTGTTAACAAATATGCATGCTCTTGGGTTGCTTGTCTTCGTTCCCGCAAAAACGGTCCCGTTTGACCTATTCAACCCTTTAACCCTATTTCGGTAGACATAGGGCTCCTGAATGAGTGCAAAATCGGACTTACCGGAAGAAAGATACTTACAAAGATTCGTCATTGCATCCCTTCCGTGCCTCAGATTTCCCTGTACCATCCGAATACAGGGTGATTTTTTATTTAACGGTGTGGTAATCATTTTGATGGATCCTCCTCCGACTTTTTAATCCGGAACGTGAGCATCTTAAGTCCGCAGAAGGCTGTGCACTCTAGAGCTTCTACGTCCTTGACATGTTCTTCAGGCATCCCGAACAAGATCAGTTGGCCATCTTCCCTCTCATGCACGCCAAACTTTACCCATTCATTTGCCCTCAACGTTGGATTCATCAATTGCATGCGTTTCATGACTACTTTGAAGTCATCTGGCTTGCCAGGGACCCAGACTGTCACTTTCCGCAATTTTTGCACCTCTTTCTTACTTTTCGCAAAGAGGCTATTTGCTTGAACCACTGCAAGGGGTTCATTCGGGTTAAAATTCGGGTCTGAGACCTGTGCTTTAACCCATTGCGCTGTTTCTTGATCAAGGCTATCAAAGGTAAGCGCTGCTCTCACGTTACCCGACCAGGCAAATCTTGGCGGCTTTTGTACGGCCATCATCTTTTCAAGATGAGCGTCCAGCAACTTCAAGAATTTACCTTCCAGGTCATCCGTGTAGGATTTGTCCATCGCCTTCTTTGGATCGCTTTTAATCACAACTGCGATTCTCCTGAAGAGAATCTTTTCGATCCCCCTTCGGATACCGTCATCGTTTCCTTCTTATTCCAGCCCTGTTTGCACGTCTTGGCAGGTTCTGCACCGATGCACTGTTCCTGCTTCCGATTGCACTCAAAGGCGGAAACTGAAGTACTTCGTACCTCTACGAGTGGTACCTCAGTGGTTTCCGGTTTCTTTCCTTTCTTTCTCCCTCCCTGTGTGTTCGTCTTGACGGGACCAGGACTTTTGCTCTGTTCCCGCTTCCGATTCCCTTCAGGAGTAGAATATGAAATTCCAGATGAATCAAAAACCTGCTGAGATCCATCTCACTCCTTCGCCAACCTTTTGCTTTCTCGTCTTCTCTCACTCCTAGACATCGGTATTGCCGTTCCTGTTTCGGGTTTGGTCTCTTTTGTGTTTGGTGTGGAGTGCTTTACATTCGATCCTGTTCCACCGGGACCTGTTGCGAGGTTTTCCCCACCTTCTGGCACAGGCAACTTTTCCGAAATAACAATCGCTTCAGAATTTCCTGAATAACAAAATGAAAATCAATTTCAGAACACGATTGGATATCTTGCCATTCTTCGCCCGTCTCGTTGCTACGATCAATCTAGTATCAACGGAAGTTGCCACGGAACTATGTTTAAAATTGAAAAACGAATTCAAATACCACATCAGCAAGAAAAACCAGATGACAATCGAGTCAAAAATAAAAGTGGTTCGATTCATCGGTGAAATGGTGAAATTTGGATTATACTCAAAAATTGAGGCGCTTTTCTTTCTCAAAGTGCTACTGCTCGACTTCCAACATCATCAGATTGAAATGACTTGCGCGTTTCTCGAAGTATGCGGTCAATATTTGTACAATTCAAAGGAGAGCCGATTGCGCACAAATGTTTATCTCGAACAAATGATGCGTTTGAAAACGGCGACCGCATTGGACTCACGACATGTAGCCCAAATTGAAAATTCGTATTATTTGGTGAAGCCACCCGAAGGGCTACACTTGGTGCAAAAAGTGCGACCACCAATGCATCAATACATCAGACATTTGGTATTTAAAGATTTGAGCAAATCGAATGTTGACAAAATAATTAAAATTATGCGACGACTCAATTGGGACGATAAGGGCATTACATCGTATACGATTAAGTGTTTGTCCAAAGCGTACAATGTGCGATATCATTTGATAAGATGTTTGGCTGACCTGGTGTCCGGCATCAGTTCTTATCAAGACAAAGCAATGGTAAAGGTGATCGACACAGTTTTCGAGGATATTCGCGCTGGACTGGAGATTCATTCACCGAAATTAGCTCAGAGACGTATCGCAATGGCCAAATATTTAGGAGAATTGTACAACTATCGTTTGGTGGAATCATCCAACATCCTTAACACTTTGTACTCAATCATTTCATTGGGTGTTACAATGGACGCACAAATTGTTTCCGAATTAGATCCGCCAGAAAGTTTATTTCGGCTAAAGTTAGCCTGTGTATTGTTGGATACATGTGGACAATATTTTACCAGCCAAGCTAGCCGGAAAAGGTAACCAGCGACTCGGTTGACATTTTTTCCTTTTGTGCTGAAATGATTTCTAATTTTAGATTGGACTACTTTTTGATATTCTTCCAGCAGTACTACTGGTTCAAAAAGAGCCATCCAATCTTCAGCAGCGTTGATGATACTTCGAATCTGTTTCCTATCTTAGTCGATCACATGTATAAAGAATGTCTCTCAAATGTTCGGCCAAAACTGAAGGTAAATTTCGGTAACGCCTTCACTTTTCAGTGAGTGTAGTTTCATTTTCAGTTATTCAAAACATACGAACAAGCGAAAGAAGCGGTCGAAAAACTTCGAATTCAATTGTACCCAACGCTGTTCCAAACTTCCGGCAAAGATGGAAGTGGTGATTTTGGTGATATTAATAGCTTAGAGCCAATCGTTGAGGATGCTGAATTTTCTAATGAACTAACTGAAGATACGACGTCTGAAGCTGTTGGGGAATCGGATGATGCAATACGGGGAAATGATGAAAATGAAAATGATGAAGACGACGACGACGAAGATGATGACGATTCGGTTGAACGGACGGTAGGTGTATTTTTTATATTTATCGGGATAGTGCATTAGCATTAGTACAGAGAGATTTATCAGGGTGGGATGGGCCATTTCTGGCTCCTAAAACACAGATCTATTGATCCTTTGTTTTCTTCCCGTTCAGCATGTAAATCATTTAAAACCTTCCGGTTCTCACCAAGAACCTATCTAGAGCGATAGGTCCTAGGTCTAAGATATCGGAGGGTCGAATCACATAACCACCTAATGTCATGCTCCTTAGCAGGTGGAACTTCGGGCAATCGCATATTACGTGGACACCCGTTTCCTCCTCCAAGCCGCAGTCACATCTTGGATCAGCCAAAATGGTCATTTTGGCCAAGTGCTTGTTCAATCCACAGTGATCTGTAATGACTCCCACTACGGTCCATTCTGAGAAGCTCCTTGGCCCACTTCTCGTCAGGCGCCGGGAAGAAGAGCTTTGTGTGCTTTCTTCCGCCGTACACGCACCAACTCTTTGCGGACTCAGCCCGCATTCAGTGTTCCACCGCCCTTTCACACAGAGAGTGTGGGATCGGGATGTGGGGCTCTGGGCCCTCGATCGCAGATGCTGAACCCTGTCTGGCTAGCTCGTCTGCTCTCTCATTACCGTCTACACCAGTGTGCCCAGGGACCCAGGCGATCGTGATCTGATTTCTCAGTCCCAATCGGCTTAGGGTCCCTTTCAGCTCTTTAACTAGTTTTGACGTTGTCACATTCGACGCGAGCGCCTTTATCATCGACTCACTGTCTGAGCAGATGGTCGCTCTGCCACCCGTCATTTCTTCTGAAATTAAATTCATCACTCCTATCAACGTCGCAAACGTCTCTGCTTGGAGAACGCTCGCTAACTTTCCCAAATGGAGACTATCGCAGGTCCATCAGCCGGTAGGCAGGTCGGCCAGTTTCCTAGCCAATCCGCTCTGTCCGGTATAACGACCTGGTATCGCCTCACAAAGTCGACCTGTGGAATCATGCGATCTCTGGGCATATCAAAGATCCTGTCGCTAATCATTTTCAGGATCCTTCCATGGCCAGATTCAAAATTCCTTATCCAGAGACCATTTTGCTTCAGCCTGTCTGCCGAGACAAAGGCTCTTACTTTAACGATCGTCTGGATGGGTGATAGCGCAATGAGCGCTTCCATGGCTGCTGTGGCCGTCATCTTCATAGCTCGTGTGACACAAATGCACACGAGCCTCTGAATTTTATTCAACTCCTTCCTCGCGCACTCCACATTGAGCCTAGGCCACAAAACTACGCACCCATGGCTCAACATGGGTCTGACCACCGTCTCATAGATCGGTATTCCCCAGTCCCTTCCAAAAGCCTTTCGACAGATCCAGAAAGAGGCCACCGCTTTCTGTGCTTTGTATTTAACATGCTTGATCCAGTTAAGCTTTTAGTCGAGAACAACCCCCAGATACTTTACTTTTGGGCTAGGATCAACAACCTTTCCGAAGAGCCTGAAGTTCCCCACTAAATTGTTTCCTGTGTTCCTTTTACTAAAAAGCACAATGTCCGTTTTGTTGGGGTTGACCTTCAAGCCCCTCTCCAGGCACCATTCCTCCACTAACCTCAGCGAACTCCTCAAGCGACTTCCCAGGGTACTTTCGAACTTGCCTTTAACTGGAATAGACAGGTCGTCCGAATAACTCTGCGCATGAACGCCTGTCTCAAGGAGTCCACGACCATGCACCATAGCAACGGTGAGAGTATCCCCCCTTGCGGACAGCCTTTCGATACCCAGAAGCTGGACTTGTGGCCGCATACGTTGGTCTCCACGGTCCTGCTTCTGAGCATGTTGCGAATCCACCTCGGTACTACCGGTGCTACGTCCCTTTCTTCTAGCGCTTGCTGAATGACATCGAAGCCGGTATTGTCGAATACTCCTTCAATGTCCATAAAACATCCAAGAGCAATCTCACCGAATTCGAATGACTTTTCTACGCCGGCTACAAGGGCGTGCAGAGCCGAGTCCGTCGAATTACCTACCTGATATGCATGTTGCTTCTCTTGCAGTGGGTATCTCGACAGGATTTCGTCTCTGATGTAGAAGTCTACAAGCTTCTCGAGAGTCTTTAATACAAAGGAGGTGAGACTTATGGGTTGGAAATCTTTGGCTTCGCAATGCGAGGGCTTTCCCGGCTTTGGTATAAACGTCACATTGACTTTTTCCTAAGCCTTTGGGACATGAACTAGCGAACTTTTAAGAACTCCACAAAGTGGTTCCAATAAGATCTCTCCACTCTCTTTCAACATCGCAGGGAATATCCCGTCCTCCACTACCGATTTGAACGGCTTGAATTTACCAATGGCCCACCTTAACTTATCTATAGTAACTCTTCGGCTAGCCAACGACCAGTCCTCCTCGTACGGAGGTGGAGGATCAGGTACGTTCCAGTACGTAGCCAGGAAAGTGTGTCTCTAGTAGATGGGTGACGGTCTCTTTCCCGCAGCTCGTGAAGCTATTGTCCGGTCTCCTAAGTGAGGCCGGTAATACTCTCGAGTCTTTCGATAGGACTTTATGAATCCTAGCATAATCCGGAATCTGCTCTACTTCAGCACAGAACCTCCTCCACATCGTTCTTACTTTCCATCCAACCGCCTTCCTAAACATGCCTTGAGAGATTCTATACAAATCCCAGTCCGTCTGCTGGGCTGTTCTTCTGGCCTTCCTTCCGGGAATCTCTTCTAAACTTCTCTAACTCATGACTCCATAGTTTTCCGTCCTTCCTCCGAACCGACTTAACTTTGGGACAAGAGAATTCATAGACTTCTGTCAGTAACGATAATATGCCGTCCACGGCCCTTTCCAATTCGTCAGTCGAATTAGAGATTGCTGTATATAGCCTGTTCTCGATATGGACCTTCAGAAAACCGCTATATTGGTCCCAGTTCGTTCGCCTGGGGTTCCTGTATCTGATCACCCGCGGTGCATAACTTCTCAGACTAAAGTGTATACACCTATGATCTGAAAAATTATGCGTCGTGGATACTTTCCAGGAACTAATTCTGTCAGCGATATTAGCATTAGTAACAACATTAGTCCTTGAAACTTGAGTTTCAAACAATTAAGTTGTCAGAAATGTCATTAGGAAAGGTATAATAAGCCACAGATCGCTCATTCATCACATAGATCCACGTAACCAGAAACTAGTCTTCTCAGGCGAATCGTGCTGACCCACATATTCTCTAGTTGATTCAACATGGGGCACTTGATCGCTTCGCTTAAGCTATTCCTTCTAAATTGTTCGGTTGAGTAGCGCATGAGATCGAGGGGATCGGTTCAGGTCGACATTGAGATGCAGTGAGTAGCGCACATAAGTACCACATTCCCATTTCAAGGGATTAATAAATAAGTGGAAAAACTCAAAATTCAAAAAGCACTGGCATTCCATTGACCATCTGCGACAATCGAAGAACTGTATTATCATCAACGGCAAAAACTCCAAATATTTCCTCTCCCTTAGCAGAAGGAACATCAGAAGACTGACTTCAGTCCTCACTGGTCACTGCCTTCTCAACAAGCATCTACAAACCATCGGCATTGCAAATAGCGACCAATGTACAAAGTGCGGGGACATAGAAACAGCTGAACACTTTTTGTTCAAATGTCCAGCGTATATCACAGCTAGAGCCAAATGCTTAGGCGCCTACATTCTGCCACACAATATTATCTGGAGTATATCGCCCAGGGATGTATTGAGTTACTTAAATCAAACTGGAAGAATTTAGGTAACTCAATGTGGCTTAGGTGCTGGAGCTTCGCTCCGCCCACTCAAACTAACTAACTATCTTAGCCGGAGTATAGAGGGGAGGGGGAACTCCACCGCACGATGCAACGAAGGTGTTTGAGATATCAAGAATACAAATGCATCTTTAAGCGCGCAGTTTTGCCAGTCTTTTAGTCATTCAGCTCTGCTGGAGTGGATGGTCTTAAAGTTTTTCACAAATTCGGGCCGCCTCTAGTCCTCCCATTAGAGACAAATTCTAACCCGAAGTCGAATTACATTTCTCGATTTTCGGATTTTCGAAAAATTTAATCGGATCGAGTCGACTAATCGGAAGCATTTTCCAGATTTGCGCGATTGACGCGTCTTCAGAATTAGAGGGTAGGGAAAATCGGAGCACTTTTCTTTTGACATCTTTAGAACAATGCTCATTAGTTCTCCGAATTTATCTCCTTTTGTTGTTGCCTCTCACAGCCAGCTCTGTGACTATTAGTATCCTACAACAGTTATAACCACTCTTCTTCTTCTTGTTCTTCCTTAGCCTTTTATATCCACTGCTGGATGTAGGCCTCCCCCATAGATCGCCACTTTTTTCGGTCCATTGCCACTTGCTGCCACGTCGTGCCTGCCGTTCTTTTGATATCGTTGGTCCATCTTTCCGGTGGACGTCCCATCGGTCGTTTCGTTGGTGGCCGCCATTGCATTATAGTTTTCGTCCATCGATCGTCGGTCATTCTGGCAATATGACCAGCCCAATTCCACTTGAGCGACGCTATTCGTGTCATGACATCGATGACTCTTGTTTGTCGCCGGATCCACTCATTTGTCATTTTGTCCCTGAGTGTGATTCCTAGCATTGCCCTTTCCATTGCCCTCTGTGCAACTCTCAATTTGTTCGCTGATGCTTTGGTGATCGTGAGAGTCTCGGCTCCGTATGTCAGGACCGGCAGCACACACATATCGAACACTTTCCTCTTCAGACTGTTGCTCATGTTGCTCTTGAAGATGTACCGTAACTTGCCGAACGCCGCCCAACCGAGACCGATCCTTCTCTTTATTTCAGCCGTTTGGTTGTCGAGACCGAGCTTCATGACGTGGCCGAGATACTTGTACGAATTCACGATTTCAATTTCCTCGTCTCCGATCTTGATTGGTGTAGCACCATCGATGTTTGTCATCACTTTCGTTTTCGACATGTTCATCTTCAAACCGATTTTTTGGGCTTCCTCGTTGAGCTGCAACAGCATCGCTTCAATCTGTTCCAGAGTCGTTGATGTCAGGGCAATGTCGTCGGCGAATCGAAGGTTGTTCAGAAACTTCCCATTTATGTTGATTCCCAGTTCACTCCAATCAAGCTTTTTAAAAACCGTTTCCAGAGCTGACGTGAACAATTTCGGTGAAATGGTATCTCCTTGACGGACTCCTCTTCCAATTCGAAATTTATCGGTGGTTTTATGCAGTTTGACGCACGACGTTGCGTGCTCGTAGATATGTTTTATCATCCGGGTATATCTCGAGTCAATCCGACAATCGTCCAAGGAGTCTAAAATCGACCATAATTCGACCGAATCGAACGCTTTTTCGAAGTCTATGAAGCATATCGCGATGATGATTTTGTATTCGTTGCATTTTTCTATTAGACTTCTCATCACTTGCAAGTGGTCATTTATGCTGAATCCGGAACGAAACCCTGCTTGTTCGATCGGCTGGTAGAAGTCTAGCTTCTTTGTGATCCGTTTCGTTATCACCTTCATAAACAGTTTGTAGAGGTGCGAGATCAAACTGATGGGCCTGTAGTTTTCCAGTTTCGTGATGTCTCCTTTCTTGTGCAGCAAAGTGATGACTGCGTTTTCCCATGATTCTGGTATTTTCTCTTGTTCGAGACACTTGTTGAACAGATCCGTTGTCATTTTGAGCAGTGTGGGTCCGCCTTCTTTGAGTGCTTCGATCGGAATGTCGTCGTCACCTGGAGCTTTTCTGTTCTTCATTTCGTCTAACGAAGCCTGTACTTCGTTAATCGTTATGTCCGGCAAATCTTCGGAACCAACGTTCATTATCACCGGTCTCGCTTTTGCTCTTTCTGCCGGTAGTTTGGCTCGAACCGACGTAAAAAGGTCCTCATAGAACTCTCGCGCGATGTCCCATACCTTGTCCTGATCTGTTTGTATGACGCCCGCCTTATCGCGCAATTTAAAAATTTGTCTGTACCCGTTCGCCCGTTTCGCTCGTAATACTTTCATATTCCCATTTGCTTCGATAGCGTTCATGGCCAGTTTCACGTTGTATTGTCGCAGATCGGTTTTCATTTCCTTGTTGATGGCTTTCGTTTTGTCTCTGTATTCAACAGTGTCTCGCTTTCCACCTTTCACCAAATCCAGTCTTTCTGCTATTAGGTCTAGCGTTTCCTTCCTGAGATTCGACTCTTTAGTGCATGTAGATCGGCATCTGGTTTCCAGGAAGCTTCTCACTGAGGTCACTATTCTTTCTGTCAGCTCATCAATCGTTGCAGTTTGTGAATTCGTTCCGTTCAGTTCGTTGTCCATAGCTTCCTTAAATGCGTCGCTTCGTTCTTTCAGGCGTTCCATGTCTAAAACGACTTTTTTCTTGACCAACTTTTCTCTCTCTGTCCGTGTGTTCAAGACGACTTTGTCTCGCACCATTCGATGATCGCTGCCTGTTGTGAAACGGTTAAGCACAGTAACAAGGATTTGCGGTTCGATATGATGTAATCGATCTCGTTCTTTGTTCTGCCGTCTGCACTGGCCCAAGTCCACTTCCTCTGAACCTTACCGGAGAAAAATGAGTTCATTGCGAAAATTCCTTGTTGTTGGAGAAAATTCAGCAAAGTATCTCCTCGTTCGTTCCTCTGATCGTAACCAAACGTTCCAATCGAAGTTTCTGCAACGTCTTCTCTTTTTCCCAATTTGGCATTGAAATCGCCGACTAGCAACTGATATTGAGCTCTGTTTTCTTCAATCGCTTGGGAGACATCTTCATAGAAGCTTTCAATTTCTTCGTCGTCGTGATCCGTCGTCGGTGCGTACGCTTGGATGACTTTCAAACTGTACATCGCATTTATCTTCAGCCGCACATAAATGACTCTGTCGGAGATGCTGTTGATTTGGATTATACGGTTCGACCAGCGTTTGCTGATGAGCAGTCCTACACCATGCATCGCTGTTTGGCTATCGCTTCCACGGTAGTACAAAGTGCTTCCTGCTTTCAACTTCAAGCATTCTTCACCACGTCGCCTGACTTCGCTCAATCCGACAATGTCCCATTTGATCTTTTCCAGTGCCGACTCCAATTCGAGAAGTTTTTCGTTCGATGATAGCGTTCGAGTGTTATACGTGGCAATGTATAGTCCGGTGTGACGACCTATTGTAACCCAGGGATTCTTAGCACCCTCTGCTCGTCGTCTGGTCTGACCGTTGTCGGAGTCAGGGATCAACGAGCGGCTGGGAACTGAGGGCCGATTTTTCCTGGTTGTGCTCTTCATCTTCGGGGGGGTTTTAGCCGTTAAAACACCACGCTGGCCGGTGCGGGTTGGTGAGTGATGGTGAGTGATGGTAGTCCTGCTGACTCGGACTTTGCATGCTGCCGTTGTCCCTTGCTGTTGAGATCATCCGCCACCATGCTGAGGTACTATCCCATCTTGATAGCGCCTAACTGCCTTCGGCCCTCGCTCTACGTGACGTTGAGGTACTACCCGAAGACAGCCCCCTCATCCTTCTGCTAAGTGACCCACCAAATACACCTAATACACCAGGGTTGGTTACCTGATCGTTCATGTGGGTTGCTCACTATGACAGGTGTCACCACGGGTAGGATAGGATGTAGGAGTAGGTGGATAGAGGCTAAGGTACATAAGGAGTACTATATTACGCATACCACACCATTTGAGACTATAACCACTCTGCTTGATTGATTTATTTGTGGTGTCATTCGTTCGCTACAATTAATACACAACACAATTTAACTTAATTCCGTTCGAATGTGAGCACTCGAGCCATCCCGGTTCACTTTTAAAGAACTTAAGATTTTGAGCAGCCGACAAACCAAATTTCTCATGCTACCCATGGTGATCGTTTCTTCGGTTTTTTCTTTTATTCTTATAGTCTCGTTGAAACATCGAGTATGAAGATGTTGGAATTTCACGGATTCCAATCCGGACCCCCAATAAAACTCAATGTTCACACTTTGAACGTTTATTAGAGAGTGACTTAAACTATGCACAGAAACTTGTATTTATACTAAAAACTGTGTCTACTAGATTATTGCATTTAAATATAGACTCCTAACATACTCGATTAGAACACATTTCTTGAGTGTAAGTTATCATCAAGTGATAAATCCAACAGAAGAAACTAGTTTATTGGACGATGGCAATGAAATTCTCGTTACTGATAAATCATTTGGCGAACAGTAACAATGACGATGTATCATGCAAAGTTTGCCGTAATTTGCAAGTGTCAGGAAAAGGGGTTGTTGGTCGGAGTTTTCACCTGAGATTCAGACGTTTTATTCATCCCGATCAATTTTTCAAAGGTAGTATCTGCAGGTAGTCAAAGTTGGATGGATACCTTGTGCACCTGGAGGTTTCTGATATGAGGGTTCTTAGGAGAATAGCAACCGTGAATCGGAGGGAACAGTGCGACAATCATATGAGGAACGACGGCATCAGGGAAAATTTAGTGGTTCCGTCAGTGGAAAAGGCGGCAAGGGTTTGTCGTCTGCCATGGTACGGGCACGTTCAGGCTGCCAAATAGGATATGGATATTGAATGCTCATGTCCCTGGTGTGCGCCCTGCAGGTAAGCCAAGGAGAAGGTTTATAGACTCAATTAAATTACACTGCGGAAAATATTTACTAGCGACGTAGGAATTGTGTTTATAATATACGCCGCCGACGTATCCACCGTGCACGTATTACGAGCGCCGTGCACGTATTATGTGAGCTCATAACACGTTCGTTACGAATGACTTACTACACAATACGAAGATGCTGTTCGCACACAGTGCGAATAGTACCTCTTGAAGACTATTCGCACACAGTGCTAATAGTATCTCTTGGAGACTATTCGCACACACTGCGAATAGCATCTCTTGGAGACTATTCGCACACACTGCGAATAACATCTCTTGGAGACTATTCGCACTCGGATTCCTGGATAAAAATGAAATTCAAAAAAATCTTTTATCGAGAAATTTCATAGAAGATTGCTTCATTCAAATATTCGATGCATTCAGAGGTTTTCCCACATATAGTGCCGTAACGAAGTCACATTTCAAACTCACATTACCAGTTGACACCCCAGATCCAAAAGCAAATTAAAGTAAAACAGTAGGGTTCGATCTATTTTTATTACGATTGTATTTATTGCACTATTTTACTCAGGTATTTCGATACCGTCGTTGTCCAGTTCTTCAATTTCATGCCACTCAGCGTCTTTTTTCCCCTTCACCATACGCAATAATAGCTAGACTGCGGTCAAGTGTTTTGGTCGGATTCAATGCCCTATTCGTTCTGCTTTTGTTTTCTTGCTGCCACGTGACTTCGAGTGTAACTTTTTGTGAGCTGCCAGGAACTGTTGAGACGCAAATTGTACACGTTCGTGAATCCAATTTTCATTGCAGAGCCGGACATAGGCTGTCAAAAATGTGTTTTTTGTCGTCACTCATTTTTAATAAAACGCGAACGAGTAAAGGGGCAAATTGTTCAGTTTTGATTTAGAGCAGAAGGTGCGTAAAGCAGACTCGATCCAAAAAGTCTTTCTTCCGGTAGAATTCTGAACAGAGAGCTTCTTTCAGCTTTTCGGACATGGACATTGAAGCAAGACTTATTCTTCTCTACCAACTTTTTTATACCAAAAGATCTTAATAAAAGGTTGGAACAAAGGTTGGACGTCCGATTTCGTCGAATGTGGGTCAGCCCATGTCACAGTAGGTCACATTTTTCCGAAACTGGGTACTGAGACTGGGTAGAAGCGTGACGTCCTTTTTGAATGACGCCCTAGCACAAGTCAGAGAGGTTTTTTTCACGCTAGAGGCGAGCATTTCTGTCTAATAGAAAATTCCAATGCGATGTATACATGCCGTTACCGAGCTTCGAAGCAACTTGAATGGTTTGAGATGAGAAAGATGTTCCAGTTCTGCTTCAATCTGTTTTGACGTATTGCTAAGCCCCGTTCAAACCCTAAGCGCCAGCTTACTTTCCCCTTTCAGTGGAATACTCACAGTTTAACAAATTTCCCTGTAACAAGCGATTTTGCAGGTCAAGACAAGAAACATTTACATACAGGTTTTCAAAGCAGACAACATTTCAATTCAGTTTATAAGATATGTGGACGTGACTTTTAGTCCCGTTTTTCGAGCCTTTGATCAACTCGGCGGCTTCATTTGGGAAAGATGTTGCAATTTTATTCCAAACACAAGTTCAGATTCCACTGTCGTAGCAATTGCCCTGTTCTGATACCGAGTAGAGTATCAATAGGCTAGTCAAATCCGATGTCAACCTTGCAAAAATTAGAACAAAAGCAAATAGAACGGGTTTCGATAGGGCTGTGTCTATCATCGCCCGAAACTCCCAAAAAATCCCACTGTAGGGTTTTGAGAAAATCGGGGAAAACCCAAAAAATTGAGGGTTTGTGCTATCTTTTTGTTGTTGTTAAAGAAAAATCGGAGTTTTCCGAAAATTTTTTCGATTACTATTTTTCCCAAATCTAAGATAGTTCAAAGTTTCTAAAACACTTTACCTCATCAATTTTAGTCATTTTTTGGCTGAGATACGATTTTTCAAAGTCAAAATTTCATCGAAAAAATGACTTCCGCGAAAAATTTTTTCGACTTTATACCGGTATATCGAAGAAACCTTGCTCCAAATTTGGAATCCAAAAGTGTCAAAAACAGCTTTGGAGTATTCTAAACATTTCATATAAACATAATTTTCCTTTTCGAACTCAACGAAAAATTTCCCTCTAATGTCGAAAATTTCATTACACTCTGAAAAACGTCTACGAGAACCAAATCAGTATGAAAAATAATCAATGTTTTTGTTCGAAAAAATCGTTTTAAGTCAATTATTTGATTAACAAAATTGTTTCTTGTGCTCTTGTGGGTGATGGGGCGACCGAAAAAAATTGCCAAGTAGGCCATGGTGGCGCCACCAGCGCTTTTTAGTAAAAAATTTACACTTTGTGCGAAATCTATCAATCATATTGGGTTGCTATGAAAGACAAAGTTGCTCTTTGTTGTGTGAGGGTGGTGCGGTGATTAAAATCACGGCTGCCGTTGATGGTGGCACCACCAGCGCGTTTTTACCAGGATTTAGATTTATCAGATTGGGTCGGTCCATCTCTGGTCCTTGAAACACAGATCTGATAATCCTTTGTTTCGTACCCCGTTCATCATGTAAATCTCGAAAACCTCCCATTTCCTACAAGGAACCTGTCTGGAGCAGCAGGTCGCATTTTAGGTACTGTTGCAGGTTGGACCACATGACTACCCAGAGTCCTAAGCTTCAGTGAGGAAAACTTCGGGCGTTCGCATGTAACGTGAACGCCCGTTTCCTCACTTAGGCCGCAGGTGCAGTTGGGATCGTTAGAGATTCCCATTTTTGCCAGGTGCTTGCTCAGTCCGCAGTGCCCGGTGATCTTACCCACCACCCTCTTGATGCGCTTCCTGTCCATGCTTAACAGCTCTCTGGCCCACCTCCCATCGGGCAAGGTTTCTTCGATATACCGGTATAAAGTCGAAAAAAATTTTCGCGGAGCGCATTTTTCGATGAAATTTTGACTTTGAAAAATCGTATCTCAGCCCAAAAATGACTGAAATTGATGAGGTAAAGTGTTTTAGAAACTTTGAACTATCTTAGATTTAGGAAAAATAGTAATCGGAAAATATTTTGGAAAACTCCGATTTTCCTTTAACAACAACAAAAAGCTTGCAAATAACCTCAATTTTTTGGGTTTTCCCCGATTTTCTCAAAACCCTACAGTGGGATTTTTTGGGAGTTTCGAGCGATGATAGACATCCCTCAGCCCTATCGAAACACGTTCTATTTGATTTTGTCCTAATTTTTGCAAGGTCTCTCCGGTATCATTTCTAATTTTCCAGCTATCATTTATCCTTTTTCCGCGATCAATTTTTGTTTTAGAATTCGTTCAAATACGACCGACGGCGTATTAAACGTTCTGAATATGAATTTATTGTCCAATATAGACTATTCGTACTCGAATTGAGGCCAGACGTTGATTTAAATCAACGTCTGGCCTCAATTCGAGTGCGAATAGTTTCTCTTGGAGACTATTCGCAGTGTGTGCAAATAGTCTCCAAGAGAAACTATTCGCAGTGTGTGCGAATAGTCTCCAAGAAATACTATTCGCAGTGTGTGCGAATAGTGTCGGCCCTACACAATACTTAAATAAGGTTGATAATACATTCACCGCGTACATAATACGTCAGCGGTGTATATTACAAAAACAATTCCTAGGTCGCTTGTAGGCATTTTCCTCAGTGTGGATTTAGAAGCTAGGACTTTCTCTGTGCGAACAAACCATCTCCTTGGCACAGGATAGGATCTATGACCACCGGACGTAAAGAACTCACACTGAAAGGTATAAGCGGTCTCTGAGTCTCTGCAGCAATTTTTGGCATAATAATTTTATCGATGGTAGCGAGAGTTGCGTATCTCATGCATGCCATGAATGTTTCTAACATAAGGCTCGTAAAAATCAGCAATCATACATTAGGGATCGTTCATAAAGGATGTCACGCTAGTTATAAGATAAATGTTGACGATAATAATGAAAATTTTCAGGAATCGCCGGAAGTATTACCAAAGGAAAAGGAGAGAACTCAGGAAGACGTTGAATTCGAACAAGCGTTCGAAAAATTAGCCATGGACAGCTATCAAGAGAGATTGCGTGATACAATCAAGCCGAGTACGAAAGACATTCCAGTGCCAATTATGGCAAAAAGTGGTGGCAAGAAGACATACGATCAACTTCAAGCGAACGAACCGGTGCCGTTAGAAACGTCTGTACCATTCGTTCTAATGCTTCGTGGGGCAAAAGGTGGCAAACAGCAATTCAAAACCTTTTCGGCGGCTGTTGATAGTCAACTAGCTATCAATTTGCGACTGCAAGAAGAACAAATTCGTGAGGAAAAGGAGAAAGTGAAACGACTGACGCTGAATATCACAGAACGTATTGAAGAAGAAGATTACCAAATATCATTACTGCAAAGCCAGCGGACTGCGGTGGAACAGCGAAGTAATCAAAAAAGTAACTCAAAACAAAAGTACAAGCATCAGAAGGGAGCACCCGATGCCGATTTAATATTTAGTTGATTGATAAATTCGCGGAAACTTTGTAATCATAAAACTGAAATTACCTTGTGAATCAACAAAGTTTGGAAATAAATAATTTTCTAAATTAAAGTTATATACGGTGTGTATCAATGCAGGAGATTATTTCACGGAATAAGGTAAGTAATCTGACATTTTATCTACTTAAAGAGTCCACATGCAGTCCATCCTTGTTCTAGCACTAGCTTTTGTAATTTTCAATTTTTGTACATTTTTGTAGAACACTTTCAAGGCGAAAAACGTAAGCTCTTGTCTCGTGCCGCGCTCAGCCGATCCTCGAGAAAATACTCGGCTGTCATATCTGAACACATTCACTTAATGCAACTCCTTTATGCACTTATCAACTTTTACCATTGTTCTTCAATATTGCTGCATAAGATCGACTTTAGTAGTAGTTAGTATAAATTTATTAGCGTCGCTATTAAAACTTTACATTTTGCAATAATTCATTTTACAATACATTCCTATCACACATTTACATCTCATTTTTTTTTTTTTTTAAACAAACTTCTTTTCTTGATTTAATGTCTTCTCTTCCTTCTGTCCTCATAATCTTCTTATCTGAACACTTTTCTCACATATTCGATCACTTTTCTTTTAAAAATGTTCATGTTACTTTCTTCTTTTACATCCCTTGGCATTTTGTTGAATTCATCGAAGCACCTATACACCAATGATTTACGGTTGTTTTCTGATTTCACGTTCGCAAGACGAAGGTCGCCGATGTTCCTCAACAGGTACCGATGATTGTCTCCAACGTACGATATTTTGTCCGATAGGTATTTCGGCATCATGTTATGTTTGACCTTGATGACTACCATGAGGGTTCTGGACATGATCCTTTGTTTCACATTTAGCCATTGCAGCGCATCTAGCATATCTTGGACATGAGTTCTCCTTTTGCACCTTAGTACTATCCTCATTGCTCTATTTTGTAATTTTTGAAGTCGCCTACGTTGCATGTTGATACAATTGATGAGCAGTACTCAAAATGTGGAGCAATTATGGATTTATATATGGTGATCCGATGTTCCATTGTGAGCTTGCTACTTATTCTAGCCAAAAAACCGATCTTTTTAGCGATTTTTTTGCATATATAGTCGATGTGGCTCGTCAGCTTAAGCCTTGAGTCGATGATAAAACCAAGATATTTCATTGTATACACGCGCTCGATCGTTTCACCGCTAATTGTGATATTTATTTGCTGTCCCACATTCCGATTGTTTATCACCATGAATTTCGTTTTGCCTATGTTCAATTTTAATTTGTTCGCACATAGCCAGTTGTTTAGTCTTTCCATGTCCTCATTTATCCTTCCGTTGATTTCGCTTATGTCTTTACCACAATAGTAAAGCAGTGTATCGTCGGCGAACAGGATCGGATTCAGAAACAATAAACATCCTTTAATGTCGTTTATGTAGATCAAAAATAGCAATGCTGCAAGTTTTGATTCTTGAGGGACTCCAAGGTCAATCTTCTTCGCATCTGATATTTCGTCATTAAACTTAGTGCGTTGGAACCGATTCGACAAATAGCTTTTAAACCACTCCAGTTCTTTGCCTCTCACCCCGATATTTTCCAGCTTTAGGAGTAGCCTCCTTCTGTCAATCGTTTCGAAGGCTCTTTTAAGGTCTAGGAAAATTGCAACTACAATATTTCCGGCCTCTATTTGCTCCTTCCAATTCATCATTACAAGGTTCAGTGTGGATTCGCACGAATGTTTCTTTCGACTGTTCCTGTATCGTAATTCCATTGGCTTCAACATATTGCTCCAGCTGTTCTTTGACGACCGCTTCCAATACTTTTTCATATGTTGGCAGCATGTTGACTGGTCGAAATTCGTTACACTTATTCGTTCCGGGTACTTTCTGTGTCGGCAGTAGTGTAGATGTTTTCCAATCCTTTGGACATTCTCCTGCCTCTAACGACTCGTTCATTACGCCGACAAATGGTGGACCAATCACTGGCATAGCATCAAGTAGTACTTTTTTGTGCAAAAATTCAACATCTCCGTTCGAACTTATGTTTTTCAATATTTCTATAATTTCATCTTCATCGATTAGTTCAAATTTAAATTCGTTTTCAACTGTTAGAACATTGTCGTAATCATTCACTAAGGGACTTGGAATACTCAAATTGATTTGTCTAACACTTTCAATGAAATAATCATTAAATGAATTTGCTATGTCCTTGCTATCGTGCTTAATCACACCCTCGAATTCAATTGTTTCATTGCAGTCATTGTTAACTCCATTCACTATCGATTTTAGAATTTTCCAAGTCTTTCTTCGGTCGCCTTTTGTCTCACTCAATTTGTTAGTGTAATAATCACTTTTCGCCTGCTTGACATTATTCGAGTAATTTTTACATACCTCCTTGTTTATTGCCCAGTCCGATTCTCTGTTCGTCACGGCTGCTGCTTTGTATGTGTCATCCCTTAGCTTCCTTAGTTGCTTCAGTTCTTTCGTGTACCACTCATTGTTTTTTTCCTTCACTTTTACTTTTTTTACAAATTCACTTATGCATTGTTTCAAACTAATCGACAAAAAGTTAGCTCTTTCATGCATGTCTCCACTATTTGCATTTGACCATTCAACTTCTTCCAATCTTTTTACAAACGTATCTTTTCAATATTTACATATCTTAGTCACTTCTCTAGACGCACTACTCGCGGATTTATTTACCACTTTAAACGATATTGTTGAGTGATCGCTTATCTTTTCATCCCACATTACTCTCACATTTAAATCATTCACATTTGTAATGACATAATCGATAAGTGTCCTTGATTCTTTGGTTATCCTAGTCGGCGTCATTATTAATTGCTTCATTCCTAGGCTTTGGATTATTCTTTTTATTCGCACACTGTATGTTGATTTAATTTTCAGGTCAATATTAAAGTCACCGCATATCACATTTTTCCGTTCATAATTCAAATTATTTTCACACCATTCTTCAAAATGATCAAGGAATAATTTGTTATCTTGTGGCGCATGGTATATCACCGTAAATGTAGCGTTTACGTTTTTAGCAATCACATCAATAGATAGCGTCCATACAAAATTTAAGAACTTTTCACAACTCACTATGGAATATTTTATTCTGCTTTTGATATAGATTGCAACTCCACCTGTATGCTTTGAATGAGAGTTACATCTTATCAATTTATATCCTTTAATGTTCACTTCCGTATCGTCCACGTCTTCCGTTAAATGGGTTTCGCTCATAAAAACAATCCACGGTTTCTTATTTTTCATCATTATTCCAACGTCAGTAAAATTATTAACTGGCCCTCTAACATTCAAGTATATACACATATCACTGATCACACTCATCATCGTAGAATTCATGTGCTACTGGCTAATGAAGTTTCATAGGTAGGAAGGTACCGTTTAAATAAAATATTTCTATACTCTAGTTCTATCTATGTAATTATTTCTCTTCAAAAAGTTACTGTATTATCGTCCTTAGACTCCGAAAAAAATTTCTTGTAAATTTTTTTTGCGTGTAAAAATTGCGTCACGGGAGCATTGCTACCGCGCACGTAATTCAGCTAGAGGCTATTAATTCTTACCCGACACACAACGATTGTAGGATCAGATGAAAGCTTGCTTCACGAATGCTCTCCACATGAGGATGTAATGGGCAAAACCGAGAAAGGGGGAAGTAGTAGAGGTCCTTAGTCATAAAATAGTTCACTTCATAGTAGAATTGTGCCGTTTGGTACCTGATTATAAAACAATTTACAGACCTTCGTCGTCTCCAGACTGTCCACATATTGACGTTCAATTCTTCGTTTTGTAGTTTTTCCACGTTCCACCTTTCCAGTGCCGCACAGTAGGCTAATCCGTTATATTCATGTTCAAAAATCTATATCTCGTGAAATATTCACAATTTTAAATGTAAGAATTCTTAAAACGTGATTTAAGAATATTCAAAAATGTCGGGAAAAATATTTGTGCATGTAGGCCGCAGATTAATAGTCGTAAAGTTGTTAGACAAAGTGACAGGTTTGATTTCTCCCCATACATAACCTCAAAAAAATATATTTTCCATATTTTCGTCAGAATCTTGTCGAAATCAGTTGTAAACGTTAAAGTAATTCATAATAAGTCGAAACGAGCCTAGTCCGACGAAAAAGGGATGAAATTCCTAGTGGTTTTGAAGCGAATTGTTATTCAGCGCTCTGAGACTCAAAGACAGTCAGTATGAAAATCAAAGAATCAACCAAGAAATTCATCCTTTTTTTCGTCGGACTAGGCTCGTTTCGACTTATTATGAATTACTTTAACGTTTACAACTGATTTCGACAAGTTTCTGACGAAAATATGGAAAATATATTTTTTTGAGGTTATGTATGGGGAGAAATCAAACCTGTAACTTTGTCTAACAACCATACGACTATTAATCTGCGGCCTACACGCACAAATATTTTTCCCGACATTTTTGAACATTCTTAAATCACGTTTTAAGAATTCTTACATTTAAATTATGAATATATCACGAGATATAGATTTTTGAACATGAATATAACGGATTAGCCTACTGTGTGCCGGTTGTCGATTGTGTTGAACCGATATTCGAGACCTAGCTACCGCTCTCATCAGGTAATGATCGGAATCTACATTCGGTCCTCTACAGCTTCTGACATTTAACATATTTCAACACTGACGTCCATCTATCAAAATATGGTCAATCCGGTTTTTGGTTCGCTTATCCGGTGATACCCATGTCGCTTTGTCGATGTCTTTATGTTGGAAATACAACGAAGAAATTTATAATGTGCACACTGAACTCTTTTTCTCTTTTTTAGATGTTTTGCTATTGTTATAACTATGACAAAACAGCTAATAGCGGTGAAACGTGTCAATGTGTATAATGTGCAAATTATACATTTCTTCATTGTAGGTACTGCTGCAAAATTACCCACCCGCCGTCCATTGTCGTTTTAGTTTTCGTCGAGGCTATGTTTACCGATTGTGAAACGATAAAAGACTTTGCGGCCCATCTTAGCATCAAAATCACCTGTAGTATATGATATATTGATGTTGTATGTGTACGTACGTATACAGCGTACGTGTTAAGGAGTTGGAATTTGATCGTCAAAGAGTTAACTTCGTTAATAAAGTGTTTAGTCAAAATCAATCATCATAATTCTTTTATTGAGATTTACTTCTCATTTGGACATAACATTTTGGCGACGAGGATAAAGAAAAGGAAATAAAACAAGTGGAGTCATAGTGGAAAAAAAAAATATAATAAAAGGAAAACTGAATTTCAGCGTCAGTGAAAAGACAATAGAGTCCTTTGTGCAGACCACATGGTAGCGCGTGGTCTTGCTCGATCTTCGTAAGTTGAACATATTTTTATTTTTTTTATTATGGCTAATTATATTGGTCAACTGGAACCGTTCGTGGCTGGTTCAAATTTTGAATCGTACGAGGATCGAGTGTGCCAATTCCTAAAGGCAAATAAAGTCGAAGAGGACAGTATGAAAACGTCCGTATTCATTAGCATCATGGGGCATGAAATATACGACATTCTGAAATCGTTGACCGTTCCCGAGAAACCGAGCGCTAAAACGTTCAACGAATTGTTGAAAATTCTTCGCAATCATTTTGCTCCGCGAAAGAACAAAAGAGCCGAACGGTATAAATTCAACAAAGCGGTGCAACAGTCCGGTGAATCGATAAATGAATTTATAGTGCGTTTAAAGTCTCTTGCGCAAACTTGTAAATTCGGTGAATTTAAAACACCAGCGAAAGTCACGGAAAAAGCAAAAAAAAGAAACGGAAGCGGTGGTAGACAACGTGTCTAATTATAAAATGCTGATTTTGGATGAGGCATTGACCGATCGTTTTATTGTCGGGTTGAGCAACTCCAAAATTCAACAAAGATTGTTGGACAAAGACGAGTTAACGTTTGAAGAATGTTGTCTATTGGCCACAAACATGGAGTTGGCTGAAAAAGAGTCGCAGGCGATTCAACCGAAGTCATTTGTGAACAAGGTCACTACATTTCAAAGTCAGTCAAAGTCAAAGCTGAACAATCGTAGAGGTCGCTCAAAGTCACGTGGCAGAGAAGTAAAAGATTCGGTGGATAAAGAATGTCGTCGGTGTGGTAGATTGCATAATCCGAATACATGTCCAGCTGTGAATTGGAAGTGTTTTGTCTGCCAAAAGACCGGTCATACATCAAAAATGTGCTACAACAAAGAGTCGAAAGGTAATACAGGCAAGGCGAATAAACAAAAGTCTTCTTACCACCCGTATATACGGTCCTTCGCAGTGGACAAGACGTTGGGGAACGAATTGATCGGAATCAACGTAGTCAAACGTGAGAAATTTCAGTCAGAGCGGTTTTTCGACTGCGAACCTCTTGAATGTCAAGTGAACATCGAAAATCAGAAGGTGTCGATGGAAGTCGACTCGGGTGCTGCAGCCACAGTAATGTGCGAGCAGGAATACCGAGAGAGGTTTGGGGACGCTAAACTGTCTGAAGTGTCGAGTAAATTTAGAGTCGTTACAGGAGCGAATATTGAAACATTGGGTCAGATGGAGGTGCGTGTTTTGTTCAACGGAGTTTTGCATTTTTTGAGTCTAATTGTCATTGCTACTGATGGTTAAATTCGAGCGTTGCTTGGAAGACCTTGGTTGGATGTGTTACAGCCAAATTGGAGAAATTCAATTCTCTGTCAACAATCGGAAATTAAGTCGGTGAGTACCAAAACAAGCACAAATTTTCTGAATATTCTGAAATCAAAGTTTCCGAACGCTTTCACAAGAAACAACCGTCCAATAAAAGGGTTTAAGGCTGACATTGTCTTGAAGGAAGGGTCAGTGCCTATTTTCCACGCTCCTTATTCAGTGCCATTTAAGTTAAGAGAGCGGTTCGAGAAACAACTTGAATTGGAAGTGTCGGAGTCTATTTTAGAACCCGTAAAGTATTCTCGTTGGGCTTCTCCAGTAGTGTTGGTACCGAAACCGGACGGTGGGTTACGAATGTGTATGGAATGCAAGGTGACCATCAATAAATGCATGGAAACTGAGCATTATCCTAGTCCGTTGATAGAAGAAATTTTCGCTAGTCTAGCAAATTGTAAATATTTTTGCAAAATCGATTTAAAGGGAGCGCACCTACAATTAGAAGTGTCGGAAGAGTCTAGAGAGTTGCTAACGATTAATACTGGCAAGGGATTGTACAGATACAAGCGGATGGCTTTAGGTATCAAGAATGGTCCAAGTATCTTCCAAGGAGTGATGGATCAAATATTGTGTAAGCTAGACCGTGCGTTCTGTTACCAGGATGACATTTTGATCGGAAGTAATAGCAAGGAAAGCTGTCAGGAAATACTTTTCGAAGTAATTCGTCGTTTAGAGAATCATAATGTGCAGATCAATGTAGAAAAGTCTGAATTTTTAGTTCAACAAGTCAAATATTTAGGTCACATAGTGTCATGTCATGGAATAAGTCCAAATCCGGAAAAGGTGAGAGCAATTGCCGATGCTCCTATTCCTGTGAATGTCAGTCAAGTAAAGGCATATTTAGGTTGCTTAATTATTACAACAAATTCTTGCCGAATCTGTCATCAGAATTGAAAGATTTGTACCGATTATTGTGTAAGGGTGCGAAATTTCTATGGTCAAAGGAATGTCAAAAGGCTTTCGAGAAAAGCAAGTCGATGATTCTCAAAAATAATTTACTAGAAGTATACGATCCGAATAAACCGATTATTTTGGCAACGGATGCAAGTCCGTACGGTGTAGGAGCGGTTTTATCGCACGTAGTCGGTGGCGTCGAAAAACCTGTTATGTTTATCTCTAGTTCATTGTCACCTGCGGAAAAAAATTACTCTCAGCTGCATAGAGAGGCATTAGCTATTATTTTTGCCTTGAAGAAGCTTCACAATTATTTATATGGTCAGAAATTTGTTGTTTTTGTGTTGAGTGCCGGATCACTCAAATCATAACGCGGGTTTTATTGTTCTTTTTGCGTGTTTCAATTGCATTGTGATTCGAATGCAACGTGGTAGGTATTTGCTGGATTTCTCTTATTTTTCACTTTCTCTATTGCTTACAAAATGAGCTTTGGATTGTTTTCTGTGCGATATGCGCGTTCTAATATCAATTTTGTTGTTTTTGGAATTTCAATTACATTTACATTTTAATTTCCGAATGACATGGCGTCTCGTTAACATAACCTCAATCTTGTGATGTTTTTCGAATCAACGTTTTGCTGAACAATCTAATCAAACCTGTGTACTTTATTTGTCTCGGCATCCTACTTCTAGTAAAATGTTTATGATCATAATTTCGGTTGGTGGCTTCGCTATATGTATAGCAATCCGTTTGGTAAAAAATATAAACAAACGAGCACATTGCATTCCAGACGGTCGTTCTTGGTACCCATTAGAACTTGTACTTCCGGTGCGGTTCGGCTTACCAGGCCGTCCCACTGTATTCATTCTCGGTAAAAACAATTCAACACAGCCTCGGACGGGTGTTGGATACGGGGTACGACCAACGCTCGACTTGCTAGGTACCCCATCGTTGACGATCAGGCAATGCAAAATGGTTGATGGTTTGTTTATTGGAAGTCTAAACGTTAATGGGGGTTTTCGGGATCGCAGGGAGGAATTAGTTGATCTGGCTAAGGACTACGGTATAGGCATATTGGCGTTGAGTGACGTTAGGACGAAGGGACAGGCGGAAGAACACGTGGGCGGGTATAAGGTGTTTTTGTCCGGAGTTCAGTCTGGTAGGGCAAACTGGGGGGTTGGAATCGCTATCAGGAAGGAATTGATCAAATTTGTCCTAAATGTTCGTTTCGTAAATGAAAGGCTGATGTGGGTTTCTGTAAAGTTAGCGGGTGGAATTTATCGCTTGGTTAGCGTATATAGCCCTTGCAATGGTAGTGATGCTACTGACTTGGACACTTTTTACGAACAACTAGGGGACGTAGTTAGCAAAAAGGGAAATGAATCATTGATTTTGCTGGGGGATTTCAATGCAAGAATAGGAAACTTTAAAAGCAACTCAGGGTATGGGAAGGGAGTGGGTAGATTTGGGGAAGAAACACTGAATTCAAATGGTAAACGGTTGTTGGATTTTTGTGATTTCAATGGGTTAGCAATAACCAACTCTTTCTATAGGCACAAGTGGATCCATCGGTATACGTACGTCAATGAGGGGTTGGGTCACAAATCCATTATTGATTACATGATTATAGAGCAGGACAGGAGACAGGTAGTCAGGGACACACGTGTTTTCAGGGGGTTCACTTTCGGTTC
>CM055406.1:60747865-60757913 GCA_029228625.1 Pseudolycoriella hygida
GCGGATACCTTGGGCATGACTTGGAGGTTTCAGATATGAGGGTTCTTAGGAGCATAGCAAAAGTGAATCGGAGGGAACAGTGGGACAATCATATCAGGAACGACGACATCAGAGAAAATTTAGGGGTTAGGTCAGTGGAGGAGGCGGCAAGGGTTAGTCGTCTGAGATGGTACGGGCACGTTCAAAGGATGGGTAATAGTAGGCTCCCAAAGAGGATATTGAATGCACAGGTCCCGGGTGTACGTCCTAGGGGTAGGCCAAGGAGAAGGTTCATAGACTCAATTAAATCAGATTTAGAAGTTAGGGGGCTTTCACTGGGCGAGCAAACCATCTCCTTGGCAGAGGATAGAAGGGTATGGAGGGGGGTGGTCAATGACCACCGGGTTGCGGCTTAAAGACCCCACACCGGAAGGTATAAACGGTCTATAAAGTTTGATGATGATGATGATGATGATGATGATTTCGATGACTCAGACGTTGAGCCCGCTGCAACAGCAAAGCTGAATTTCGCTGACGACAAGAAAATGTTCCACAACAAAATTTCCACCATCGATGACACTTACACGCTTCAGGAATCTATCGACAATTTCTATTACTGGTGCTGCAATAACGGTTTCGAATTGAACGCGGGCAAATGTAAGATAATGACGATATCTCGCAAAAAACACCCGGTCCTAGCTGATTACCACATAAACGGTCAACCGCTAACGCGAGTTAATATCAACAAGGATCTTGGAGTAACATACAAAAACGATTTTTCATTCAACACGCATTATGAGCTATCATCAAACAAAGCACATTCCATGTTATCAATTATAAAACGCCAATGCTACGGTCGATTCAACGTGGACACCGCAATTATGTTGTACAAGTCAGTCGTGCGATCTCACCTCGAATTCGCCTGTCCAGTTTGGCAGCCTCGACATGATGTCCACGTTCAAACATTGGAAAGTGTTCAAAGACAGTTTGTGCTTTATGCCAATACCGATCGCCACGTCGTGTCGAATGATGGAATTCAGCATTTACGTCCATATATCGACAGATTTCAAGAACTTAATTTACAGTCTTTGTCAAGACGACGAGTGAATGCAACAGTCTTTTTCATTCACGATGTGCTGACCGGAAAAGTGAATTCCCAATTGAGATAGAATCAGCTTGTACAACGGTTCCAGAGCGTTGCGCTGCCCTCAACTGATTCGCTTTACATCCTATCGACATGAATACCTAACGAATTCGCCATTCAATTTTGCATGTCGTCTTTTCAACTTTGCGACCAACCACGTCGACCCATCATTATCATCGCAGGAATTTCGGCAAAAAGTGATGGAACTTGAGGATTCAGTGTTTGGTTCTTTTGCCACTTGTTAACATCGACGTTTGGATTTCCCTTGACAAACTTAAATTTTCTGTTTTTTTTTTGACTTACAAGAATTTGAATATTTATTAATTTCGATTGACGACACTGTTCAGTGATATTTATATTGACAATTTAACGATACCAATCTGGTGAATCTTGATATCTCTCAATGAGTTTTGTTTTTGCTTTATTATTTGTCTTTGTAATTATCTGTGTTTTTTTCTTTTTTTCTCTATGATTTTTTTTTGTATCTTAAATTATTCACTCCATTTTGAATTTATTTATGTTTATATTATCGCGATATATTCATGTTTAGTCGGCTAGCAAATAGTAGACAATAAAAGTATTATTCATTCATTCATAAGCCCCAGCTCTTCCCAATAGCACTTCTGCAAATCCAAAAGGCCGTCAGAGTTTTCTGATCTTTGTCCTCTACATGGGTGATCCAGTTTAGCTTGCGGTCAAGCGTAACTCCCAGATATTTCACCTGTTGGCTAATTTCAACACCCTTCCCGAAGATCCTCACTTTCCCAACAAGATCTGAGCCTGTGAGGCTTCGGCTGAACAGCACTATGTCCGTCTCATCTGGGTTTACTTGCAGACCCCTTTACCGGAACCATCGCTCCATTACTTTCAGAGCCATTCTCAAGCAGTCTCCCAGAGTGCTTTCGAACTTGCCTTTGATCAAGATGGTCAGGTCGTCCGAGTATCCCTGGGTAAGGAACCCGCTTTCGTTTAGCTCCCTTAGAAGGGAATCAACCACCATGCACCATAGCAGGGGTGAAAGAATGCCGCCTTGGGGACATCCCTTGGCAACCCAGAGATCAGCCTTGGCGCCGCAGACGTCGGCCTCAACAGTCCTATCTCTGAGCATCCTGTCTATCCATCTGACTACAACTGGCGCTACTCCCCTCTCTACTAGCGTCCTGCCGATCACTTCGAATCCCGTGTTGTCGAAGGACCCTTGTATGTCCATAAAACATCCAAGGGATATTTCTTCGACGCGAAAGGAATCTTCTATCTCAGCTAAAAGACCATGTAGAGCGAAGTCTGTAGACTTGCCTGCCTGATAGGCATGTTGTTTTACGTGCAGTGGAGATTCGGCAAGAATTTCTTCCCTTATGTGCAGATCAATCAGCCTTTCTAGTGTCTTCATTATGAATGATGTCAGGCTTATTGGTCTGTAGTCCTTCGTCTTATTATGTGACGGTTTACCTGGCTTCGGTATGAAAGAGACTTTCACCATTTCCCATTTCTTTGGAATGTGGCCTAGAGCCAGAGAACTGATCATCACCTCTCGCAGTGGTTCCAACAGAATCTCTCCGCTTTCTTTTAATAGCGCAGGAAAGATGCCGTCGCTTCCAGCCGACTTGAAAGGTTTGAACTTTCCTATGGCCCATTTTAGCTTATCCATTGTAATAATTTTCTTGGCGAGCACCCAGTCTTCATCCGATGGGGGAGTAAGATCTGGTTCCGGCCCGTCGTCTTTGTCTTCCCTACAACCTGGAAAATTTACTTCAAGCAAGTGCCTAGCCGTCTCTTGGCCACAGCTCGTAAACCCACCATTGGGTTTTAAGAGGGAGCTTGGCAGTAGCTTTGGGTCTTTCGACAGGATTTTATGGATCCTTGCATAATCTGGAATATGTTCCATTTCCTCACAGAACCTTCTCCACGCCTCTCTTCTCTTTCCTTTGACTTCTTTCCTGAAGGCCATCTGAGCTGCCTTGTAGGCTTCCCAGTCTGCCTCATTCGAGGTCCTTAAAGCTTTCCTTGCGGCGAGCCTGAGTTTCTCTACTTTGGCACACCAAATTTTCCCATCTTTCCTCTTGATGGACTTGGTTTCTGGGCACGAGTGCTCATATGCAGATGTGAGTAGAGCCGTGATTTTATCCACAGCTTCACTCAGCTCTGTTGATGATCTGGGCAGAATTGTGCCTAGCTTGTCTTTGACGTGTTGTTTGAGAAAGTTTCTGTATTGCTCCCAGTTCGTTCGCCTGGGATTTCTAAATCTTACCACTTTCGGAATGTATCCTTTCAGACTGAACTGTATAGTTCTATGGTCCGAAAAGCTAGGTTCCAGTGAGACTTTCCACGATCCAATCTGATCTGCGATGCACTCTGTCGCAAGCGTGATATCCAGAACTTCTCTTCTGTTCCTCGTAACGAACGTTGGGATCGAGCCCTTATTCACAATACGAAGCTCAGATTTGTAGCAGCAAGCTTCCTCTCGGGTTGATGTTTGTACTACCCCAGATTGTATGATGCGAATTTGCATCACAGCCTAGAATTATAGGTACATCATTTTCTTTAGAGAAACTTACCGCTTCTCGAGCAGTTCTGTGAATGGCGTTGCTGTTGTGTCCGGCATATAGCATGATATCAACAGCAGATCGCCTCCTTCTGCCTTTGACCTAGTGATCCTAACAACGGTTGTGTCTTCATCTGAAAACTGTCGTAGTAGCATCGCTTGCAGATTTGGTGTCACGTAGATAGCTGCTCCAATCCATCCGTCTGTACCGGCGCTGTAAGGACCAAAACCAAGAATCTTGTTTTTATTAGTCCAAGGTTCTTGGATGAAAATTAAATCTGTGTGCCCCACTGCTAGGCCTCCGCAAAGATTGGCAGTGGCCGCTTTGCAATGGTGCAAGTTGATTTGTTTTATTTTTATGTCAGCCATTTGACTGATAGAGCATTTGAAGTTCTCATGAACAATTTTTCCCGAAGGGGTAGACATCGGCGTAGCCTTATTCCCTCCTTTCGGTGTATCAGCCTTACTGTTCTTCTTGCTGGATTTTTCGATTCCAGTTCTGGCTTTCGCTTTTGAACTGGCCTCGTTAGGTTCCCCTTTAGAAGCAGTCGGTGTAGACAAATTTGGTTTATTTGTCTCGTTAACCTTACCGTTCTCTTGGTGAGATCCTTGGGTTCCAGGTGTGGTTTTTGCTGCTGAACTAGCCCCATTCGATTTCACTTCGAGTCCAGTCGGTGTGAATCGACCTAACTCAAGTGGGGTCCCTGTTGTGTTTGAACTTCAGTCAACGTCATTCAAACCCATAGAACGGATTTTGAAAACTGAGAACCAATGGCATGACCTCCAGGGACATTTAGAAGGTGCCTTTGATTTCTCTTTCACGGATGATACGAGGGTTGCCTAGTCGGATTAGACCATTAGATAGCTTTTTATATGCGGCTTTCATTTAACAATCATGCAATCAATCATGCAACGTTAACTTGAAAAATATGGAGAACGTCAGCAGTTGTAAACAAATACAGTAAATCCAACGAAAACGGATACGGAAACGATAATTGACATATATGACAGCGTTGAAATGCAGAGAAATGAAAGTTTTAAGAGTTATTTTGATATTGTTCGAACATTTAATTTTTATTTCAATTTTAAATTAGAAAAAGACTATTTGCACATTGTGCAAATAGTCTCTTCTATATATTGTTGGCTATTTGCACATTGTGCAAATAGTCTCTTCTATATACCTTCGGCTGTTTGCACACAGTGTAAATAGCCAACAATATATAGAAGAGACTATTTGCACAATGTGCAAATAGCCAACAATATATAGAAGAGACTATTTGCACAATATGTAAGTAGTCTTTTCGTTTACATTATGTCTATTTAAATAAATTAAATAAATGCAAATATTCATCTAACTGTCGTGGGTCACAACCGAAAAAGTGCGAAGTCTGACTTCCATATAGGCAAGTGTGGCAATTTGTTAAATCTGTTGCAACTTCGAACAAATTAGCCACACGTTGCTTTTGAATTTTTAGATTTGTTTTGTAGCCTATGAATGGAAATAACTGTATAATTTTGGCGAAGCCCCATTTTACCGACACACTAACCTTACTCATGCGTTTGTTGACTCGTTTTTGATTTTGAGTTAGGTTCCCCTTAAGGTGTTACCGTAGAGGTACGGCGGACATTCCCATGTACCGAACTGGGATTCCAATTTACCAAGCAAGTCACTTCTCCCTAAAATGTATCCGTCCTGACGCCGCCCTTTCACTGAACCAAACATATTCATAATTATTCCATTTGGTAACACCATTGATTGATATTTAAGCGAATGGACCTGTTTATGACCATTGTAGTACTGATAATCGTAGAGAAAATAAACATTTTCCAATTATACTTCCTGTACAAGTTATGGTGCCCGCGTAGTCGTCCGTTTAGCTCTATTTTGTTTCCGTGTCCCCTCCGTTTGACATTTTTCAATTGTTTTACTACCAAACGGAGAGGACACGAAGACAATCCGGAGTGAAAATACTCATTATTTCCTCAACGGAAAGCTTTGTAGGCTCTTTACAGAGTACTCAATTTTACCTTGGCAACATTTACTATTCTACTATTCTTATTTTTACACTTGTGAAAAGAGACTACCAAAGCTCAAGACTGACAACATTTGTCTCTTTGTAGAGATATTTGTGTTAGCTGGATATACACTTTTGTTTGTTCCACTGCTGCGACGGATTACAAGAGTATAACAGTACACGGGGATCTAGCATGGAGTGTGCGCTTTTGAACCTTGATAAAATTTACTATTTTCTCCTATGTCCATATTTACACTTTTGATAAGAGACTATCAAAGATCATGACTGGGAGTAGGGTGACGTTTTTTGAATTGGAACAACTTTAAATTGGAATGCATTGTTTCCATTGTTATTGTTCCAAATAAAAAAACAGTCTGATTTTGATTTCGAACGAATTAATCAATGAGCGTTCCAAACTGAAAATAAGGCGTTCCAATTTAACATTCGCCGTTATTTGTAAGAAAACATTTGTCATTATTGTTGAAATTCGACTGCGTTCCAATTTTTTCCAATTCAAAAATCGTTACCCTATTTGTTTTTGTGTAGAGACATTTGTGATTACTGGATATACATTTTTGTTCTTTTTTTTTGTTTCCATTGCCGGGAATTGTGCATTGAGTGAGTACTTAGAATAAGTGCTCCCAGATTTGGTATAACAGTACACGGGGATTGTGCATTGAGTGAGCGCTTAGATTAAGTGAGCGATTAGTATAAAGAACCGACCCTCATCTATCTTAACTTCCAACTCTTTGAAGTCTACTCTAATCCAATGAATCGCATTGCCGGGTTCGCGGATATCAAAGCAAACGTTGTAACCTAACTTTCTTGCAACAACCCTGTTTTTTCACTAACTTTCTAGAACCGTCCCTTTACCTAAATTGCTTATCTGTAGGACCGACCTTTGCCCTTACTCTATGACTCTGCAAGATCAACCGCATCACTTAAATTCCGACTCTGATAGGACCAGCTTTTATCTTTCCTTTGCCTGTTTGCATAACCCATCTTGCCTTCAAACTCTTTGAAACCTACCCTAACCCATGCTACCCAATTTTCTAGCCACGACAGTTTTACTCACTAACTCTCTAGGACCGACCCTTACTTGCATTGCTTATCTGTAGGACCAACCTCTCCAACCAACAGCTTTAAGCCCACCTTTGCTTCCCAAGTCTTTAGAACCCTCACTTACTCCCGAAGTTTTTACAATTTGCAGTCATTACTCTTCGACTCTCTAGAACCCGCCATATTGTCTCAAATTTTCAACACTTATAACCAGAATCTTTAGATCTGACCCCTTCCATAGTCATTGATGTCTCTGTATTTATGACTCCCGTTCTTCCTCAACTCTTTAAGAACCGCTCTCTTCCGTCCAACCAACACCCTGAAACACCATTGCTCTCAAACTAACAGCTTGAAACCAACATTTGTTCCCCAAGTCTTTAGAACCCTCCCTTATTCCCTAGTCATTGATCTCTCTGTGTTTATGACTCTCCTCTTCCTCAACTCTTTGGGACCCGCCCTTTTCCGCCCACCAACAAACGAAAATCCGGATTTGGTTTTTGATTATTTAGGACCCACCATTGCTCTCTAACTAACAACTTGAAACCCACCTTTGTTTCCCAAATCTTTAGAATACTACTTTATTTCTAAAATCTTTAAAATTAGATTCGACTCTCTAGGACCGACCCTTGCCCTTGCTCTATGACTCTATAAGATCAACCACATTACTTAAATCCCGACTCTGATAGAACAAGTTCTTACCTTTCCTTTGCCTGTTTGTATGACCCAAACCCATCTTGCTCTCAAAGTCCTTGAAACCTACCCTAACCCATGCTACCAAATTTCTAGTCACGACCGAATGCCTAGAATTTCATTATTTTATGCAGTTAATGCAAGTATTACGAATGATTTGATCTCTCTATATTTACGATCCACCCTTCTTTACCCAACTCTTTAGGACCTGTCGTTTCTGTCCAATCAAAACCCTAAAACCTGAATTTAACTCAACTCTTTAGGACCCACCATTACTCTCCAACCAACAGCTTTAAACTCACCTTTGCTCCAAACTCTTTAGAACCCACAATTACTCTCCAATTTGTCTGATTTATAACCAGAACTTTAGGTTTAACCCCTCCCTTAGCCTTTGATCCCTCTATATTAGCACCCCCCAATGATATTCTATTTTAATGTCAGTTATTTAACTTGAATTTTTCATTCTGAATATGAGATAAATACTTGAGAAATGAATAGAATAATAGTCTGATTTCGCTTTTGATGTCTTCGAATTCATTAAATTTTGCCAAAGAAAACATTTGTAAATATGAATGTACTAAATTTCTCCCATATAACATTCTCAAAAATTAAATTTTCGCTTGGCTAATCTGCAACTATTCGCCTTTCCTACATTACAATTTTTTCGCTTGGTCAATTTGCAATTATTCGCTTGTCCTAGAATATTTTCCTAGCTTCACACTGGTAAGGTTTCATTGGACATAATTTCTTTTTGAAATTGATCTCTGTTGGTTTTAGTTCTGACCATTTTCATCACCTCTGGTCTAAGTCAAACCTTGTCAATCGAATTTAATCAATCCAGACATAACTACTTTTTTGATTACTGAAAAATTGTCAAATTTGGTCTTTCTGCCATGGATCATAATAAGGTGAGAGCACATTTTAAATAATCCTTCCTATTTCATTGTAACCCTTCTCCAACATTTTCTTGCCTGGTCTTCTTCTAGTCAAAACTTTTCAATATATAGTTGAATCGTTAAATCATTGAACTCTGATATGCTATAACATCCCAGTACTTACAACACAATGATTACTAACTATCGTTTTTTATGTACTTATGCTTGAACTCATCTGAGTTCCCTAACCTGTGTGTCAAGCTGCTCAATGTTATATTTCAAACTGTATGAGCAAAATTCTATGAGGCCATTTCGGATGTTTATCCAAATCTTTTACAGAAAGCGCTAACTATATATTCAACCTGCGTCTTTCCTACCGTATCGGTGGCACGCATAGGGACAACTCTCTTCACCGCTTGCCATTGACTGACGAGTTGCGGTGAAGGAGCCCCTATGCGACGAAACAGTGTCTCTGTCGAGTTTTATTCTCAAAATTTCCTCCACGGAATCTCCTGTAGGCTCAAGAATGAGTACTCAACGGAATGTAGTCTAATAACAGATTTTTGAGTATTTGTGTTTATTCCCCTGTGGACGTGCTGGTCTTATGACCACATAGGTTGTACGATAGTGCGCGCTATAAATAGCGTGAAATAAAACTGATCTCTGATGATAGGTTGGGCGACAAATAGGTTTCACCGTGCCATCAATGAATCCGAAGCATCGTTCATAATGCCATTCTAAGAAATACTTTGGCATAATGTATCAATAAGATTTTTCACATCTCTCTGTTTGCTGTCATATATGTCATTTACCGTGTCCCTTTTCGGTTCCCTTGGATTAACTGTTTTTGTTTACAACTGCTGACGTTCTCCCCATTATTGTCAGGAAGCTACCATCGAGGAGCAGATTGTAAATTGCTGAGCAACGAACAAACCGTTTCGAAAATGACAAGGAGTACGAGCTAATCATTCCACCGATGAGAAAACAAGTGAAATTATGTTCAAGAACCGCAATAACAAATCTGACAACCTTTCATGAAATTCATCCAATTCATCCAAATGAACGAAATCCAACAATTAATCAAATCCGATTATTTGGAATATTTTTCAAACAACGGCAATAAAAAACCAAATTTCAATAGCTACGATTTCAGATGAAAAGAAAATTATTATTCAAACGCTGAAAGGGATGAAACGGATGAAACGAAGTTTTAACGAGTTAAATATTTGAATAATGTTCTAATATTAAATAAAGAGTTATGATTATTTTCTTTTCTTATGGTCGCGGTGTCTCTTGATAGCTTCAAATTTGATATTTTATTTGTACAGCGAAAAAAGAAACGAAAAGTACTTACAATTTGTTTGACGATCTCAAATTATTTATTATTTGGTGTTTAATGATATAACATGATATGATGCCAAACACCGAACATTCTAATTGCAAATGATAATATTTTATGACGGTCATTATATCAAACTTTCCTCAAAGAAACATTATACCATTACACAACAACATCGTTGTATACTACGAAAGGGTATGTCACTTCATTTACCAAATTAACAATACTACATGGGGTGAAAAGTCCGCGGCCTCACATAGAGATGGCGTCATTACTTCAGAATTTTTGTTAACATTCAGTAGTACCACCCTTTACTTGTCTACAGCCAAAATTTCCTGACATTTGGTGTCATAGTTTTCGAATTACTGTCAATAGAGTGACGCAGGTTTTTGTTGTTCGTAAAAA
>CM055406.1:60762787-60777747 GCA_029228625.1 Pseudolycoriella hygida
CTCAATGTCTACGCAGGCCGGAGGAAGCCTTCCGAAAGCTTCGCTGAATTTTGACATAAAGCGAGACTTAACTTCCTCGTCCCTGAATTTTCCCACACGAAATTTCCGAACCACCACTTTTTTCCTTTTAGCCTGACAGAGTTTACTAACAGAGAGATGGGTACCCAAAAGGTAGTGGTCTGAGCCAAATGTGAAACCCCTGAAAACTATCACTATCACTAAAACTATCAAAAATTAACTTTTTATCACTAGTGACAAAAAGTAACTTTTTATCACGCAAATTAGTGATAAAATGTAAAACCAGTAATAAAACGTGAACTTTTTACTTTACTTTTACTTTTACTTTTTACTTTTTATCACTAGTGACAAAAAGGTACTTTTTATCACGCAAGTCAATTATAAAAAGTTACTTTTTATCACTAGTTACAAAAAGTAACTTCTTATCACCCAAATAAGTGATAAAAAGTCACTTTTTGTCACTAGTGATAAAAAGTAAAACCAGTTATAAAACGACCTGCATGCATGAAAAAGTTCACTTTTCACAACGGCGTTGCATAAAATATTTGCGAAATTGGTTGTTTTTGTCACACGTTGTGGTTATCCAACTCGCATCGCTCGTTTGATAACTTCACATCTAGTGACAAAAACAACTCCATTTTCCAACTAGTTGCATAAATAACTATTCTCATCCCAAGTAGCATTTTGAAATCCAATAACCTATTATTATAACGTTGTCAGGACCGTTATTTAACAGTCATTGTCCAGTTATGAAAAGACCTAACTTTTTCAACCGAAAAATGACGGTTATCTAATAAAAAAATTTTCCAAAGGAAACTTATTGGTCAAATAACGGTCAGTGGACGGTTAAATAACTTAGGTCATTATATAATTGAGCAATGTTAAATAACGGACCTGACAACGTTGGTTTTCAAAATGTTACGTGGGATAAATTGTCTCTGGTATTTAATTTCTGGTAGTGTCGCTAGCTGTAAGCGTTGCTAAATGTTAGCGTTACTGAATGTGAACGATGTGTTGATAATTGTTTGCGTAGTTGATTGCTAGTGCCGTTAATTCCTAGATGCCACTAATTGTTAGAGCCTCTCATTTTCAAGTCGCTAATAGTTAGCAGAGGTTAATAACGCTAATTTCCGTATCAGTAGTCGCTAACTTGGTTCGCTTAATTTGTGACTTTCGCAAGACACATCTTACTTTTGCCAGTGACTATTTTTGCGAAAATATTTTTCCAAATTTTTTCAAGTTTTACCATTTTTTCAAAATTTGTTCGAATTAAAAAAAAATTGTTGAGAAAAAGGAAAAATTGAAGAAAATTTGGAAAGTTTTGAGAAAATCCGGAAAAATATTTAATCAAAAAGGAAAACCGATAAGTTTTATCGATTTACGACTCGCACGCATGTGTTTCGCACTTTGTACTGGGGTGATACAATCGGAGTCAACGTAAATTACTAGCTGTGAAATGCCAGCTGTTTTTTCAATGTATTCCTGGTCCTTCACACATTAGTAATTTACGTTGTCACTGATTGTAACAAAATATTGTGCCGAATTAGATGCATCTGTGGATATTATCACAAAGCAAATAGTTTAAATACCACAATTAAGTTTATGCCACATGCTATTTTGCTCAGTTTACATGAGAAGAAAAACGAGGCGTGATTACAATGGCCAGAGCGATTATTTCGTGGGCGATAATAAGATAATAATTTCCAACCACGTGCTATTCATCAGCGGGTTAAAATATCTTTTCCATTTCAAAACGGGTGGGAGTGAATTTAATTAACGTGAATTGCATAGGTGAAATAAGTGCAAAGGATTTCGAGCAGTGGATTTTTCTAATGTGATATTGGTCCAATACAGAGATGAGCGGGCACCATTGTTTTGTTACCCATGCCCAAAAATAAAAAAAAACATATGAAGGGACCCGTACGTATCAGAATAGATGCGACAAACAGAGTTGATGTTACGAAGAGACTCGAACGTATTTAAGTAAATATTGCCTTAACTCTTTAGTGTATGAAATTACGTCCACATTAAGTTGTATTGGAAATTGCCGATAGCGCAATATTGACAAACCCGTCCGAAAAAACGGTCTAAAAAAACCTTTCCGAAAGCACAAAATTGGCCCCCAAATATAGAAAAATGTTCTGCTCAATTTTCTCTACAACATAGAAAAAACCATTTTTTGGGCTAGGGTCGACCTTAGTACCTAGGGCCCTAACTAGAGGCCTCGGACAGACAATTCCATAGCCAAAAATGTTTCCCTGTTCTGCAACATAGCAAAAAAAAATTTGTTTTTTGGTTAGGGCCGACATGGCCCACTTGAGCCCTAAGCATGAACTGTTGGTCATGCCTAGATCTTTCAAACAAAAAACAAAATTTGAAAATCGGAAAACATTTACTCGAGTTATGGACAAAAAACACATAGAGCCCTAGGAGAGACTCGATTTTAGTGCCCTAGTGTCCAAGGACTCAAATTCAAAAAAATTTCTTCCATAAATTGTCGGCTATGCCCAGGTCTTTCGAAAAAAATCAGAAAAGATTTACTCGAGTTATGTACAAAAGACCAAAAAAAGACTTAAACGGCCCTAGCTCGGTGGCCCTTTGGCCGACAGTGCCCAGATTCAATCCCACAAAAGACTTGTTGATTACCTTGCAGGGAAAAAAAGTTTTTAAAAATCGGTTGAATTTTACTCGAGTTATCGTGTAGACAGACGGACGGACGGTCGGACATTTTTTTATTGCTGATTCGTCATCTAAGGACCATGATCTGCGCTCCCCCCTACTCCCGGGTCGAAATTCGTGGTAAACGCATAAGACCCTTTTTCGAAGAACTTCGTTCTTCGTACGGGTCTAAAAACACTCGCCCTAAAACGTGCCCGTTAAAATTGTGCCCGAGCCTGCACAGTCTTTTCCTGAAATTGAAAAAAAAACCGTTTTGGAATGTGCCCGTCAACAACAGAAAATTACCGTAGGAGCAGAGGTAAAGACAAAAATATTATATTATATCACTAGGAGCAAAAGTTTTCAATTTCGATGCATGTGAACAAAAATTCAGTTTCCGAACAAAACACTCAACAGGCTTTTACACAGAAATTGTATTTTGATAGTATGATACTGCGACAGTTTGTGATTTATGCTTTATGCTATTTATAACAACCGTTTTACGTCTAAGGTGTACTTCACGTTCATTTGTCATGTATGAAGAAATTATGCAAAATACATCCGACTTTTTAACAATGTCCGAACGACATCTTACGGAAGAATTTGGTTAATTATTATGCATTATAGATGTACATGAAGTACGTCTTAGACGTAAAACGGTGGTAAAAATGTACTGGAGAGTTGTACATGCCGAATTCCATTTTTTTGGGTGTGAATATACATATGTACAACACAACATGTAGAATGAAAATTAGAAAATGTTCTATAATAAATGTAAAGAAAATTTGTAGCACAGCTAATTAAATAAATAAACTATTGTACTCGTTTAATGAACGATTCACGAAAATGTTCATACCTCGTACCGAGCCGCTCAAAAAATGGTTTACATTCGGGTTCTGTGATCTCTACGACTGAAAATGTTCGGCTCTTACTGGCAAAAAATAACCGGTTCTGCGATTTGGTTCAGTTCCATTCGGAAACCACCTTGTCACTTCATAATGACATTGTGATCTGGAAGGTATAATGTGTCTTGTGCAAGGAGTAAAAAATACTTTGTCGAGTGTGTCATTATAACTTCGGAGCTGTTCACAAATGACGTACGGATTTTTTAGCAATTTTTGACCCACCCCCCTCCGAACGAAAGCGTACAATTCCAAAGACCTGAAGTTTATTCTTTAGTACATTATTGTGTCGTTCAACGCCACTTCAGGAATATGCATTAAATTACTTCAGGAATATGCATTAAATATTGACCTCCCCTATGACACTCCATACAAAAAAATGGTCATGAGATCAGCGCCGCCGGGTTCACGTTTGAAAAAATTAAAAATTTTATATTGTGATTTATGCAAACTGTGCCAACTTCACGTCTGTCATGTTTCAAACAAAATTGACAGAATGGCGCTTTTCAAAATTTGATTGACAAACGTCACTTACTTCACTGCAAACATTTATTTGACAAACAAATGTCAAACGGCTTGTGAAATTTGAAAAAAATGAGGTTATGCTTTCAATAAGATTAATATGGAAGTGTTATACCCCGATATTGACAAAACATTAAAGCAGCAATAAAAAGGGCTCATTATATTGGAGGCGATGCGATTTGCGTGAAAAAGTGAACCCTTTCCCACCGTACGAATTCAGGACGCCCCCTGAAACCTGTACGTCATTTGTGAACAGCCCATGTCTAACTTGAGGGAAAATGTTGACTTTCAAAAATATTTAAAATTCTCCGATTGAAAGTGTTTGACTAGGGATATCATCTATCGACAAATACTTCGTGATTTTGGTACGACGATGTTAAGTTTATAGTCAACTTAGGACAGAGAAATAATAAGTTGGTACACCTGCGGCCAGTTAGAAATAAACATGTGAACAGTTTTATCCCTGACGGAATATGTGAACGCTTTTTCTATCGTCATACAAATTTTCCATGGCATAATACATTCCCACACGATTCCTATACGATTCTTAAGGGAATGTGTTCACTTATCCCTGACGGGGTCATACAACCCGGACGGAATATGTGAACGCTTTTTCTTTCGTCATACAAATTTTCCATGGCATCATACATTCCCACACGATTCCTATACGATTCTTAAGGGAATGTGTTCACTTATCCCTGACGGGTAGCGATGAAAATTTCCGATAAAAAATATATGAAAATCTCTCATCTGATAACGTCGCTAATTTCTTTATGCAACGCCGCTGTGAAAAGTGAACTTTTACATGCATCGTTTCGGTGACATTACAGAGGTCGTTTTATAACTGGTTTTACATTTTTTACTTGTCACTAGTGATAAAAAGTTACTTTTTGTCACTCATTCAAAAGTTCACGTTTCACAAGTTGTTGCATAATAGTTATTTATGCAACTAGTTGCGAAATGGAGTTGTTTTTGTCACTAGATGTGAAGTTATCAAACGAGCGAAGCGAGTTGGATAACCACATCGTGTGACAAAAACAACCAATTTCGCAACGTGTTTCATACAAGACTTTATGCAACAACTTGTGAAACCTGAACTTTTGAATGAGTGATAAAAAGTTACTTTTGGTTCGGTAGCCGTGGAACAGTTGGTCAAAGTGTCCTCGATCTTTTCAACGAAATTGGCCTAAACTTTTCAGAAATTAACAAAATATGTGAAGAAGTTCTTGTCAAGTCTATTCATATAATTAACAACCACATTTTTAGATAGTCATTTTCCTATTTTATTTTTTTTTTTAAATTGTATAATTTCTTTTAAAGCTTTGAAACAATTGTCGAATGTGATTGATCAATATGCTGTGTGACAAAGGCAACCTACTGTAAGTGAGCCGCATACTTTATTTGTTTGTTCAATAAAGATTTTCTCTCTAGTGATAAAAAGTGAAACCAGTTATAAAAAGACCTCTCTAACGTCACCGAAACGATGCATGAAAAAGTTCACTTTTCACAACGGCGTTGCATAAAGTCTTGTATGAAACACGTTGCGAAATTGGTTGTTTTTGTCACACGATGTGATTATCCAAGTCGCTTCGCTCGTTTGATAACTTCACATCTAGTGACAAAAACAACTCCATTTCGCAACTAGTTGCATAAATAACTAGTATGCGTTGTAGGGCGTTTTTTCTTTTGATAGAAGAGGATTCTCTCAAAAATGAGAACAAATTGGTTGGATTCTCTCCCCTACAAAGCAGCTGTCATTCTTCATGTTCCTTTTACCTGATCTCAGGCGTACCAGCTTAACATTTCTCTAATTTTTCCTTTACTTTTGACTAACTACTTGCCTGAAAACCTTTAAAAATTGTTTTTTTTTCTGCATGGATTTATAACGAAAACATGGTGCAAGGATAGCTTCGATGCTTCAATCAATTATTTACCTCCGATAAAATAACAAACATTTTTCTTTCGATCAATTTCTAAAATTTTACACACAACATTGAGTACACGTGCATATTTTCGTGTTCGCATACAAAGCAGTTCTATAATATTGAACGAATGAAAGATTAATTAGTATCGGAAGACTTTAAACTTGGCATCATTTTTGGGGGCGAAATTATTGTTTCGATCTCTAATACGCTGCTCAATACTAAAAATCTTTGGAGACGAATAAGAAATGACAATTGTTTCTACTTCTAGAATGGCAAAGTAATATTCAGAACAAAAGTTAGATCGTCAATTGACGAAGGGGAGAAAGGGGGTGGGGGACAAAGTATGATCGATTTTAATGTAAAATTTTCATAACTTTGATATGATTGTATCGTTTGACATATCACTAAAAATAATAATTTAAATTAATTTCATTTCTTCTACAGATATTATCAACTTAAGAAATTTAAAATCACAGTGTCCACACTAAGAATTTTTTTTTACACTTAAAACACGCCATTATCTTATGTACATAGGTTTTCTTTATTTATGACTAATTTTTGGAAAAACGTAATGTCGATTCAATTAAGATATAATCACTTAAACGCATCTAAGATTTATTTAAATATCATTTGCTACGGGTTTTTCTTCAGAGAAACTTGTTCTGATCACACCATCCAGCATTGTAATTGGCAATTTATTTTTTGTAATTTTTTCTTTTTTTTCATATTTTTTTTTCTTCTTTTTTTAAGTAAGGCCACACATTAAATATTTTCATTTTAATTAATTAATTTTTCTTTTAATTTATTTTCAACTTTACCATGTTTCTTTTGCATGCCTCCTAATACAAGAGAAGCAGATTACACATTTCATTAGTTTCTCATGCTAAGCGCTTTTTTTTTCTTTTAACACAACTTTATACTTTATACTCTATTAATTAAATGCAATTATTTTAAACTCAAAATTGATTTCAATTTTCGCACAAATCTCACAAGACACTCACAGTAATCCCATGTACACATCCCCAGTTACTAAATGTTAATTAGATAATAAATTCACGTATCGCTAAAATTGAATATTAAACATGTGTTGCCAATGTACCTTTCTTTAAATTACCATTTGCTGGGAGTATAAATTGACCAGATGGGCTCGATACCGGTGGCTGTTGTATACTAGGTATATTTCTATTAGAATTGTAGGGTGGAGGTGCTGGTGTAGCACCTGGATTTGCCGTACTTGGTGGTAGTGGCGGTAATGATGCATTTGAATTTCGTAAATATGGATTACAGTATGCGGCACTGTATCTTGGATCAATGGTACTTAATCCGTTTTGCAATAATGGTTGACCTAAAATTTCAATAATGGTTTTCGTTACGTTATTTTACTCAGAAATTTCTTAATTTAGGTAATAAAGATGAGCTGCCAGGGGTTTTTTGAGGATTTTTTTTTCCTTTTTAGACCCGTACGCATCCCGTAATATCTTATGTTGTAAGGTTTTCCTTGACCGTGAAGTAAACAAAGAGGTTTGGGTGTTCCTCGATCTTTCGGTCCATTTATATCTTATGTGTGTGTCTTATGCGTTTAATATGACGTTTGTAACCAGTCAAATATGTTGAGTTGGAAGGGGGAACTATCTTAGCACCCAAAACTATTTTTCCCCAAACAAATTTATTTTCCCTCAAAATTTCTCCATACATTTGTTAGTGGGGGATAATAAAAAAAGGTGCACAGCATAAAAATATTATCCCCCAATTTGGGTCATAATAT
Organism: Pseudolycoriella hygida; assembly: GCA_029228625.1. Taxonomy (NCBI): domain Eukaryota; kingdom Metazoa; phylum Arthropoda; class Insecta; order Diptera; family Sciaridae; genus Pseudolycoriella; species Pseudolycoriella hygida. The sequence goes on from CM055406.1 coordinate 60,770,578, forward strand.
TTTTACGCGCACTGCACCTTTTTTATTATCCCCCACTAACAAATGTGTTGAGAAGTTGAGAAATTTTGGGGGATAATATTTTTATGCTCTGCACTTTTTTATATCACAACAAAAACCTCTTAAAAGGTAGAGTGTGACGCAGTCCGTTAGTCTGCTTCCAAAATTAGTGAAATCGCTTGAGGTGACGCTATCGCTGATAATACGCAGAAGTTTGTTTGAAAAATTACAGCGCTGTTTTCAAAACAAAATTACGTTGTGTTAAAAAAATTGCGTCACAAATTCCGGAACTAACGACGAAATAATTTTTCTGTACTTTCAGTTTTTGTGCTGCAAAAATTTGACTTTTGTTTCCTATTGTGTAGATTGTTTAAGGTTAATTTAAATTTTTACGTGTAAAATCTGAAAGTATTGAAAAATTATTCCGCTGGTGGGTCCGGCATTTGTGACGCAATTTTTTTATCCTATTTCACCTTACTGTTTTATCAACTGACAAAATTTTTTTAACACAATGTAATTTTGTTTTGAAAACAGCGCTGTAATTTTTCAAGAAATTAAAACTTTAAACACAAGGTTCTATTCAAACAAACTTCTGCGTATTACCAGCGATAGCGTCACCTTAAGCGATATCACTAATTTTGGTAGCAGACTAACGGACTGCGTCACACTCTACCTTTTAAGAGGTTTTTTTTGTGATATCAGTCGTTTTGGAAGTTTTCAGTTGTTGAAAAAATTTCTATTTTTTGAAAAAAATTTTCTCCGAAAAAAATTTCTCCGAAAAAAAATTTCTTCGAAAAAAAAAATTTTTCACCAAAAAAAAAATTCTCCAAAAAAGATTTTCTCCGAAAAAAACAATTTTTTTTCCAAAAAAAAAAAATTTTCTTAAAAAAAATTTTTCTACAAAAAAATTTTTCCTTCAACGAAATTTTCTACAAAAAAAATTTTCTTTCCGAAAAAAATTGTTCTCCAACAGCTTCGGCTACCATCGGAACACTTCGTATCACCTTCGGCTACCTTCCGAATACTTTGTGTCACCTTCGGCTACCTTCGGAACACTTCGTGTCACCTTCGGCTACCTTCGGAACACTTCGTGAAACCTTCGGCTGCCTTCCGAACACTTCGTGTCAGCTTCGGCTACCTTCGGAACACTTCGTGTCACCAATTCTTCTCAGTGATTTATAAAACTTTCCTGAAGAAACCAACTATATAGGTATTCTTATTCAGAATTTAGCAAGAAATCCAAGACGGCGCCGCTGTGACAGTTGGCAGCCATTTTCTTAAGATACAAAAAAATTCTCCTGACCAAACTCTATAACTTTCTAGAAGAAACCATCTCTAAGTAGTGTCATTCTGGAGCTAAAATTCGAAAACCATAAAAGCATAAACGAAAATCCAAGATGGCGCTGCTATGACAGCTGGCAGCCATTTTCTTATGATCGTAAAAAATTCTCCTGATGAAACTCTATAACTTTCTAGAAGAAACCAACTCTGCAAGTTTTATCATTCCGGAGCTAAAATTCTAAAACCCAAAGAAGCATAATTTGTACCTAACGAATATTCAAGATGGCGTCACTTTGGCAGATTTCTAAAAATCCCAAAAAATTCTGCTGATCAAACTCTATAACTTTCCCGAAGAAACCAACTCTCTAAGTATTGTCATTCCGAAGCTAAAATTCGAAAACCAAAAAAACGTAATTTATTGCTTGGGAAAATTCAAGATGGCGCCAGTTTGACTGTTGGCAGCCATTTTCTCAAGATCCCAAAAAATTCTCCTGACCAAAGTCTATAACTTTCCCGAAGAAAACAACTCTCTAGCTATTGTCACTTCATAGCTAAAATTCGAAAACTCCGAGCATTACCAAAAAACCCTCAAAATTGATCACTTTTCCACATGCCACAGCTTTTCCAGAATTTTCCCAGAAAAGCGGCATATGAAATTTTTCATTTGGGGCCGAGACTGACGTTCCCTGAAAATTTTAAGGAAATCGCTCGAGCAGTTCTCGAGAAAAAAAAGTAGATAGATACATACATAGACCGTTGACACACAACACAGGAATGAAATTTTGATAGCTTTCAAAGATAATTTTAGCATTTTTATTTAGAAATTGGTCATCTTTGATTGGCGATATCTCGGCTCGTTTTCAACTGATTTTGATGAGTGAGGGCTCGTTTGAAAGCTACTGCGACGTAGTTTTTTTTTAAATATTTTGGAGGGGGAGGGGGCGAGGGAAAAAAACTCAAAAGTTCGCCTATACATCGTGTCTTGTCCCAAAGTTTTTTGTATGGAGTGTTTTGGGTTTGTGGACGTTTTTTTTTGGGTGTTGGGACTGCGTCCCCTCAGTGCAAATATGTATCAGTCCTTCACAGCAATGATATTTCGTAAAAGTAGAAATTCGCTAGTTTTCATTGCCACCTTGGTTTTCGTGACATTTCGTTAAAGCGCAAATTCTTTAGTTCACCTAGGTATGGCAAAAAAACTAGGGAATTTCACCTTCTACAAAATGTCACAAAAACCTCGGTGGCAAACAAAACTAGAGAATTTGCGCTTTAACAAAATGTCACGCAAACCTAGGTGGCAACGAAACTTGAGAATTTGTGCTTTAACGAAATGTTACGAAAACCTAGGTGGCGTTAAAGCGCAAATTCTCCTGTTTCGTTGCCACCTTTCGTTGCCCAAATTGGGTGATAATATTTTTACGCTCTGCACCTTTTTATATTATCCTCCACGAACAAATGTATGGAGAAATTTTGGGGGAAAATAAAAAAAGGTTCAACACATAAAAATATTATGACCCCAGTACAAATTGTACTTTTGCGAAGATTTTCGTGGAAAATTTTGTGGGAAAATAAATTTGTTGCATGTGCCTATTTTGGGGGAAAATAATTTTGGGTGCTAAGTTGGAAGGTTTTTCTTAGGGAAATCTGGCAAGATTTTTAAATGTTTTTTCATGAAAGGTAGTCGAAAAAGTGATGCTGGCACTGAATTTGGGCAAAATCGACTTGACACTTTAGAAGATAATATCGGAAAAGTGGTCAACAACGAGGTTTTTAGAGCCGTAGTAACCGGAACCGGAACCACATACAAACAAAGAGCTTTCCCTCAGCAGAAGAAAAATAAGAAGAGTAAGGGGCGATTCATGAACTACGTAACACAAAAGGCTACCTCACTCGGCCTTGGTCAAGCGACAACCGAGTCCTCGGTTACCATAAAAATACATGTTTGTGGAGAACATGAGAAGTTTTGATTGCTAGTTTTATGTTTCTTGCAGTCATACAATGTTTGCAATGCTCCTGGTTTAAATTACAATAAACATGACATGTTTGCAGCAAAAGCAGACATAACTGTAGCGAAAAAGCTAGGTTATCACAAATATTCGGGCCGGAAAGCATGGTACCTGTAATCATAAATGACATTCAAGCTTGTAATGACAATTTCAACTAAGCAAATTTGACGTCTTACGTTTACATTTTTCAATATACTTTTTCTTTAAGTAAAGTCGTATATTTAAAGTTCCTAATCGATATATGAATCTTCAACGCTTCTCAGATTCAGACGCATGTGGAAAAAGTGCGGTAACCTGGTACCCTAGATACCAGGAAATTTGGGAGCCGAAAAACTGGATACCGGGAAATTAGACGACAAAATACGACGACAAATACGCGTCGAAAATCGGGAAATTACTAAAATGCGGCAGATGACTAAAAATCGGGAAATGACTAAAAATCGGGAAACAACTGAAAATCGGGAAATGACTAAAAAACTGGAAATGAATCGGGAAATTACTCAAAATCGGAAAATGACTACAAATCAGGAAATAACTTAAAATCGGGAAATTACTAAAAATCGGGAAATGACTAAAAATTATAATTAAAAATCGGGAAATTGCTAAAAATCGCGAAATTACTAAAAATAGGGAAATCAAAGAAATGACAAAAAACGGGAAATAACAAAAATCGGAAAATGGCTGAAAATCGGGAAATGAATAAAGTCACTAAAAACAGAAAATAGCTAAAAGGTTGAAATAGTTAAGAATCAGAGAAATACTAAAAATTCTAAAAAAAATAGCTCGCTCCGCTCGGAAGTTGTATTTACTACTTTACAAAACCGAATTAGTTTTGTTCACTAATAAAATCTATCTGCCCCGGTTGACGACCGAATATAGAAAGCGAAAGTGGAGCATTTTTCCTGCGCCAAGAATCTTTTTTGGGTCTCGAGCGATTTGATGGTCCCAGTTCGTCCGTCCTTCAACACGATAACTCGAGTAAAACTCAACAGATTTTCAAAAACTTTTTTTTCTCTAGGTAATCTAAGGTAATCAAAAAATCTCTAATGGATTGAATCTGGGCACTGTCAGCTCAAGGGCCGTCGAGCTAGGGCCGTTTAAGTGGTGGTTTTTGGTCCTTTGTACATAACTTGAGTAAATCTGTTTGTAGTTTTTTTGACATTAGGCCCTTGGACTTAGCTAGGGCACTAAAAACGAGTCTCAACTAAGAGTCCTCCATGTTTTTTGTACAAACCTCGAGTAAATCTCTGCCGATTCTCAAAAGTTTTTCTTAATCGAAAAGTCTAGTCGAAAGGAAAAAAGGAAAAGGAAAGGAAAAAAGTTTTGACTAGAAACCATTGGACTCAGCCAGGACCCTAAAACTAGGGCCCAACCGATTTTGTTGATTCTTTTTCTATTTGAGAGGTAACCGCGTACCGAATTATAGTCAAAAACAATTTTGGGCCTGGTGACTATGCTTAGCGCTCAAGTTGACCTCGGGTCGGTCCTAAGATCGGCCCTAACAAAAAATTTTTTTTTGCTTTGCAGAGTAAATTGAGGGAAACATTTTTGTCTATGGAAGTATGAGGCGTTCGAGGTATTTCTTTATGGCCCTAGGTCGGTGCTAAGGTCAGCCCTAGACAAAAAAAATTGTCTTTTGCTATGTTGTAGAGAAAATTGAGGGAAATATTTTTGTCTATAGAAGTATTTGTCCGACGTCTCTCCTGAGGGCTTAGGTCGGTGCTACGGTCGGTCTTAGCACAAAAAATGATTTTTTCCTAAATTAAAAGTTTGCTCACACGAACGCGTAGTGCGTAGCATGGTCTAAATAGCATAATGTTAGCGGTATCTAATAAAGTTAACGGCTAGTTAAGGCGTTAAGGTTAATTTTTTTTTATTTTAATTTGTTCTGCGAAATAAATTTTACAAAAAACAATTACTTACACAGTAGGCCATTTTGTAAAGAATTTGAGCTACCCGTGGGTAGTCCATTGTCTTGTCTGAGATCATGTCTGTTTCTTGTTAAACTTAGATTACCACTGGGTATTTGTCCATTCATATGAGACATGCTACTCATAGTGTTGGCTGCGTTGGTATTACGACTGGTCAGTGTATGCGGTGGCGGACTGTAATCACCGCGGGCATAGTCCACATAAGGTACATATCCATTATTGTTTTGTCCTGATTTTGGTTGTAATTGTCCCAAAGTGTCGGTGTATTCACCTGAATATCTACGAATCGAAAAATAGTTGCAGTTGTGCATAAAAATTGCTTTGGATTGAAATTATTGATTCAATATCAACCTGTAATGGTCAGGTATTTTTACTGGCCCAGCAAGTGGCACACTGCCTCCGTTGCCACCGCTACTGCTATTTATACTGCCCAATGCTGTAACGGCTATTCGTGTCGCAACACTGTCCGTTCCAGAGCATGTCTCGAGATAATCATGGGAACCGGATCGAATATCCACTTTCACGTCACTCAGATTCGATGAACGATCACTCTCTTTGCAGTTTTTATCGGATTTGTGATGCTGTTGAAAGAAAACAATTGAATGTTCAAAACAGCGATTTTGTCAAGTAGAAGTTTCAAAACAATTTATCATGTGAATGTTCACAAGAATAATGTGGCATCAGATCAAGAAAGATGGCGCTGTCAAATGTTCATAACCAGAATCAGAGTTCATTATATGCCATAGCTTCTAATAAAAGGGACGAGACAGTCTTTTTTTGTAGTAATATGTAGTAATATTTATGTTGAAGTTAGCTGCAATTGCGACCGAGGTTAACTTCATTGCGTGAAAATCAGATGATTTTAGAACTTTTCAATGAATTTAGCTGATTTTCGTAAATCTTTATGAATGAAATCCGCTGATTTTGTTTGCAATGAAATTGGCTTTGGTCGCAACTTCAGCTAACTCCATTGTGAGTGTTACTTATGAAGGACAAAATCACCCGGGTCAAATATTCAATATTTGCCATTCAACATGAAGTTGGTTGCAATTTTGAAATTTCATTCATAAATTTGTTAAGTTTTTATTTTAAAATGTGTAAAATTTTGAAGTTAGTTTCACAGTAAAAGTAAGCAAGTTTATGTCAAAATTGCGGCCAACTTCATGATGAATAGCAAAATTGAGTTTTGACTGAGTGTGAACAAAACAAAAGGCTGTCATGTCTCTGCCTAACGTAGCTACACATACCACAGATACGAGATTTTTCTGATATGACAACACCAATTTCATTGATAACTTTCGATTTATGAATGAAATTCGGAGTTTTCTAATTCGAAAAATTTTGCATTTGTCACTTTTGCGTTGCTATGTAAATCTACAGTTACATATTTAGAAAAGCTGGGTACGCCCAAATGGATGTAGTGAGGTGCCTGTTCTTATTTCGGGTTGCTACCCCTTCTTGAGTTTTGGAACAAAGAATACATGGAATCAGGTGTGTGCCAAAGAAGAAGCCGTAATCAGTGATGTGCGACGCAATGGCTTTCATCTTGGTAACAACCTCCTCCTTGATTTCTAGAGCTTGAAGTGCACAGAGCAACCGCAGCCTGGTGCCAAATTGAAAGCAGTTGCGCTAGTAAACATTAGAAAGGACATCAATTTTGACATAAAAATAACTCCATTTCCGTGTTCCTTTTATATCACCAACTAGTAAATACCCCCGCCCCTAGGGGCTACGCGGACATTAAGCATTCTTGTCCGCTAGGTCGGATATTTGCGACATTAATACTAAAATGTATGCAAGAGTGTGCAAAGTTAGATTTAGATGAATAAGAAATGGATTTAGTAGTATTTTAGTAGTTACCATAAGCTTACGCAAATCTGGTTTTCCCCCGTACTACCATTTTCCCGCAAAACCGTTTTGCCGAACTACCGTTTGCTGTATACTATCATTACGTCCGT
>CM055406.1:60778247-60804181 GCA_029228625.1 Pseudolycoriella hygida
TTTCTCCTCCCTTCTGTTTTCCCCGTACTAACATATTCCCTTACTACCATTTCCCCGCACAAAAGTTATCACCGTGCTACTATTTCCCCGCACAACCGTTTCCCCCGCACTACCGTTTTCCCCGTAAAATCGTTTCCACCGTACTACTGTTTCCCGTACAACCATTTCTCCATACAACCGGTTACCCCCTTACTGCTTCTTCCCCCGAGCTGCCCAGCATTTTCACCAATACTGGGGACTTCTACTCACAAAACTCTGAGACTTTGCAAAAGAAACCAATGGTCTGTCTCTCATGCCTTTCCAGATACTTTCAAAAGCATAAAAATTGACCCAATGCCCAACTGTCCGACATTTTCACCAATGCTTGTGACTTCTACTCACAAAACTCTGAGACTTTGCCAAAGAAACCAATGGTCTGTCTCTCATACCTTTCGAGATACTTTCAAAAGCATAAAAATTGACCCAATGTCCAATTGCCCGACATTTTTACCAATACTGGTGACTTCTACTCACAAAACTCTGAGACTTTGCCGAAGAAACCAATGATCTGCCTCCCATACCTTCCCAAATACTTTTAAAAGCAAAAAATCCAAGATGGCGTCACTTTGACAGGTGGCAGCCATTTTCTTAGGATTCATAAAGATTCTACTCATCAGTATCAACAACTTTCCCGAAGAAACCAACTGTCCAAAACAACAAAAAAAAAAATTTTAAATTACATCAAGAAAAAATTTCAATCGAAATCTAGGTAGCATAATGGTTTTTCTGCTATAAAGGTAATGCAAAACTGCATTTTAATTCAGTCCCTTTGGACTCGTCAAGCAGGTCGGACGTATGTTGGTTCACATGGGAACCTTCTTTTGCATTGCCTTTTTTTGAATTATAAGGCAATGCAAAACGATTTTTTGCTTTAGTTCCTCGGAACTCTTCAAGCAGGTCGGACGTATGTTGGTTCACGCTGGAAATTTGTGACCGACAATTTACAGACAGACAAACAGACCGACAAACAGACAAACTAACAGACAAACTTTTGACTTTTATAATTATAAATAAATTCTATAACCCAAGCGAGGAGACTGGTGCCAACATTTAAAATATTTCCAATCAAAGTTCTCACCAGTACCTTTTGGCGTACTCAGATCTTCGACACCGGAGTGTTTTCTAAGTGTTCTTCAGTAAAATCTATTCTTGGAAAATTTTCAAAGACGTTCCTCCTATGCTTTGAATCGCTTTAAAAATTGTTTATAAAATACTTATGGGATTGCTCACGAGCGTCATCTAATCTTCCATTAGACCAGTCCAGGTCTGGTTCGTATTAAGTTTCTTTTCCCACACTCTCTATGTACAGCGCAGAACAGAAAATGAATGAAATTGACTTTTTTTCTTCGAAATAGAGATGAGCAACCCGCCCGAAACTTCGAAAAACCCGACCCGAACCCGAACCCGAATTGTTTTTTTCGGGTTAATGGGTTGCGGGTTTCGAAAATTTTAATCGGGTCGGGTGCGGTCCGGGCCGGGTTTGGAAACTGTTCGGGTTTCGGGTTTCGAAAAATTTTATCGGGTCGTGTTCGGTCCGGGTCGGGTTGTTGTATCATTTTATTCGGGTCCTGATCTTTTATTGACTTTTTATATTTTACAAAACTCGTCCAAATTTTATCATCTTACATTACACGAATTTTATTTTAGTCTAAGGCCCGTGAAGAATGCAGACGTCGGGCCTTGAAATAATTTTTGTTTCGAAGAAATTTGGGTTGTGAGTTTCGAAAAACTTGAGTGTCTGGTTCGGTCCGGGTCGGGTTTAGAAACAGTTCGGGTTTCGAATTTCGAAAAATTTTATCGGGTCGGGTTCGGTCCGGGTGGGGTTTCGAAAAATAGTCGACCCGCTCATCTCTACTTCGAAATCAAACTTTAAAATTAGCAAAAACTTAAAGATCTACACAGACGTTGTAGGTGTTTCGTAATTATGTTAAAGTTCTAAGAAAACACAATGCAATAATAAAACTATCGAAAAAATAGCATACTTCCGGTATGACGTCAGCGATAGGTAACTTCTTCTTTCCCTTTTTGAAGCAAAATGCGAACAGCATTACAAATAGCATCAGCACAGCAATAGACAACATAGCTCCAAATATTATCATCAACGACGGATAATTTTCTGTATTTAAAATTTAAATTTGAAAAAATTCAATTAGAAAAGAAAGATATTTGAGATTGCAACATACTTTTCGCCATCAAATCAATTTCCAACACGAAATTCCCATGGTCGTTGACGACGGTACAGTTATATCGTCCAAAATGCTTCGATTGACTTTCACGTATAATTAATGTTGACTTAATACCCTCTGGTAACGGGTCTTCCAGTATTGAATAGTCCTGATCCGTATTGGTATTTATTTCTCTGCCGTTAAACGTCCATGATACATGTCTTGCTTTGGGCACTGAAAATGCAACACATTCAATTCGAGCATTATCGCCGATAATGCCAAACTGTTGTCTTGGAGATGTAATTGATGGTGGCCCTTTTAAATAAATTGATGCTTCAGCACTGATTTCTGGGAATCCCATTACGCTTGCTTTGCACTTATACGCTCCAGCTGTTTCATGTGAAACCACAACAGTTAGATTTGATGACGTGCCTACAATCTGTACGATAATAAAGAGAAAAATGATTTTCCTTCAAGAATTGCTTGTAAAACTATTATAACCGACTTTATCACTTGGCTCATGAATCCATAATATATCTGGCGTAGGATTGCCATCAACATCACATTGTAACGACACCGAACTATCCGTATCGGCTTCCACCGATTTCGGATAGGTTTTGAACATGGGACCGTCTGCAAATGCAAACGAAATGAATTATTCAACTGTAAATAGAGTAAACAATATTGCAATTAGCTCACAGCTTATGTCCAATGTTTCACTTTCTTCGCTCTTTCCCACAGCATTGTGAACTTCACATTTGACAATAGCGTCATGGTATTTTCGAGAAACGTTGCGTATAACCTGGAATTGATAAATTATTCGAACAATAGCTTGTTTGGGGCATTTATTTAATGAGTCAACATTGAAGGTAGAAGAAAGAAGTTTTGAATTTGAATTAGACTGCCATAGGAGATGGGAACAAAGCAGTCGATTTACCTCTCAAGCCTCCACTTTTTCCTTCAACGTTTCCCGCTTTTTGAAAAACTCTAATGGTGTTGACAATTCGCCTTTAGAATCCGTGAAAAATATTTTCCGGGGGGTAAGTCGGAAGGGGGAAGTCAAAACTTAGCTGTATATATGGTTCCGCAGTTTACGAAACAACTTTTTCTTAATTTTTTGTTCGTATGTGGACTTGCGTCACGGGCGCATCGCTACCGCGCACCCATGATTGAAAAAATGATTACGAGATTGAATTTAGGCAAAATCGGTGGTCGAAAAGGTGGTCAAAAACGTGGTGCACTTGTATCTCTGCCAAATTTGCACGGAAATCGCTCTTCAAGGTTTTGAATGAAAGATATGGACATCAGAAAATCACGAAAATTAAATTGGCGAAAATCTGTTTGGGCTGTAGGGTCCTTAGTGTGAACACAATTTACGCTACGCCACCCTATCCAATATTCGGTCGTTTTTCGTGAACGTTCCTTTAATGATAAGGTTTTTTGTCAATGGAAGTATAGGCCAGAAGCATCTCCTAAGTACACTAGGTGAGTGAATTTTTTTCTTAATTTTATTTTTTACTTTTTAGACTTTCTACGGATTAGAGGTTTTTTGCGCCGTTGCTTCGGACGGTTTTTTCGATACCGCAATATCGGCAATTTCCAATCCAATTTAATGTGGACGTAATTTCATATCATGCCCGCAGCGCTGGCGGAGGGCATGACGCAGTCCCCACATCCCAAAAAAAACGTCCGCAAACCCAAAAAACTCTAAACAAAAACCTTTGGGACAAGGAGCCATGTATAGGCGAACTTTTGAGTTTTTTCTCCTCGCCCCCCTCTCCCTCCAAATTATTTTTCTAACTACGTCGCAGCAGCTTTCCAACGAGCCCAGACTCATCAGCATCGGTTGAAAATTGGCTGAGATATCGAGGTTTGAAAATGACAGTTTTCTATGGCCAATGGATATTTCTATTGTTCTCATCATTTTGAAAACTTTTTTTTCTGATCTGTCGGTTTCTATCTATCTGTCTATCTATCTATTAAGAATTTCCGATCTCGAGAACTAGACAGCCGATCTTCCTGAAATTTTCAGGGAACGTCAGTCTCGCCCCCAAATGAAAAATTTCATATGCCGCTGTTCTGGGAAAATTCTGGAAAAGCCGTGGCATGTGGAAAAGTGGTCAATTTTGAGGGTTTTTTAGGTAATGCCCGCAGTTTTCGAATTTTAGCTCCGGAGCTAGAGAGTTGGTTTCTTCGGGAAAGTTATAGACTTTGGTCAGCAGAATTTTTTTGTATCTTAAGAAAATGGCTGCCAGCTGTCATAGCGGCGCCATTTTGGATTTTCATTTATGCTTTTTCGGTTTTCGAATTTTAGCTCCGGAATGACACTAGTTAGAGAGATGGTTTCTTCTAGAAAGTTATAGAGTTTCATCAGGAGAATTTTTTGGTATCATTAGAAAATGGATGCCAACTGTCAAAGTGACGCCATCTTGGATTTTTTGCTAAATTCTGAATAAGAATACCTAGACAGTTGGTTTCTTCAGGAAAGTTTTATGAATAAGTGAGAAGAATTGGTGACACGAAGTGTTCCGAAGGTGACACGAAGTGTTCCTAAGACAGCCGAAGGTGACACGAAGTGTTCCGAAGGCAGCCGAAGGTGACACGAAGTGTTCCGAAGGCAGCCGAAGGTGACACGAAGTGTTCCGAAGGCAGCCGAAGGTGACACGCAGTGTTCCGAAGGTAGCCGAAGGTGACACGCAGTGTTCCGAAGGTAGCCGAAGGTGACACGCAGTGTTCCGAAGGTAGCCGAAGGTGACACGAAGTGTCTCGAAGGTAGCCGAAGGTGACACGAAGTGTTCCCAAGGCAGCCGAAGGTGACTCGAAGTGTTCAGAAGGCAGGCGAAGGTGACACGAAGTGTTCCGAAGGCAGCCTAAGGTGACACGAAGTGTTCCAAAGGCAGCCGAAGGTGACCTGAAGTGATCCGAAGGCAGCCGAAGGTGACACGAAGCGTCCCGAAGGTAGCCGAAGGTGACACGAAGTGTTTTGAAGGTAGCCGAAGGTGACACGAAGTGTTTTCAAGGTAGCTGAAGGTGACACGAAGTGTTCAGAAGGCAGGCGAAGGTGCCATAAAGTATTCCGAATGTAGACGAAGGTGACACGAAGTGTTCAGAAGACAGGCGAAAGTGCCATAAAGTATTCCGAAGGTGATACGAAGTGTTCCGATGGTAGCCGAGAGTGTTGGAGAACAAGTTTTTCGGAAAGAAAAATTTTTTTTGGGAGAACAATTTGCTTGGAGAAAATTTTTTCTGGAGAAAAATTTGTTTGGAGGAAAGTTTTTTTCGGAGAAAGATTTTTTTGGAGAAAATTGTTTTCTTAGAAAATTTGTTTTTGAAGAAAAACTTTTTTGGAGCATTTTTTTGAGAAAATTTTTTTTTTGGAGAACAATTTTTCGTTGAAGAACAAATTTTGCTTAGAAAACTATTTGTGAGAGAAATTTTTTTTTGGAGAAACTTGTTTTCGGAGAAAATTTTTTTAAAATGTTTTTTCGGTTTTTCTTTGATCTGAATTAATTAGATTATTTCGGGCGTTTTTATCGGGTAAGATCAAATTCGAATTTGTTGAAATTTATACGGCATATATTCCGTCTCCTTATTTGGCAGACATATTCATTGCCTCAAATTAAAATTACATTTGATTAGAAATATCACAGTTTGCTTATCTTTGTTATCAGATTTTTTTTGGAGAAAAACTTTTTCTTTTAGAAAATTTTTTCTGGGAGAAACTTTTTTTTCGAATTCAATTTTTTTCGGAGAAAATTTTTTTTCGGAGGAAACTTTTTTTCGGAGAAATTATTTTTCTAAGAAAATTTCTTTTTCTGAGAAAATTTTTTTTCAAAAAATAGAAAATTTTTCACATAAATTTTAGTTATAACAACTGAAAACTTCCAAAACGACTGATATCACAACAAAAACCTCTTAAAAGGTAGAGTGTGACGCAGTCCGTAAGTCCGCTTCCAAAATGAATCATATCGCTTGAGGTGACGCTTACGCTGAAAATACGCAAAAATGACGATGCAAAAAAAACTTTTTAAAGAAAATTCAAATGTTTGAAATTGCGTCACAAATGCCAGAGCCATCAACGTAATAATTTTTCCACTTTTTCAGTTTTCACAACCGTTTTCTCAAAAGCTAAGTTAATAAAGTTACTTGGGTACCTTTTAGAAGAATTTGAAAAATTAATTTTGAATTCAGTAAAAAAATTCTTCTCAAAAGGGGGCCATCCATAAATGACGTCCAGTTTTTTCAGTGCTGCCAGCACATTTAAATCGTTAATAACTCGATAAATATGCTTTCTGTTGATTCAAATGTTTGTTGTACCCCTCTAAATACCCCCCCTAATTGGGGGTGTAGAACACACGTTTGACTCGCCAGAATGCACATTTATCGAGTTATTAACGATTTAAATGTGCTGGCAGCACTGAAAAAACTGGACGTCATTTATGGATGGCCCCAAGTCAGGCATCAACAAGGTCAGATTTTTGCTATTTAAAAACTGAAAGTACAGAAAAATTATTTCGTCGTTGGCTCTGGCATTTGTGACGCAATTTCAAACATTTGAATTTTCTTTAAAAAGTTTTTTTTTGCGTCGTCATTTTTGTGTATTTTCAGCGTAAGCGTCACCTCAAGCGGTGTCATTAATTTTAGAAGCAGACTCACGGACTGCGTCACACTCTACGTTTTAAGAGGTTTTTGTTGTGATATGAAATTACGTCCACATTAAATTCAGAGTCAAGATACATTCGAGTCTTTTCGCAACATCTATTCATTATGTTTGCCACATCTATTCTGCTGCGTACGGGTCCCTTGCATTATGTTTTTTTATAGCAAGCATGACGTTACTTATGAATGGACCCAAAGCTCCTGGGCGATTCCATTGGTAGGTTGCGAGGGAACCATGTGTTCTTGCTAAACCGTGCACATACGAGATTTGTGTTGTATGAAGACAATTCCTCTATAGGTTCAATGTACAACTCCTTCATGCGAAAGAAGTCCAACCTTTGCAGTCTTAACCAGAAGACGGTTCCCTCGTAACACATTTTCCAACTTTTCAATGGAATGGCCCTCCTGATGCTGTACAATCTGCCCATATACTTTTTATAAGACTAAACTGTGTCAGTGTAGAATTATATTTACCAAATCAACTAACTGAGTTTGCATAATATTTCGTTGTTTAATGTTGACCGTAAGGAAGAATGTAAAACTGAGTTTCTTACTTCATTTCCCAGCAGAAGAGTTTATAAATTCCTTTAATCCATTTAAACTCTCAACATTATTTCAATCTATGACCAACAAACATTTTCACAAAGTTCAAACTAACCATTTCCGTTGTGTAATCACCAGAAACCAGTTCTTCGTTTATATACCAATTTCGTTTCACTTCAATTGGATTTGCATCCGACTGACACGATAATGTAACATCTGCACCTTCTGGTATTCGACCACAGGTTAATACATTACTATTGCACTGAACGGACACTGATACTGATGCTGATACTGATACCACCGATACCTTTACAGCGGGTGCATACTTCACCTAGATAACATTAAAATATTGATACACTGACATATTTAGCCACGTCGGTCGTAATCAAACAATTGACATGTGACCGTAAAGTATATTTGGTAAAAACACAGACATTACGTCCACATTGCACATCTAACACATTCCTTTATTACCTCTAATTTGAGCTTAGCTGTACGATATGTACGGTCGGCTGTGTTCTGGGCTTGGCATAGAAATGTTGTGTTGTGGTGTTCCTTCTTCGGTGTCAACTTTAGAATGGATTTAGCTGTAAAGCGTCTTGAGTCAGCCAGCGGTTCTTTCATGTAATCGATTCCGGACGTTAGAACATTTCCCAAGCCGTCAATCCATGTTATCTGTAAATCCATACGTAAGGCGTAACAATTTTTGCAAGAGAACAACAAAACAGGAAGAAACGAAAAATTGAGAAAATTATCTACAACTCATCATTTTATTGATTCGAAAGAACATTCCAAATTTTAGACATACGATTAATGGTCGGAAAAGGAAACAATACGACGACGAAAGTATACAATATTTCATGCTGTAGTCACTTGACTATAATACAATCGTCATGAAAATTCGTATACTTTGACGTAAGCCGTCGCCGCACTCTCTCTCTTTGTCTAAAAAATGAAGAAAAACCACAATCCCCTTTCTGATTTTGATTTACATAAACATACCTCAGATGCTGGTTTCCCTCCGACTGAAACGCATTCCAATTCGATTTCTCTATCTTCTGTTGTAACTAGAAAATCTCCTTGAATGATTTTTGGTGGTTCAGGTGGAACAAGGACTGTCAATGTTGCAAATCTTGATCGGATACCGGGTGTACCTATAGCATTGAATTTGTTGATTTACTAAGAAAAACAACTGACGAATCACTTAGACTTTACCTGTTGGGCTAGGGCCAACTTGGCACTGATATCTCGCATCGTCGTCCAGCATGACTGGGTAAATATCTAAGGAAAAATCTCCTTCTTCATCACTTCCAACCTGTAGGTTTACAGAAACATTTAATTCACTTATATCAACGAACTGGTATATAAAGCTTATACCATGGAATAACGTTCAAAGCCGCTTAGGTTACGATGTGTACCTAATCCAAAATCGTCTTTCGTCCATTGCAACCAGCCATTTTTACCAATGACGCGACATGGTAACGTTACTCGAGAACCAACTATGGCGGTTTGATCCTGTGGTTCCATAGCAAATCGTTGTCCACCATTGCTGTTACCACCACTACTCGTGCTGGCTAACTTAACCGACGAAACAGTTACCAATAGATGGAAAAACAACATCAACATTGAACATATTTTATTGATTTGCTGCTTAGGCCTTCGTTCCGGCATATTTATTTCGTTATTTGTTTGGGTTATTTACAGTATCGATGTGTTGGACTTTCTCGAAAAGCACTCGCAGATCATCGCATTTCGAATGTAATGTAATGGCAACCAGAATCTGCAAATCAAAATAAATTCATCAAATCTTTCGTTTAACAGCGAAAATTTATTTCAAATATTTGGAATAAAATTTGTGCACTTCGTCCACGTATGCACATGCCATTTTAACAGAAAAACTTTTTACAGCAATATTTATTTGCATACTTTGTCCAGTTTGAAAATACGGTAAGTTGTATTTTTAATTTTGTTTGGTATTTCCGTAACTGAAGAGTTTCCTGTTTGAGAAACTATTAGGTGTTTGTGAAAACGCAACACGACAATGATTGCCTCAAATCTAATATGAGAGCTGTAAAAGTAATATGTTTGTAATTACCAAATGGCTTTTTCGAACATGTAGCGGTTCCCCCAACTATTTGGTAAGCTCAATCATATGTGAAGTAAATTAAATAAAAACATTTTTCTGAGTGAGGGATTATAGTCAAATTCCTTTACTCATTCCAATTATGCAATAAAATCTTCCAAGAGAGAAGGTGGTGACTTCGAATATTTATGTACTTTGACATGTGGTGAATTAGAAAACAGAAGTCACCAGCGAAAAGCTACCCACTGAAAATTGCAGCGAAATCGCGTTATTTTCATAAGAACTCAATTTAAAGGGAGAGTTGCAGTAAGAAAATTATGCGAAGTTAGTGCGAAAAAATTTTTTCGCGGCGCAAATACTTTTTTGTAGGAATGAGTTCGTGCGTGAAGGAAGAAAACTTGGAGAAAATTTTCAGTGACTTTTAACAAGAATTATTAAATTAGCGACAAAATTAGAAATTTTAGAAAACACTTCAGTTAAGGCCCATAACTTGTGTGCTAAAATATAGTCTACATTTAGGCGCTCAAATATTATATTTTCGCTGATATTCGTGGACAAAGATGCAGTTTCAAAAAAGTAAGTCAGCATTTCCCTTCCTAAATATGTTGCCTTTGAAAAGCAACCAAACTTATTTTTTGGGATTGAACCTTGTCTCAGAACGACGAGTTTTTGTGCAAATTTTTACGATTTTTTCGCCGTTCTCAGAGTAGTTAGGATCCCAAAAAATAAGTTTAGTTGCTATTAAAAGGCAACATTTTTAGGAAGGGAAATGCTGACTTACTTTTTTGAAACTGCGTCTTTGTCCACTGATATCAGCGAAAATATAATATTTGAGCGCCTAAAGGTAGAATATATTTTAACATACAAGTTATGGGCCTTAAGAGTGCACACTGCTTACTAAAGAGCCATCTGTCGGAATCTTTTCAACTAATGAAAATTGTATGGAAAAAGTCGCAATTTTCTGTAACGTTTTTCTCTTAAAGCCTCAATTGAAAACGAATGCTTATGTCAGCATTACATACTTAGCCTATTCCCAAGCAAAATTGCGGAAACACTTTTGGAAAAAACATTTACATTTGCTAGAAATGTGAATTCCAATATTTCACTGCAAAAGTCAGTCTTTCAGCTTTTCCGCTTAATAAACACTTCAAAATGCATTATTTTTACGACTTAATTGCACCGATTATCTGCTGCATGGTGAACCTGACCATTTTCTCAGGGATTTACTCTGATAGCCTGAAAGTTGCAAGAGTTACGCCAATACATAAGTCTGGGGCAAAGGATGACCCAACTAATTATCGACCTATATCCATTCTCTCTGTTCTTAACAAAGTTTTTGAAATAATCCTGCGCTCGAAACTAGTGAAATTTTTAGACTCTAAAAATTTCTTTTACAATAAACAATATGGATTCAGAAAGAAATCAGGAACTCACACAGCAACGTATGAGCTTCTAAATAAACTATTACTAGACATAGACCAAGGTAAAGTCGCGAGGGCTTTGTTTTTGGATCTCATGAAGGCTTTTGATTGCGTTGACCACGGTATTCTATTGCAAAAGCTATACTGGGCAGGAATTAGGGGTGTTTCTTTGGAGTTGCTCAAGAGTTATCTAAGTAACCGCAAACAGTGTGTTAAAGTTGGTAATAGTGTTAGTGAACTGAAGGATATTACGATTGGCGTCCCTCAAGGCAGTGTTCTAGGACCATTACTGTTCTTAATCTTTATAAATGATATTCATAGACTACCTATCAAAGGGTCCATGTCACTGTTTGCGGATGACACTGGTGTTTTTTGCTCCAACTTCTCGTATTCGATGAACATTGAACACCTAAATCATGACCTGGAATTACTAAATGATTTCTTTCGGATAAATGGGCTTACGTTGAATGTAAATAAGACAAAAGTTATGCACTTCAGGACGAGGGGACAGAGTTATATACCAGATGTTATGCTAGACGGACAAGTAGTTGAGGCTGTGATTGTATACAAGTACTTAGGGTTATTGATACACAATAAACTTAAATGGGAAGCTCATGTCACAAACCTCTGCAAAAAGCTTGCATCTGTATCTGGGGTATTGAGTAAACTGAAACACATTCTCCCTAAGAGTGTTCTCCTTAAGATCTACTTTGCCTTGGCACATTCTAGATTGAACTACCTGATAGGGGTATGGGGACATGCTTCCGTGAAATTAATGCACCAGGTCCAAATTATGCAAAAGAGATGTCTAAAACATGCAAATAAATTGTCACAAAGGCACTCAACATTTGATTTATTCACCACGCATTGCAAGGGTATGCTTAATGTTAACAGTCTTCTCTTCTTGAATATTTGCAACTTTGCACATAGCGCATTGCATGAGGATTACCATCATACCGTCGCATTCACGAGGACGGAACACAAATATGCAACCCGGAATAAACCAGTCCTAGCAAACAGAAACATATCAACGAAGATGGGAGGCTGTGCTATTGCAGTGTGGGGTAGTCATATATATAATTCCATACCAGTGCGTTTTGTCGAATTGAGCTCACGTCTATTTAGACAAAAACTAAAAGAATGGCTGTCCGAGCGGCAATATACAGGGCCTTGAATGTATGAGCGTCGGGGACCGAAGAGACAAGGTCTCGGAAACGAGTGTATGGATTGAATAAGTAATAATGAAGCGAATATTAACAGTAGTTCTCTTCCAGTTTGATATATTTAGTAACTTAGGGATGGTTCATAAGCTCTGTGAGGCTTGTTTCTCGCACATGTATGGATTCTTCACACTTTTCCACTTGTTGGGAAGCCCATTACTCTCACATGAACTCTCCTCAAAATGTTTTTTATTTTTGTATTCTCATCCTACTTAATGATTTAGCAATTGCTACGTTAAATATCAAATATAAAATACATTATTTGCTACCAATGATACTTGCTACTCGAAATATGTGAGATTTTTTTGTTATTTTTTTCTATTTTTCTATATTTTCTAACTTGAAATTGATTTAAATTATATATATATTTTCTAAATTTTTAATGTTTCTCAAAGGTGCATGAGCACATTGAAACTTAATGATAAGTACACATTTATAAATTGTTGATGAATAAACTGAAACTTTCGACCAATGAGTTTGCTCACTTAATCTTTAACTGAATAATCAATTTAAATGACAAAAACCATTTTCTAAAAGTCAGAAATTGATACAACAAATTTCGAGCTGATGATTGCAAATAAAAATGGCCGCCATCTTTGTTGGCTTTTGACGCTTACAAATATTTGCAAATGTATCAACTCAAAAAGTTTTCATCCATTTCTGACTCGCAGAAAATGTTTTGTTGTGGGTCACGTTCATTTGATGAAAATTGTTTAACACATTTGCAGGGGGGCATCTCGATTTTTACTTTAAGTAAGTGAGAAGTGAGTTAAAAAAGCAAAAATAAGTGAGCAAATAAGTGAGTTAAAAAAAAAAAATAAGTGAGAAAAGTGAGTAGATCTCCCGACTTAATTAGGCCAGAATCAGGGCCGGATTAAGCTTTTCAGCGCCATGGGCTAGATGCTTTTTTTAGCGCCAAGTCAAAAATAAAAACATTTAACTTAAAATTGCAAACATTTCTGGTTTTAGATGTCATAAATATATTTATAAGAAAAACAGCCTCGATTTTTTTAGTAACATCACTATTGAGGAACATGACAGCCAAACCATTCATGTAAAAGAAAAAATAAATTAATTGCAATCCTGTACCAGTTGAAGTAAAATTTTCATTTGGCATATGTTTAACTGATCACCAAGAAATTCATTTTTGATCACCAGAAAATTCAATTTTGATCACCAGAAAAATAACTCTTTGTTAGGGCCAGGGTGTGTCCGACCGTTTCGTAAAAGGAGGAATGTATCTTTAAAGCAGCTAACTCAGCGTAGGTGTAACTAGTTTTATTTTGTATTGGTGATCAAAGTTGTATTTTCAGGTGATCAAAAATTATTTTTGGGTGATCGATTATAATACTACCCTTTTTATTTTCATTAGAATTGACAGTAACTGATTGTTCGTATATTGTGGTATACATCATGTTCTCCAGAAACTTTATAAAAAAAGTTATCTAGCGGTCTCACTTAACAAACAAAAGCTCTTTCTCTTGATTTTTAGACCCGTACGAAGTACGAAGGTCTGATGCGTTTACTACCACGTTTGTTACATTGCGAATTCGAACCCGGGAGTAAGGTGGAAACTTTTTTTGTTGCCTCCAGATGACAAATCAGCGAAAAAAACAATGTCCGTCTGTCGGTCTGTCGGTCTGTCTGTCCATCAACACGATAACTTGAGTAAATCTTGACCGATTTTCAAAAACGTTTTTTTTCCTGAAAGGTAGTCGAAAAATATTTTATGGTGTTGAATCTGGGCGCTGTCGGCCCAAGGGCCGCCGAGCTAGGGCCGTTTAAGTGGTTTTCGGTCTTTTGCACATAACTCGAGTAAATCTTTTCTGATTTTCATAATTTTTTTTTATTTGAAAGATCCGGGCATGGCCGACAATTTATGGAAGAAACTTTTTTTAATTTAAGTCCTTAGAATTAGCTAGGGCACTAAAAAAGAGTCTCTGCTAGGGCTCTATGTGTTTTTTGTACATAACTCGAGTAAATCTCTTCCGATTTTCAAAAACTTGTTTGAAAGATCTCGGCACGGCCGACAATTTAAAGCAGAATTTTTGCCTGTGCTTACGGCTCAAGTGGGCCTCATGTCGGTTCTAAGGTCGGCCCTAACATAAAAAAATGTTTTTTGCTATGTTGCAGAGCAAATTGAGGGAAACATTTTTGTCTATGGAAGTATGTATCCGAGGCCTCTATTTAAGGCTCCAGGTCAGTACTAAGGTCGGCCCTAGCCCAAAAAATAGTTTTTTGCTATGTTGTAGACAAAATTTAAGAGAACATTTTTCTCTATTTGGAGGTCAATTTTGTGCGTTCGGAGAATTTTTACTTCGCACGGGTTTTTCAAAATTGCCCTACGGGCAATTTCCAATACAGTCTAATGTGAACGCAATATTTACTTAAATACGTTCCAGTGTTTTCGTAACATCAACTCTGTTTGCCGCATCTATTCTGATACGTACGGGTCCCTTTTTTGTTTTTCCTAGCTTTTTCTGTTGGTAATAAGTGCCGGACTTCTTAGAAACCGGCTCTGTCATTTTCGTAAAAGACGTAAATACTACACTTTTCCGAATATAAATATTTAAAAAAAATTAAAAACATCTGAAATGTCAAACAAACAAAACGTTTCGGTTTTTGAAAAAAGTGGTAGAACTTAAAAAACGAAGTTGTAATGGAACAGCAACAGTAGTGTGTTTTTTTTTGTTGCAAACTATTTCGTTATCCACACACAAAATATTCAAAGACATTGAAAACGCCGAAAATATTTTTTGGACCCGTACGAAGTACGTGTCCTATGTGTTCACCACGACGTTTGTAACCGGTTGATTTGAGGGGGAGAGGGAGTAGGGCGAGCATCGATTGTGGTCGTCCGCCGAGCTAGGGCCGCTTAAGTGGTTTTCAGTCTTTTGTACACATCTCGAGTAATTCTCAACCGATTCCAACATTTTTTTTTAATGTTAATGAGTGCCCAAAATTTTATGGAAGAACTTTGTTTGACCTTGGTTCTATGGACCTAGTAGGAGCCCTAAAAGAGCGAGCCCACTAGGGCATCTAGTGTTTTTCATACATAAATCGGATAAATTACTTCAGATTTTCATGAATTTTTTTTTTTGTTGGAAAGGTCAACAAGTGCCCAACATTTCATGGAATAACAATTTTCAGTTTGGGTCAGTGGGCCTAGCTGAAACCCTGAAAAGCGGAACTTGTATTTTATAGGGGAATGTGGGGGAATGGCGATCACCTAAGCTGAAACTCAATCTTTTCTGTTTTTATCTATAAAAAATATTGTAAATAAATTTTCTTAATTAAAATTAAGTAGCGGCTCTTTGATTATTTCCCTCTTCTTCTTTTCGTTCTAACTCTTTAATAACTCAGTGGTGAACCCTTCGACCGAAGGTATTAAAGAAATGCATTCAAAATAAATTTGAGTGAGTGAGTGAAGATAGCGGCGAAGGGCCAAATTTTTAAAATTCGAAATGTGAGAATGTACAAGAATCGAATGTTTTCGCTTTCAAGCACTAATTCTTATATCAAAATCCGAAGAATTGATGAAATAAGTGAGGGGAAGTGAGAAAAGTGAGTGAGATGCCTCCCTGCATTTGGGTTGTTGCGCTCCCCTCGGCTGAACCCAGGGCCGGACTGGCTACCTAAAGGCGCATCGGGCGATCAGACTAAAAGGCGCCAAGAGGTAAAAGCCGAAACTATCTGGCACATGCCCGAACGAGCTATAGAAAAGAAAACATTTTAATATGTCAAGTTTTTCGCTATATTCAGCCGGTATCCATGTGTTTTATTATCAAATGTTGTAGTGCAAGCTGAATATAATTTGTAGAAAGACGCGAGCGGAGCGAGCGAAATTTTTTTTGAACTTTAATAGATTTTGATTTGTTTTCCTTTCCCTTTTTAATTTCACTCCGTTTTTATATTTACACCACATTTCGTCGCCGCAGGCGAAATATTTTAGGGGAAAACAATACTTTTCCTTTGAAAAGAATTAAATGCATTAGCCTTTTATGAGTGAGTCAAAACTATTGTATTGCTTTTCCAGTCGCCAGCAAACGTTACACAATGGAATTAAGTTAAATTGAAACAATTTTTCTGCTTCATTCATTGAAAAAGTATCGTCGCTGTCGTAAAATTTGTAACATTTGTAAGGTAGTAAATGAAGACATTAGCGCCGCAGGCGAAAATTTTGAAAATAAAAGAATCGAAACATCTTTTTCCTTCATTCACGTGCTATCTGTTATGAAATGATAATTTTCGTAAAAGTGTAAGTAAGGAAGAAATTATATATTTTTCAGAAGGGCGCCTAACCGTGTGAGAGGCGCCAAGACCGAGGGACGCTTCGGGCATCGCCCGATCGCCCAGTATGGCCAGTCGGGGCCTGGCTGAACCATGAGGCGATTTTTTAAACCCGTACGAAGTTGTTGTCTACAGTGTTTGTCACTTCGTTTGTAACATTTAGTTCTTCGACTCGGAAGTTCTGGTGGGCTTTCCGTTTTGGGGTCTAATTAAACGAAATCTGCAAAAAATGCCCTTCTGTCTGTCAGTCTGTTCCACGAAAGGTATCAACAGTTAATTTACAATCGTACGGGTGAAACGTAAGCCTTATGTTTGATTGTATGATTAAGTGATACCTTACGCTGAGCGGCGAACGAAGCTTATGACGAACGGTGCAACTACTATTATCGTAGTTCGAGTGACGTCACGCTACCTTCCTAGCATTGGTCTTTCGCCCTCTAGTTATTGCTCATGTTGGATGTCCCTTTTGTTAGACCATTTTAAACCAGTAAGACTTTCAGACTAAGCAAATTAATTATCATGTCAACGGTGCTGCAAAGTTTTTTCTTTTTAAATGTCAACGTCGTTCCCTTTCTGTGTAAAATGTGAATAAAATTCTCTGAAAATGTTACACAACTTTCACTAACGAAGAATTTAACACAACTTCGGGTGGACGGAAGGAGGAGCTTGAGACTGCTTTTATAACACAATTAGCAAAATGGATTAATTTCTAATTGTTTCGTTGTCGGAAACATGTTAACTCTTTGATGAGTATGTTTACACTTAAATCTCATTTGCAGCGCAAAAATATTTCAGAAATAAACATCATTGTACCCAATACCATAGACAGATCCAATCACTTATTCCCACCTATAAAATCCACCACAATTTAACCCTTCAGAAACACTTTGCTTTTCGGAGATAAAATATACTTTTCTTTTCAAACAATTTAAACCAAATTATTTTCAAAATGGTTTTAAGATTGCTGTTTGCTTCTCTATACAAGTTAAGAAACTTAATTGATTTCCAACGTTTCAGTCAATTTATCGCAAACGGATAGATTGTAACCTAGGTACATAGCTATTTTCAAAAGTGATATTTGCGAATTTAAGAGTGAAGAAAATGTTCTGTTCATCTTGACTGAAATTATTTTATAAAATTTTAAAGATCCCATTGGCAGTTACGGAGAATCGGTCAATAGAATTTCATTTCGTTTTTCCATTACAAGTTTCTGGTTAAATAATCACGGGAAATACGGTACGCGAATATTTTATGAGCAAGCAAGACATTAGCGTGTCAAAAAAAAACTGTGTTGTTCAAAGGAAAATAGTGCCGTTATTTTGTAGCAAAACGGTACATTTCGTAGTATTGTGCTAAAATCGATCACTATGGTACACTTCGAGCCAACACCTTGGTCCATCATCAGGGTGTAATACGCTACAATCGTATTTTTCACAGTTTTTTAACGTCATATTTTTTCCTCATGCCAATGCTAGCGACTGATTCGAGAGTCGAGAATGAATTTACCGTCGGTTTCGAACTTACCGGTAAACTGTTAAGATGGTAAATTTGATAAACATTTGATTTGCAACAAAACAGCTGCATCTTCATGTTCATCTATTTGTCGTTGTTTATTAAAACCGAATATTGACATCTGAAAATGAACAATTGTACAGTGTGTGATGGCAGTTTCCGAAATGACAATCCAAATAAAATCATATGTGATGGGATTTGTCGCCAATGTTATCATGGTGAATGTGTTAATTTCAGCAAAGATGCGTTGCTGTACTACATGGGGTGAAAAGTCCGCGGCCTCACATAGAGATGGCGTCATTACTTCAGAATTTTTGTTAACATTCAGTAGTACCACCCTTTACTTGTCTACAGCCAAAATTTCCTGACATTTGGTGTCATAGTTTTCGAATTACTGTCAATAGAGTGACGCACGTTTTTGTTGTTCGTAAAAAATGGAAAATAATGAATTCCATGTGTTGATTAAACATTGTTTCTTAATGGGAAAAAATACGGTGCAAAGCAAAGAATGGCTGGATAAGTGTTATGGCACATCTTCTCCGTCGTATACAACGGTCAAGAAGTGGCATGCTGAATTTAAACGAGGTAATACAAGCACCGATGATGCCCCACGTTCAGGACGTCCAAGTGAAGCAGTTACTGAAGAAAACATCAAAAGAATCCATCGTATTGTTTTGGCTGATCGGAAAGTTAAAGTTAGTGAAATAGCTGACATCCTCAAAATATCAACAGAACGGGTGCGACACATTTTACATGAGTATTTGGACATGAAAAAGCTTTCTGCCCGATGGGTGCCGCGTTTTCTAACAATTGATCAAAAGCAGCACCGTCTTGACGATTCAGAGCGTAATTTAGCTTTGTTCGAGCGTAATCCAACGGAGTTTTTGCGTAGATTTGTCACGATTGATGACACGTGGATTCATTACTATACACCAGAGTCCAATAGACAGTCTGCAGAGTGGTTAGAATTTGGTCAAAGCCGACCGAAGCGCCCAAAGGCACAGCGTTCTGCAGGCAAGGTTATGGCCACGATTTTTTGGGATGCGCATGGCATAATATTTATCGACTATTTGGAGAAAGGAAAAACAATAACTGGCGAGTACTATGTCACATTATTGGAACAGCTCGACAACGAGATCAAGAGAAAACGACCGCATATGCAGAAGAAAAAGGTCCTGTTTCATCATGACAATGCACCAGCGCATTCATCCATAAAAGCAACTGTGAAACTGGACTCTTTGGGCTATGAATTACTCCACCACCCACCTTACTCTCCAGATCTGGCCCCCAGCGACTACTATTTGTTCCCAAACTTAAAAAGATGGCTACAGGGAAAAAGATTTTACTCTAATGATGAGGTGATATCCGAAACAGAGGCCTATTTTGCAGGGTTGGAGAAATCCTATTATACCAAAGGTATCCAAATGTTGCAGGACCGTTGGACTAAGTGCATTTCCCTTCAGGGAGACTACGTTGAAGAATAAAATTAATTTCATATGTAAAAGTTAGTTCTTTCATTGCAAGGCCGCGGACTTTTCACCCCATGTAGTACTACAGACAAATACCGAATCTTCAATGGTTCTGTGATGGCTGTATCATTCAAACTCGCTCGTCCAACGTTTTATCTCCTCTGTTCAACAAATTCAATTCCACCGTTGACATTCGACGGTCGATCACTGCTGCCAGACGAAATCGAAATCCGAATGTAAAATCGAATAAAAGCTCTGTATCTTTGGGAACCCAATCACCTAAAACGCCGAACATGACACCAGTAGCGTCAATAACTCAATGTGTATATCGCCATCAGTAAAAGGAAAAAAAACTGTCCGAAAATTATTCCGTTCAATCTCCTGGCAAAAATGGATCGAATCCACTCACTCAAGCTGATGTCGTAGAACCCAAACCGTTGAATGATACTGCAGCTTTTAAAGATAATCTTAAACTATCACCGGAAGTCAGAACTCCACCTGCTTATTCTGGTTCAATTGCCGAAGTGCTATCAAAATCGTCAATTGCTGAGCCCGTATCCGCTAATGCCAAAAATGCAAACTCTCAACCGCTTGTTGACTCAATTCAATCGCTATGTATGGTTTCGTCACTGTTGGAGACACATAAGTTGTATTAGCTTATTTGTCCAATTTTAATCCGTCCGTTACCGAAGATGATGTTGTTAATTATTTACTGCGTAAGAATATAATGTGTTCGGCTGAAGATGTTTCATGCAAAAAACTGATTTCACCCTAGGGAGTGTGCATAAATGACGTCTGCGTTTGAGGGGGGAGGGGGTCATTGAAAACAGACCGGGGGAAGGGGGGTGTCTGACGAAAACAGACGTCATATTTTGTGATGTCGCTCAATTTGAAACTTCCATCGTTTTTATGACGTAAGCTCACTTTCGAGCACACCAAAGTTGTCACATCGCATTTTCGAAATCGGCCATCAAATGCCGAAATATTGGAAATAGTTATTTACGTCACAAGGACAATAGACCGAAAGTGCTTTGCCGAGTGACGTATCAAGTTTTTCATGCTTAAGAGGGGTTTCTGGAAAAACGATGTTTTTATAGCTATAGTTTTTTGATAAAAATGTGTCATTTTCAAAAAAGTAACTAAATGGCCGTTTACACTATCTTTTATTAATCTAGTAGTTGAGCTACTTTTTTGCGATTGCTTAGTTTTTTTAACAAGTCTTTCGTTAGAAGAAAGTTCTGCATTTCAGACTGGGCAGCCTGGTGCCGAAAAAGTGTCTATAACAACGTTGGATGGTGTAATAAGAACACAACTATGCACTAGTTTTGAACTTGGCACCAGGCTGCGTACTTGATAATTTTGATTGACAATTTAGAAGGCAGCCTAGTGCCGAAAACCGTTCAATGTCATCGTAACGGCAATAATGAACACCATACGTCGTACAAATTTCAAGTCGGCACTAGGCTGCGTACTTAAACTTTTGTTTTATGGATGTAGGTGGCAGCAGCAGCCTGGTGCCAAATTGAAACTTATGTGGCATACAAAATTTACTCCTGCCAACATTTTGGCAGAAACAGATTTGCAGCACCAGGCTGCCATCTACATTTTTAGCTCTACCACTCAAGTACGCAGCCTGGTGCTGCAAACTTTTTTTGCCAAGATGTTGGCAGGAGTAAATTTTGTATGCCATATAACTTTCAATTTGGCACCAGGCTGCTGCTGCCACCTACATCCATAAAACAAAAGTTTAAGTACGCAGCCTAGTGCCGACTTGAAATTTATACGACGTATGGTGTTCATTATTGCCGTTACGATAACAATGAACGATTTTCGGCACTAGGCTGCCTTCTAATTTGTCAATTGTTGTTTGTTCGAGAACGTCAAACGTTATGTTTTAAGCGTGAAACCTCGGAAACATAGTCTAATCTGCGAATTTTACATGAAGAGCTGGTGAAAAAATATATTTAGGTGCTTCAAACCACGTTTGGAAACTCGGAGTACAATTGCTGGAACACTGTTTTGTTTTGTTTTGTTTCGTCTGTTTTGTTTTGTTTCAAAACAAGATGGGTTTACAAAAAGCGTATAAAAATTTTCTACGAGTTTTAAAGATCTGTGATTTTGGTATAGAAAGATGATTGGTGTGAATATTTGAGGTTTGGCTTCGTATCAAGTGACTGTACGTTGGACATATACCCGATAGGCGCTGAAGAAGGATATTTAAAGTTCGTGCAAAAGAAAAGATGTTTTTTTTCTCGATTATTCGAATCGATTTCTGTGGAATTGTGCTGCTAAATGTATAAAGTGTGATAGAAGGTATTTTACCGCATTTCCCTGTGCCGAAAACCAAGAAACCTGTTCCATACTCCCTTGGACTGTCGTTACTCTTCCCACTGTAGTAGAACTTATAGTCGCTACTGGTCATAGTGTCATTTCTAGGCCATCTCGTTTCTTACACTGCTGTAATGTCAATTTTTGCCGCTCTTAGCGCATTTGTTAGAGATCTCAATCCTCCTGGCCGCAACAAAGATCTTACATTCCATGTTCCTAGTTTTAAATCATTGTCCTTTTTCCGTTGCTTGAGTCGTTGCCGTTTATCCTGTGCGATCCGAGGCTGCATTGTTGAGTTCATAGCCGGTATCCATTTTTTACGGTGTTTGGAGGTTTACCAAACGCCCAATCTACTTCCGTTTCCCCGATGAACCGTAAGGAAATCATCAGGTAGCACTCTTAAGCTTAGCACAAAACTCGAAAGAGAATTGAGGTCCCGGGGACTACGATGTGAACGTAAAAAGAGCACTTGATAGTTAGACAGTTGTACGCCTGGCACATAACCCGGACTATCACACTCCGCTCATATGCAATCAAGCGCTACCCTATCTAACAACCCAAATTTATGTTGATTCATGCTCGTTCATTTATTGAGAAAATAAAAAAATAATAGATATTTTTGACATTTTATAAAAACGAGTCCCACTTCCAACTATTTGGTTCGTCCATAATTTCTTTTCAATTTCTAAGCTTAAAGAAACTATAGCAAAAGATTTTCTAAAATTCACTAGTGAGTTCCCGATAGACCTGTGCGCCGCCGAAAAAAGGGCCTCAAAAGTGCGCCGCCGCCGAAGAAAAAAAAAGGTCGGCTAAGCCGTGCGCCGCCGCCGACGCTGAAAAAAACGTCGCGCCGCCGCCAGCCGCCGACAAATTATTTCGACGCAATATTTTTTTCGAATAAAAACGGAGTCAGTTTTGTCACAATGTGTTTTTATATATTTCTTTATTTAATCCATCCATCCATTTAATCTCACTTTGTTTGAAGAATAGATCACAACGAAAGTACACATGTTGACTGTCACATTTTCGAACACCTGCTCACATCATTCGAACATTCGACGGTTTTAACCGTTTCGACTATAATGTTAGTACTAAAACGGAGATAATGACATTGGTTGCATGTAATGAGTTTTGCGAATAGGACACAAATATCGAAAGAACCCTAACATGTAATAGACCGTATTACATGGGGCGAAATATACATTTGACATCTTTCCATATGAGACAGCGAATAATAGTAGATTACAGTGGGGGATGCGGAAACAAGTCATTACATGAGGGATTAATTTTGTGACTTTTGTAACTGTTTTTTGACGAGTGTAGAGTTTGTATCCCGAGCCGTAGGCGAGGTATACAACTACAAGAGTCAAAAAACAGTTTTTAAAGTGAGTTGCTTAAAAATACACGAATGAGTTTGCGAGTGTCACGAAATTATCCAGAATGGATGACTTATTTAGCATCCCCCACTGTATGCTGTTTTACTCGGTGTCCCAACCGAAAACGCGTCATTACTTGCAGATATACATGTAATGAGAAGTTTCCGGTGGGGGCTAAATGTAATGAATAGCATGTAACGAATGACATGTAATGAATAATTTCCGTGGGGTGCACATATACATGTAATGACAAGTTTTCGGTGTAAACAAATTTTACAGGTAATTTTTACCGGTTGCCTTCCCTAATTGACCATTTTAGAGCTACTTCGGTCGATTAGATGGATAGACTCCAAGAAAAAATTAACTGGTTGAAAGTTTTGGATTCCATCTTCAAGTTTATGTCACACTAAACGCATCAATCCAGGCCTATGTCAAAGTATATGAAATTTCATGATGAAATGCATGTCCCAGCAAAAAAACATTTTTACTCTGTTCTATGTTTCCATATACATTTCATCAGCACCAAGTTTTCTACTATTTTACTAATAGCACCACAACTCCAAGTGTCAAAGCTCATAAACTAATAAAATTGATTGAATGCTTGGTTCCAAATACGAAATAGAGAATTACGTAAATAATTTCAATCGATTTTCGTCCGAAGATAGTTTGGAAAGATTTTTCTGTTATAATTATGTATGGAACCTACATCTTGCTGATACATTGCGAATAAAGTTTTACGTTGCAATTACAGTTTATTGATAGCAGCTCGTTGAGGAATTATATCTGCAGTGTGGTGTACATTTAAGCAAACTTATGAAGTATAGCTTCCGCGTAAGCATTTTTGAAAGCAGTTTAAAGCCGAAAAAATTAACCGATTGGAACGGCTGAATGTGTATGCAATGATGCACCAATTTGGTGATATTTTCTTATTATTATTTAGTTGAATGCTGTATTCGGAAATGCTCAGAAAAGTTCATCAAAAGTTTTATTAATGTTTCTCTCGTGACGATAAGTTAACTTGTTACGCCAAACTTATTTAGAAACTTCATATTTTGCCATCGAATGAAATGTAGGCATAGGAATGGGAATGTTTTATTACATCATTGGTCTTCGAACTACATTTCTCCAAATCACAATCACAATTTTTGTTCAGTTATGAAAGCGCAAAGAACTGATGGTGCTGGGAAAAATGAAGAGGGACGGACTCTTTGGACTGCACAAGCCGAGGGGTGACGCACTTCTGCGGTTTATGGAATAAATGGAATAAATGGGAAAAAATGGAATAAATGGAATAAATGGGAATAAATGGAATAAATGGGAATAAATGGAATAAATATTGGAATAAATGGAATAAATGATAATTTTTTCAAATTCGTCAATAAATAGACTTGACTTTGATGGCAACGCACACAACAAACCATACTAATGTGTCAAAAAGTGGAAAAACCCTCTTTTGAAAACTTAAAAGAATTTTTGTTGAAAATTGGAATAAATGGAATAAATAAATTTATTCCATTTATTCCCAAAAAAATAAAATTTAATCTCAAGATGCTCAAAATGGTTTATAATTTGTGCAAAACTTTTTTTGAACTTATTTGTCTAACTTGTGATGTGTTTGGTTCAGATAT
The DNA here is from genome assembly GCA_029228625.1 of Pseudolycoriella hygida. Lineage (NCBI taxonomy): Eukaryota > Metazoa > Arthropoda > Insecta > Diptera > Sciaridae > Pseudolycoriella > Pseudolycoriella hygida. The sequence goes on from CM055406.1 coordinate 60,802,981, forward strand.
TTCGCAAAAACAACAAAAAAATTTTTGGGAATAAATGGCACAAGCTAAATTTTGTGGAAAAACTTAAGTTTGTGCAACACTTTATGAAAACCATTATCACATCGCTTGTTGCAATTCTTAAAATGGTATAAATTCACTCAAATAAGTAAAATGGTGAATTTTTTCTCGAAAGTTTTTTCTACAAGCTTGAGGTTTGCGGATTGATGAAATAAAGATGAATGAAGCCGAAACAACAATTAACAAGGAATATTTTACCACCTAGCTAATTGCGAACACTTTGTCGGTGTTTAAAGTTTCTCGAGTGGAAAAAAAACTCCTACAGCGTTAGGGAATTGTGTGGTACAATTTAAAACATATGCAAGGGACCCGTACGCATTTGAATAGATGCGGCAAACAGAAAAGATGTTACAAAAATACTCGAACGTATCTAAGTAAATATTGCCTTAGCTCTTAAGTGTATGAAATTACATCCTCAATTGAATTGGAAATTGCCGAAAGGGTAATATTGAAAAACCCGTCCAAAGCAACGGCCAAAAACCTCTCCACATCCATAAAAAAGCTCAAAGTTTGAAAAAATACTTTTATGGACAAAGATGTTCGCTACTTTTTGCTCTACAACACTGAACAAAAAACCTTATCATTAAAGAAATAATTTCTTCTCCAATCCACCGCTTGTTTAATTTGTCGCTTTTCACACGGAAATTTTCGGACCGGTGGAAAATTTCCGAATTGACTCCAATTCACAAACATAACAAAAGACCCGTACGTATCAGAATAGATGTGACAAACAGAATAGATGTGGCAAAGTGACTCGAACGTACCTAAATATACAAATAAGCAAACAATCCAACGTTTTCTGTTCTTTTATAACTGTAAGAATTTCAAAGATCCATAGAAATTACCCAAGGTAATGTCGAAGGCCCTACCGAAGTACGTCTCAGACCATTCAAATCTAGAAAAGCTTATATCCAAGGACTAAGTCGTTTTTCCCTAAAACTCAGAAACACGTGTTATCTAAAATTTCATTGTCTACAACTTTGTCATTGGAAGCAACTTTCTACCTTTCATAGTTCTGGAGATCTGGGTCATCCTTCCCAATTATGGAAGTGGCCATATACCAGGATTGGGCCATATTTCCCCAAAACCCTGAAACACGTGTTCGCTTAAATTTAATTCTCTACAACTTCGCCTTTGGAACCAA
>CM055406.1:60812665-60850537 GCA_029228625.1 Pseudolycoriella hygida
TCGGAACAAATCTGTCTGCGGCTGAGTTTCGAACCAACGCACTGGCAACTCGATCTCATAGTAGCAAGCAGACGTGTTAACCACTACGCTATCGAGTTGTTATGGCACAACATTGGGGTAATTATAACTCTCATAGTTCTGGAGATCTGGGTCATTCTGCCCAATTATGGGAGTGGCCATATACTAGGATTGTGCAACATTTCCCCAAAACCCTGAATGACGAGTTCGCTTAAATTTAATTCTCTACAACTTTGCCTTTGACAGTAAATCTCCATATTGCATAGTTAAGGAAACATAGACGAAAAACTGTTTTCGTATATGGCCAAGAATCTCAATTTTCCCCGACCCGATTTCCACAAAAAAATTTTCCCAGTTTTTTGACATCAAATGCTTTCATTTGACATCAAAATGAGGAATTTCCATGCTATACTAGCTGAGATATTTGCGAAAAAGTGTCATCGACCCTTGAAAATTTCATGTCCGGCCTCCACTTCTTCGACCATATCTCCGGAACTACGATTTTGATCTTCGAACTTGAATCATGGGAGGCATGTACCTTTCAGGGAAAAAAAATTTAGGCTGATCGGTTGAGCCGTTTGGAAAAAAAAGTTGAGACGGACAGACGGACATTTTTTTTATTGTTGATTCGTCATCTCTAGACGATAATAGATGCATCCGCTCCCCTCCCACCTCCATCTACCCCATGTTACAATAAAATTGTTTGTAGTAAACGTATAGAACCTTTGTACTTCGTACGGGTCCAAACATTTGCTGTTGCTGTTGAGTGTGAAGGAGCAACTTTTACTTCAAATATTAGCCAAAAACTATTGACTAAATGTTTTTCTTCTTGCAAATATTTGCCACGTGTGTACTTACCTAAATTGATTTTTGAATTGACACACTTCACGATTCTATTTCCAAGAAGAAAAATTAAATCCATTCAAATGTCTTTTATGGTAATTTAAAATAGGCAACATTTTAGGAACCGTTTTGTTCTTATTAATACTAGGAAATACACAACATTTTCTTCGGATGGAAGGTTGAATTTCTATTGAAAACGGAATAATGATGTTATCTTTATGTCAGTATGGAAAAGGTCACAATACCCTATAACTTATGCAAAAGGATTTCATAATAAGTAATTTATTTATCGATATCAGATGAGAATTTAAAGTAAAGGAGTGCTTTCTTTTCTCAAAAGCATGGTCGTATACGTACGTATGGCATACGGAACAGTACTTTCAGTTTAATGAATACGATAAAAGTTATTTTCCAAAATAAACTGCGGTCATTACGGTAACAAAAAAAAAGATTATGTAAAAATGTGAATGAACCATGCCTACCTTTTTACATTCTCAAAGTAGTCATAATATAATTTTGCTGTTCATTATTCCCTTTTTCCCTAATGTGCAGGAAGATTTTCTCTTTTCGAACATTTACTGTATGGCTAAATGATATACATACAGTCACACACACCCTCATACACCTCTGTACACTCAAACAATCAAATAATGCGCTCCAACGAAAGTATTTAGCGAAAATATCTCTGTTATGTACCGATGCGACACCGAAATGTTTCCGAATATTTATTTATGCCATTTGAGCTAAAATTACTAATGGTATCAAAATCAGCAATCTTTAAATATTATCCATTCTCCACGCGCTTTTCTTAAGCTGATGAGCTGAAGGTTTTGTGCTGTATAAGATTCTATGTTTGCTTAAAGTTAGCGACTTCTTTCTGTTGGAGTGAGTTGTCTACCTCGAATACCCTTTTTACCTGAAATACATGAGCACAATTTGTGTCCCGGCTACAATTTATCCGGATGGGGTGTAACAGGATTTACTTTATAACTAATATTTGATTGATTTATGGAGATAACATTTTTTGAAATTGTTCGTATTTTAATGGAAATCACATGCACATTTTACGAATACGAAAAAGAACATAAAGTAATACATAAATACGTTAGTAAATATATTTCCTTATAGACGAGTGGAAAGGAAAAGGCGAGGAATATAATTACACGAAGGCGCACAATTATTTTCCTACAAAACTTCAAGTTATTTTTCGTGGTAGTGGGAGGTGAAGCGCACTTTACCGTACTGTTGTGGCAATGAGGGAACTTATCTTGCATTAGTATATAGGAGTAGATTTCAACATAACTCAAGTCACAATAACACATTTTCGTCGTTTAAAATAATTTGTATTTCTGCTACGAAATTTGACTACTCCCTGTGTGATTTGATTCCTACATCGAATTAACCATTGAAAATTGAGACAGTACAACAAACCTTTCAACGAAGCGACATTTGTGGATGGCCTAATGAATAGTGTCATATCCACCAGTGGCTGCCACCTGGTTCTTGAGATATCTTGAAATTTTGCACTTTTATTGTATTGATTGATTGATAAATTATTTAGCATCATAGAGTTCTTTACTTGAAATTTTTATGTTCTATAAATCTGTGATATTTTAGTCAGTTTGGCTTGGTACGGTTTTTAGTATTAGTTCAGTTTAGTTTTCAATTTTTAATATTAAGCTTTATTTTTAAATTTAAAGTTAGTGTCCTGTTGCCTCTTCTGCTGTTGTCATACTGTTATGAATGAACGAAATTATGCGCAAATTTTTAGACCCGTACGAAGAACAAAGTTCTTCGAGAAAGGGTCTTATGCGTTTACCACGACAATTGTAACCACCCCAATTTCGACCTGGGAGTAGGTAGGTAGCATCGATCCTAGTGCTTAGATGACGAATCAACAATAAAAACGTTGTCCGTCCGTCCGTCCGTCTGTCACCGCGATAACTTGAGTAAAACTCAACCGATTTTCAAAAACGTTTTTTCCCCTGAAGGGTAATTGAAATATCTTTTATGGGATTGCATTTGCGCATTGTCGGCCCAAGGGCCGCCGAGCCAGGGCCGTTTAAGTGGCTTTTGGTCTTTTGTACATAACTCGAGTAAATCTTTTCCGATTTTAATAAATTTTATTTTGTTTGAAAGATCTGGGCATGGCCGACAATTTATGGAAGAAACATTTTTGAATTTGAGTCCTTGGACTTAGCTGGGGCATTAAAAACAAATCTCTGCTAGGGTAATTCGTGTTTTTTGTTTAAACCTCGAGTAAATCTTTTCCGATTTTCATAATTGTTTTTTTAATCGACAGTTCTATGAAAGCCCTACTGTTTGTAGAAGAAACTTTTTTGAGCTTAGGCCCTAGGAGCGTCTCCCGTTTTATGGCAGAAAATGTTTTGATAAGAAACCCTTGCAGTCAGTCAGGAACCTAAAACTGAGTTTTTACTAGGCCCCAAGGATAAATCCTAATTGATTTTGTCGATTCTTTTTCTATTTGAGAGAAAATCGAGTACCGAATTATATTCGAAAACCCGGTGCCTGTGCTTAGGGCTAAAGTGGGCCTTAGGTCTGTCCTAAGTTCGGCCCTAACCAAGAAAATTTTTTTTTGCTATGTTGCAGAGCAAATTGAGCGAAACATTTTTGTCTATGTAAGTATGTGTCCGAGGTATTTCGTTACGGCCCTAGGTCGGTCCTAAGGTCTGCCCTAGACAAAAAAAATGGTTTTTTTCTTTGTTGTAGAAAAAATTGAGATGTTTGTTTGGAGGTCAATTTTGTACTTTCGGAAGGCTTTTCTTCGGACGGGTTTTTCAATATTACCCTCTCGGCAATTTCCAATACAATTTAATGTGGACGTAATTTCATACATTTAAGAGTTAAGGCAATATTTACTTAAATACGTCCGAGTCTTTTCGTAACATCAACTCTGTTTGCCACATCTATTCTGATACATACGGGTCCCTTCATAAGTTTTGTATAAGGGTTGCTACTCGTACTACACACATTTTTAATAATAATAATAATCTGCCATAAACCCATGAAGGCCTAGGGGCTAGATCATTATTACATTACATTATTGGACCCGTACGAAGTACAAAGGTCCTATACGTTTACTACAAACAATTTTATTGTAACATGGGGTAGATCGAGGTGGGAGGTGGGGGGATGCATCTATTATCGTCTAGAGATGACAAATCAGCAATAAAAAAAATGTCCGTCTGTCCGTCTGTCTGTCCGTCTCCACTTTTTTTTTCAAACGGCTCAACCGATCAGCCTAAACTTTTTTTCCCTGAAAGGTACATGTCTCCCATGATTCAAATTCGAAGATGAGCAAAATCGATCAAGTGGTTCCGGAGATATGGTCGAGGAAATGACCCAAAACATGGTTTTTCGAGGGTCGGTGAAGCTTTTTCGCAAATATCGGGTCTGGGGTATGGGCCAATGGAATGGACGAAATGGGGATCTTGGCCATATACGAAAACAGTTTTTCGTCTATATTTCCTTAATTATGCAATATGGAGATATCCTGTCAAAGGCAAAGTTGTAGAGAATTAAATTTAAGCGAACACGTGTTTCAGGGTTTTTGGGAGATATGGTCCAATCCTGGTATATGGCCACTTCCATAATTGGGCAGGATGACCCAGATCTCCAGAACTATGAGAGTTAGAAAGTTGGTTCCAAAGGCGAAGTTATAGAGAATTAAATTTAGGCGAACACGTGTTTCAGGGTTTTGTGGAAATATGTCCCAATTCTGGTATACGGCCACTTCCATTATTGGGCAGAATGACCCGAATCTCAGGAACTATGAGAGGTAGAAAGTTGCTTCCAAAGGCAAAGTTGTAGAGAATAAAATTTTAGATAACACGTGTTTCAGGTGTTTAGGGAAAAGTGACTTAGTCCTTGGATATAAGCTTTTCTAGATTTGAATGGTCTGAGACGTACATCGGTAGGGCCTTTGACATTACCTTGGGTAATTCCTATGGATCTTTGAAATTCTTACAGTTATAAAAGAACAGAAAACGTTGGATTGTTGGCTTATTTGTATATTTAGGTACGTTCGAGTCACTTTGCCACATCTCTTCTGTTTGTCACATCTATTCTGATACGTACGGTTTTTCCTTATTTTGGTTCCTGATTTCTTGATTCCTAATTTCGGTTTTTCCTGATTGAATTCATTCCTAATTTTTATTTTTTCTGATTTTTGTTTTTCCTTATTTTAGGCTCCTGATTTTCGATTCCTGATTTTCATTTCCTGATTTTTGGTTCCTGATTTCTTGATTCCTGATTTTTGCTTTCCTAATTCAGGTGGACATTCTAATTTAAGAACAAAATTCAACTTCAGGTCATCAGGTCGTATCAGGTCATTTCAGGTTATGACCTGAAAATTCAGATCAGGTCAGGTCAAACTCAATTTTACCATCAGGTCGACCTGACCTGACCTGTGGTAAGTCTAAGAACCAGATAAAAAATCGCTAAAAATATTTTGTGTAACATTATCTCCAGAGAAAAGTCTCAAAGGTCTCGGTTTTCATGCGATACAGAGAAAATAAGATAATTTGTTGGGAAGGGACAAATTTGAATTTTATCAATGTCATAGAACAATTGTATCAAAATGCGGGTTTTTACGTGTGTATGTTAAGTTAGGATCACTGTGTATCAATTTTGATAAGATCTTAGAGTACATCATTCTAATGCGCAAAATCTATTTGATTGATAATGAGTATTACATTTCCAACTTACCAACTTATAGTCTGTGTTACGTAATTTATGAACGGTCCCTTATTTTAATTTATTATGGTTCATTATACCATTAGTACTACGCGTAACTTTCTCATTATTTACTATAATTTTATGAAAAAAGATTACCGAGTTTCTTTTTCAAATAATTACAAAAACCCGATTCGAAGTTGAACAACCCGTATCCCGTCAACCTTATAACATTGATTCGGGTTCGGCTTCGGGTCGGGTTTTTTCGTACATTCGAGTAACCCGCTCATCTCTATTACAAACATACGAATATTTCTTCAGTCTAGTAGATATGTTTAACAACTGAATTGATTTTCAAATTGAGTTCAGACAACACAAACAATGCAATTTTAGTTTGTGAAACTGATGGGTCGTATCTTTGACATGACTTAAAGGACTGTGTACATTTCTTTTACGATGTATTTGTACAGAAATACAAGTGTCACTACCTAATGAAAGGGGTCGGACTTAACCTCTTGTATTTGGTGCAATTCAAATGCTATGGCATCTTGTGTAAGCAACAAAATGAAAACCTGCATAATATTATGTTTGACACGAATTATTTCTGGAGCGGTTAAAATTAGTAATTTACTCATGCATAACTTAAGAGTGAAATGCTAACACAACATGTGAAAATACATTTTGAAACTATGTTGTTAATAGCGCTCGTCATTAGCGACAACTACATCTAGCTAAAAAAGATAAAAAAATCTAAAATCACGAGATTTTTGGGCTATCGATAGTCGATGGTCGATTTCTTAAGCGAAAATTAAATATTTCATTTGACGGTAGAAAGGAATAGTAGATTACAGTGGGGGATGCGGAAATAAGTCATTACATGAGGGAATAATTTTGTGAAATGAGCCAAACTCAAGAGGATGTTTTTAAGCAAAAAGCTTTGAAAACTGTTTTTGACGAGTGTAGACTTTGTATCCCGAGCCGAAGGCGAGGTATACAACTACAAGAGTCAAAAAACAGTTTTTAAAGTGAGTTGCTTCTCATTTAATGAGAAGTTTCCGGTGGGGGCTAAATGTAATGAATAGCATGTAATGAATAATTTCCGTGGGGTACACATATACATGTAATGACAAGTTTTCGGTGGGACAACGAGTGAAAGGTTAAATTCTTAAGCTTTTAGCTTTTCCTTTTAAATACATTCTCTCGAGAGAATAGAAATTTAAATTTAGCGTCGCTCATGACTTATTTTGCTGAAGTACTCTGTTGTTAACAATCAGCAAAAATATTAAGGAAAATGAAAACTTTTCTCACCTGTAATTTATTTTTTCAGGGTAAAATTGATAGGCAAGCGTAGTCATAATTATATGGAAATTATTCCAATTACAATTTGTTATTAATCCAAGCAGAGTGCAAACATAATTCATTACCGAAATTAAACATTAAGAATTTGTTAGAACTTTCGTTTGGCAAACAAAGATGATTTGATATTAAGGTTACGGTTGAAAGAGAATAATTAACCTAAAAATGCAGTTTGATGTGGAATATTCAAGCAGTGAAAAAGGCGTTGAATTTTATATAATTCATGGTTTTGAGGATCTTTCTATTCGCTAAAAGTTAGTATTATGGATACAGCGTACCGTTGGTTGTGGTGATGGCTATATGCAATAAACAACTGAACAGAACAGAGAGTCACTTAGTTCTAATGAATATTTTATTCAATTTTAATGCTTCGTTTTGTGCTCTATTTTTCGAATTTGTTTCACAAAGGAGATATTTTAAGCTTAATATATAAATAACTTCTACAAATCTTGATAAAATAAAAAGCCAGAAGATTAAGATAGAGGAAACGTAAGTTGAATAAATTATTTTCATACATTTGATTGAAATAATTAAGGAAATTCATTGATAATATTGGAAAACTCAAAACGTTTGTTCTTTCCACTTTTCCCGAACTTTCATTGATTTTTTTTCTAAAAAATTCTTCCAATGTTTTTCAGTTAACTTGACTACACTCTCATTTATCTAAAAATTATTCGATAATTTCGCCATATATTTTACTCATCGTATAAAGTAAACTTCCGATCAAACGATTCTTTAATTCAATTTCTCAGAAACGAAAACCTGCAAGAAAGTATATTAATGGGATGGTTGGGTTAGCGGAGAGCCTCCAACGCCCTTCTCGTCCTCCCCAGCAACAAGTAACCCTGATACTATATCGCGACGGTTAGTTATTTATTGTGTCATCTTTCGACCGCGTGTGCAAATAGTGTAGTATGTTGGTATCTAGAATACGGGGAATACCGGGAAATCCACAGAACGGGAAGCTAAAACCAACGAATAGTAAAATTGTTAGAAAAAAAACCGCAGCCCCCACACCCCAAAAAGAAGTCCACAAACTCAAAAAACGCCACACAAAAACTTTGGAGTAAAGGGCCATATTCGCGAACTTTTCTTCCTGAAATATTCACTATAGGTCAGTCTCGGCCCAAAATGAAAAATTTCATAGAAGGTCTAGAAAAGTCGTGGCATGTAGTAAAGTGGCCAATTTTGTAGGTTTTTCAGGTAATGCTCGGAGTTTACGAATTTTAACTCCGGAATGAAAATACTTAGAGAGCTGCTTTCTTCGGGAAAGTTACAGAGTTTTTTCAGAAGAATTTTTTGTGATCTTCAGGAAGTGTGTAGCAGCTGTTAAAGCAGCGCCATCTTCGATTTTCGTAAGCAAAAAATTGTGTTTTTTTTTTGTTTTCGAATTTTAGCACCGGATCTACAATATCTACAGAGTCGGTGTCTGTTACAAAGTTAGAGAGTTTGATAAGAAGAATTTTTGAAATGAGAAAATGGCTGCCAGCTGTCAAAGAGGCGCCATCTGAGTTTTTACTATCTTCTGAATTAGAATGCCTAGACAGTTGGTTTCTTCGGCAAAGCAATACAGATCGGTGAGGAGAATTGGTGTCACGAAGTGTTTCGAAGGTAGCGGAAGGTGACACGAAGTGTTCCGAAGGTAGTCGAAGTCGACGTAAAAATATTTTTTGAAGAAATATTTTTCAAATAAAATTTTTTTGAAGAAAATTTTTTTTCGAGAAAACATTTTCGGAGAAAAGTTTCTTGGAGGAAAATTTTTTCGAAATATAGAAAATTTTTCACTTCCAAAACGACTTCCTTGTCTGTCTTTCCTCTTAAGTGTAATCACAACAAGAACCTCTTAAAAGGTAAAATGTGACGCAGTCCGTAAGTCCCCTTCCATCGTTGGAGATGACGCTATCGCTGATAATACGCAAAACTTTGTTTGAATTTCATGTTAGCTTTAAAACGACTTGCACTACTTTTTGTTCAACAAAATTAAGTTGCGTTCAAAAAATCGCGCCACCTAAAGATAGCATGAAATTCAAACAAATTTTTGCGTATTATTGGACCCGTACGAAGTACGAAGGTCCTATACGTTTACTACAAATGCAGGGCTCCCACACATCCAATATTTAAAAAATTGTCCGTCTCCACTTTTTTTCGAAACGGCTGATCACCTTGAAGGTTTTTTTCGCTGAAAGGTACATATGTCCCATGGTTCAAGTTCAAAGATGAGCAAACTTGATCGGGTAGTTTCGGAAATATGGTCGAAAAGGTGTCCAAAAACATGGTTTTTTGGGGGTAGGTGAGACTTTTTCTCAAATATCTCCAGAATTAAGGCAGTTAGAAAGCTACTTTCTGGGACAAATCTGTAGAGAACTAAATTTTAGAACATCTGTTTCAGGGTTTTTCCCAGATACATCCCGATCCTGAGATCTAGTCACTTCTAGAGCTGGGAGTGATGAGTCATATCTCAAGAACTATGACAGATGGAAAGTTTCTTCCAATGGCAAAGTTGTAGAGAATTAAATTTTAGCGAACACGAGTTTCAGGGTTTTCCCCAGAAACGTCCCAATCCCGAGATTTAGCCACTTCTAGAAATGGTAGGGATGATTCATGTGGGAACCGATAAACTATTGACTTCAATAAAATCCCAGATTTTCGGTTAAAATCAAATAATTTATTAGTTCAATTAATTTGTGTAAGAAGTTTACATGTCGACGTATTAACCAAGAATGGTTGCATTTGTCAATTCTCATTCTGCTCTCTCCAATTCTATAAACTCTTTAACTTTACCGATTACGCCGGTACCCTGTACCTACATTCATGTATCAAGAACTATGACAGATAGAAAGTTGCTCCGAAAGACAAAGTTGTAGAGAAATAAATTTTAGGAAACACGTGTTTCAGGGTTTTCCCTAGAAACCTCCCGATCCCAAGATTTAGCCATTTCTAGAATTGGTAGGGATGAGTCATATCTCAAGAACTATGACATATGGAAAGTTGCTTCCAATGGCAAAGTTGTAGAGAATTAAATTTTAGCGAACACGCGTTTCAAGGTTTTCCCCAGAAACGTCCCAATCCCGAGATTTAGCCACTTCTAGAATTGATAGAGATGAGTCATATCTCAAGAACTATAACAGATGGAAAGTTGCTTCCAATAGCAAAGTTGTTGAGAATTAAATTTTAGTAAACACGTGTTTCAGGGTTTTCCCGAAAAATGTCCCAGTCCTGAGATTCAGCCACTTCTAGAACTCAGAGAGATAAGAACATTAGACAACGCGTGATTGGTGTCAGAGTTCAGAAAATGTATTTCGGGAGGGCTTTTGACATTACTTTGGGTAATTTCGGAGAGTCGTTTAAATTCTGATAGTTCTAAAAGAACTTGACTATGCATTCTGATGAGCATTATATTTATAATAATAGTAAGAGTTTGGTACATCGAACCTTTTCGCACGTGAAGGCTCTCCGCAGGTGAAGGGTTTACGTACGGGTCTTTGCATATGTTCAGCGTTAGCGTCATCTCAAACGATGTCATTAATTTTGGAAGGGGACTTTCGGACTGCGTCACATTTTACCTTTTAAGAGGTTCTTGTTGTGATTACAGTTAAGAGGAAAACAGACAAGTTAGAAGAAGATTTGCTTGGGAAATGAGGTAAAACTGGAAACAACTGAAAAACGAGAAATGATACAGAAACGCGAAGTGTTTGAGTTCGAAATATCAAAAAATTTCTCTCGCTTAGCTCACAGTTTCTTTCGTGAGTTCATAATCTAAAAATGTGTCGCTTGCTACGGTCGCACTATTTTACTTGAAATCACAAAAATTTTGACTAAAGTATGAAGCTGTCTAGCACAGGCCGTCAGTTTATTTTCAAACGATTAAGTTTCGACGATTTCTGTGAGTAATCACCTAATAGTCCGCGGCGGCTAAAATTCGGCTTAAGCTGGCTTAACGGTAGCTGAAAAATCGTTACTTTAATTTAAAAAAACTAATTATTTTCTAACAAAAACAGACAATTCGAGAGGTCTGTCGGCCAGTATCACAATTTAGACACAAAGTTTTTCAAATATGGTGGTGTTGGCAACTTCCACATTAGTTTGTGTAAAACCCTCTATTTTTTCTAAAACTTTCAACGCCAAAAACTAACTTGTTGTTGTTACAGAAAATTATTTATAATTCGCTGTTGACTGAAAATGGATTAAGGGAAACATGTCAAGACAACACCTTCAATTCACAGTTCCTCGCTAAATAGTCTTTTAGCTAATATTGTCCCACGTTGCAAACCATATAGACTTATTAACCACCCACCGATAAACATTCATAGCCTTTTGTTGTATACATTATGCGAAATGATGCTACGATTTCATGTGCAAAGAGCATACGCTATAAACCAAGTGGTGATTATTGGCACCCGGTGCGAAATGTGCTTCGAAGCTATAATAGTTGTTTGTGCATTTGTTTTGGATGATTGATTTTATGCAATTTTGCGAGTTGTAGATTGATTGTACTGAGGTCTATAAGCGAAAATGAATAAAATAATCGTCCAAAACAAACAATGCCTTCAATCAAATCAACAAAATTCATCCCTAGTTATGCACATACCCGTTTCGTTATTATAATGCTAACGCAGTCTCTTTTAAGCCACGTCGGTTTATGCCAAAGTATAAAAGATTTCATAATAAAGTCCAGAAGATGACAAGCACACATATTTCGAAAATCGTCATGAAGTTCTGTATGCTTTGTCATAACGTCATGTGAAAACTCAGTTTTTATATGAGTCTTCATGAGAGAATGGACATTTCCAAACAAAGTGACGATAAGCCAATGCCACCACACCAAAAGCATGAATAGTCAATAACATACTATTCGCACCCGTTGCCAATAGCAGCTACCTTTTATCGTGTTATTTTAATTTCTGTATATGATTCGGTAATCAAACAGCAGAGAGCGAATTAATATTTGTTTGTTTTTTGTTGAGGAAAAAGCTTAAAGTACCGACGTTGGAATAAAAAAGAAATTACTATTTTCTCTGCTTAGACATAATCTGGTATAAAGGATTGTATCAATGTGTTGTATACACTATCGGCGGATACCACTGAATAACAAATCCATGTCATCTAATACTCTTTTCTGCAAAATAAAGCTCCTTCAAATTTATCTTTATCTGCGTTTTTTTATTTTTATTTTTTTTTTACTTTAAATCAGCATAGTAATCCATTTTAGAAGGGTTCAGTTTTTTCTTCAAATATTTTTGGATAAGAATAGTAACACATCTAGCAAACCAGTGCCTAATGTATATGCAATGAAGCGGAGTGGTGGTAGCGGTGCGGTGGTTGTATGTATATTTTTATATGGTGATAGATGGAATTAAATTCGATATAATGGGGTTGAATTTGGTTTTATTTAAATTGTGTGTGTTTTAAAGATACTTGTAAAAAGGGTTGCGAAGAGATTCTTGATGTGGTGTAGGCGACTATATTAAAGAAAATAAAGAAAAGAATTCTTCATGTGGCATGTAAATAATGCAAATACACATAAATAGATGTGAGATGTTGGTTTTGATATCTCATGAAAAAAAAAAAAAAAATGAAAAATGCTGATTTGGAAAATATCTATGGCATGTATACGCGTATAATCGAAGCGTAAAAAGCAATCAATTTGTTTGGAAAATTATGCGTGACGATTGTGACAAGTAAAATGTTTGAGTGTTCAAAATATTTCCCTTGAACGTTTAAGTCAAATTGTGTCGTCAATCTACTCATGATTGCTGCCTTTATTTTATGGATCCTATTAAGCGTCGGTTATTTTACATAATTTTAGTTAAAAATTTATTTCAAATAACAAATTCTGATAAAAATTAATCAAAGGAAAGTTTACATTCAGAGAATTGTAAATTTGTGCAAATTTCTTTTCTTATTCTCATTTCCAGCGATTTTTGAATAATTGACATGAGATGATAATAATAAGAGCGTATGGTATTGTTCAGCCGGGAGGACACTTTTTTAAGTGACAGATTCGGCTACCATTGCTGCTATAGCTAGTGAAAGTACTTTTTACATGGTATTATAATGACCTAGCACTAGGGACCACATGCTCAACGTGGATTCCGAAACACGCCTTCTAAGCATTTTTACACTCTGAAGGATTTTTGAATGTCGCGCCTTAGTACCTATAGCAGTGCTTAGCCCACTAAAGCGCAGTAGGAGTAGAATACCGGCAGCTCCCAACAATGTATTCTCTAATAGCGTTGTATCGCTTGGATTTTTGACCAAATATTAGAGTGCACGAACTAAATAAAAGGGAATTTTACTTCCAATCTTTTATGAAGGGGACTATATAAGGGACGAAACAATGGGCAAAATAAATGCTGATTTCGGCGTATTACGCCCTCACATACCAGAGTATGTGATTTCATCAGTACACCTATGTCATGACTATGTGTATATCAACATACATAAAGGTAGAATGACTTACCATTCGAATTACCTTCGCTTAAATACACTTGTTTCTAAACAGTTTATTTGTTAATTTTGTTGAAGCCCAAGACTTCTTTTCGATAATTTTGTTTACTAGATTTTTTACTTCTAGCAACAATTTAACCATGATTTTTTGATACTGGATTCGCCACATCCAGCAATGGATTAGATCTCTCACACCATAACGCTTAGTTCTATCTCTCACAAAGAACAGTTTAAAAGCATAGTTAGGCTTTTCTTGTTTCATTTTATGGCTATTAATATTGGAGATATTAGTTCGTGCACTCTAATATTTGGTCAAAAAATCCAAGCGATACAACGCTATCAGAGATTTGAGTACTATGACCAGCAATACAACATAGTCACAAAAAAAACACCACAACTACGCACAACTACACCAGATTTGAACCGATTCAGTACACGTATACACGTCTGACAACCGATTTTTTTTCCTGTTGCGGTTGAGTTTCGAACCATCACACTGGCAACTCAATCGAATATTGGAAAGCAAACGAGCTAACCATTACGCCATTGATATGTATACATTGGACACCTATTTCGGCGTTGTGCTTGACACAGAAAGACGAATAGCCGCTGCACACGTTTGAGAGAAAAGTACTGCGGACAATATTTTAACAAGTATTTGAACAAAAACAGAAATGATGGTACAGACGATTCAATCACGAGCTCAGTCAGCTTTATGGAGGACGCGACATAGTCAGTACAACTACGTTCTTTAGAATGCAGTTGAGAATCTTCAGAAGGATCTTGGAACGAAAGAGATCTTCCTCAAGCTGAGAATTTATACAGAGTGTAATTGCCCAAGGTTATTAGGTACTTGATTTAACACATATTGCAAAAACTGCACTCCATTCCAAGATCCTTCTGAAGATTGTCAACTGTATTCTAAAGAAGATTTACTTCTAGTAGTTGTTCAAAATTAGAAGTTGTTTTCGGGCAATCGACTAAATTTTCAACATCAATAATAATTTTGCCTGAAAGATTAATTAATTTTGAGCAAATTTGCTGAAGACTCGGATACTCTATCTCTTTTCTGAGTGGAGATATAGATTTATGAAAGTCGTCGTTACGCTTGGGACCTGTGTGCGGCAGGTGGCGCTAGCAACACAATAGAAGAGAATTCGGCGCTTTACCTGTGTAAACATTCATAATTTCAGTTTAGGGGACCTATCTATTTGAGGGGGGGGAGTGGGAGGGAATGATAGGAGATCTCAATCATAAATCACAAATATGCAACCGGTAGGTGGCGCTCGAGCTCCGTTTGAAAGTTACAGCGGTTCAGAATTTTATATGTCACCTATCATTACCTGTGTAAACACTCGCTAAGTATACACTTACCCAGGATACGCCACGTGGCGGCTGTTTACATGTATTCCAGAGACCGTTTATTGTAGTGAGATGGGGACCTCTCGCTTCGTCAATCGCGAAGTATTTTATGACTCCAAACCTGGGTAAGTGCATACTTAGCGAATGTTTACACAGGTAAAGCGCCGAATTCTCTTCTATTGTGTTGCTAGCGCCACCTACCGGATACATATTGAAGTTGATACTGTGGTTTCCATTCATCCCCACCTTTTAATTAGCCCCTTACACTATTTTCTTGTCATTTTATGAAGCTTCGGGACATATAAAATTTTGAACTTTGAACCGCTGTAACTTCAAAACGGAGCATGAGCGCCACCTACCGGTTGCATATTTGTGATCTGGGGGAGGTCCCCTATCATTCCCTCTCACTCCCCTCCCTCAAATAGATAGGTCCCCTAAACTGAAATTATTCACATAGAATCCACTGTGGGTGAGAATATCAGGGTGGTTTTCGTGTAGGTCGTTCAACAACGGACCAGCTGTTTAGCATTAGACAGATCTTAGAGAAGTGTAAAGAGTACCACATTGAAATACACCAATTGTTCATTGACTTTAAGGCAGCATACGACAGTGTCAACAGGAGGAATTTATGGAGAGTGATGGAGGAAAAAACTAATCTCGCCAACAAAGTTGACATTGGATGGATCTAACAGCCGAGTAAGAATTCGAAGTACGGCTTTGGACAGAAAAGGTACCGACCTCGGGTTGAATGTTAATGACCGAATATACGATTATCTCCCCATCGAATCGACAACATGACCAAAACGACATCATGGACGAAATCAACTCTTGGCAACCGGAGTTATTACAGCCTGATAAAAATTTTTAAGTCCAAGCTATGAGCTTATGCAGCTTTATCGAGAGCCGGACGTAGCTAAAACAACAAAAATAAACATACTACGATGGCGCGGTCATGTGCAGCGTATTGATGGCAAACGTGTTCCGAAAAAACTTCTCGAATCCAAACCAGAAGGTAAAAAAAGTGCAGGGCGTCCAAAGTCCAGATGGTGCGATGCAGCTTTTGCCGACCTGAAAACTGTGTGAGCAACTATCTGGAAGACGTTAGCTGCGGATAGGTCCGGTTGGAGAAGCATGTTGAAGAAGGCCAAGGCCCTTAATAGGTATTAGTGCCGATTAAGTAAGTAAGTTTGGCCAAAACAACAATTAAACAGAGAAAAGATAAGTTGGTATGCCTGCGGCCAGATAGAAGGAACATATGTGTTACTTCTCTTTTCGGAATGGATGTCCTTTCTAACGTTCCTTCTATCTGGCCGTAGGCGCACCAACCCTGCATGTAAAGTAGAAAAAATATTTTTTAAGACCTAATCTCCTACCACACGCCCAGCTCCCTCCCATTTATTGATTGTAAAAAATATAACAAAACTCCAAAAACTCCGATTTTAGATTTCTTTGCTTAAGTTAGATTATGTGATTAAAGTACAGTCGCAAATTATAAAAAAAGATTCATAGGTGCGAAAAATGTTGCTAGCGAAAGTTACAAACTAATTTCATCCTCAAATATCAAAAGACATTGAATTCGAGATCTAATAAAACTCGAGTTTTAATGAAACGTATTGCATACACCGATGAGTTCAATTAAAAAGGAATCTTTTATCAAAGAAAATGTGAAAAAATCAATTTTAATTTTTATTAGTTTTGTAAAAACTCGACAACTTTTTATAAAAAAAAAAACGTTAATTAAAAGAAGAGTACACAGTTGGTAAAGAAATCGAAGGAGCATAGAAGGGCAATGATTCAATCAACAAGCTTTTAAGAGCATTATTATAGTAATCTAAAACACTACTTGCCACAACTGCCAGAACTACGATTATGTTGATCAGATAAAGAAGAGGAAAAGTTTACCTGGAAACAAAATTAGTTACAATGGAAATTTTTTGCCGTTGCAAGTTTCGTAATTGGGTTTTTGTTGTCATTTTCATACTTTTCTCCAATGAAAACTAGATTGTCCGAGTTGAACAATTATCAACGTAAACCTAATGAAAATGTACAATGCATACTGTACTTACTCGTTCGTATTCGTGAATATATCAGATACACATATTTCAAAATGTGCAAATGTTGTATAAGTATAAGCATAGGGAAGTTGTGTATACGAACAGAATTCTTAGAACATGAACGCTATTGCTTTGTTCAACTCATTAACAACTTAATCAACACTAACATAATGTACTGACAACTCTGTCATTAGTGTATTAACGTAGTACCAATGATCAACTATCAGCATTACATCACTCGGACAATAACTGTATAACAGAAGTACAACGCACATGTACAAAAATATTACAACAAATTTACAACCATTTACTCCACATTTTTCCGTTAACGGTTAAGGTTTTCAATGAAATGATATAAAATAGTTGATTTTGAAAGAAAATTAGTTGCATGTGGAGTCGGTCATTTTGGCATAACTTTTATGGACCCCAACAAAGATGGCATCATAGGCGACGCTTTTCCAATCCTATCCTATGTTTGAATACCAGAAAATGCGAAGTTTACTTCATCAATTCATCTAATGAAGAGCAGCAGTTCATGCTGGAAGAATTGAACAAGTTGCTGCCTGGTATAAAAGTGCTCTCGGACGAATCATTCAAATTGTTGGGCGCACCAATCATGGAAGAAGGCATAAGCCATTCGCTGTCCAAGAGTCTAGAGACGGTGAAAACATTGTGTAAACGGCTCCCTTTGCTCGACATCCATCCGTCGCTTCTAATCTTACGGTGTTCCTTATCATCGCCAAGATTAATATACCTACTACGCACGACCCCCGCTTTTCTGCACATTGCCCTGTCAGCAATCGATGATTACTTTCGCCAAACACTGGAAGCCATCACCAACAACAAATTCAGCGACACGTCGTGGACTCAGGCATCGCTTCCATTGTCAATGGCCGGTCTTGGAATTAGGAGTACAGCAGACCTGACCCATCCAGCTTATTTTGCTTCGGTATTCCAATCTAAGGAACTCTCAAACCGTATTTTGGCAAACACTAATCTGCAAATGATCGACTCAACGGTAGTTTCGATGATCAAGGCTTGCCCACCGGAACTAACGCCGCGATCTGATAAGTTGAAACAACTCCAGTGCTCTTTGGATAGTCTGCGTTCCAAAGCTACATTCGACGATCTGTTTTCATTGAGTGGTCCAACCGATCGGGCTCGACTCCTGGTGTCATCCACAAAACCTTCTTCCAAGTGGCTCCTTCCCACCAATTAGGACCTCTTCTAGATAACGACTCAGCGAGAATAGCAATTGCGCTTCGGTTGGGCAACAAATTTCGCAGTGGCTATTGGCCCGCGAGGGCCAATAGCCAGTCCACATAGGAGTAGACTAATGGTCCGCGCGTGCCAATAGCCAGTCCATGTAGGAGAAGACTAATGGCCAGCGCGGGCCAATAGCCAGTCCGCGTAGGAGAAGACTAATGGCCCGCGATTTGTGTAGTTAGAACATGGTGTTCACTGTGTTTCTTCTAGTAAATTTATTCTTAACAAACTTAGCCACTCCTAAGCCAGTTCTTAATTCGTGTATGTGTACTAATTTCTAAAACACATATTGTATACTTGGGGGGAGGGGAGGGGGGGGATGAAGGTATGACATGTATATATGGGCGATTCCATTGGTTGGTTGCGAGGGAACCATGTGTTCTTGCTAAACCGTGCACATACGAGATTTGTGTTGTATGAAGAAAATTCCTTTATAGGTTCAATGTACAACTCCTTCATGCGAAAGAAGTCCAACCTTCGCATTCTCAGCCAGAAGACGGTTCCCTCGTAACACATTTTCCAGCTTTTCAATGGAATGGCCCATTTATTCTTCAATGTAAGGGGTGAGAATAAATTTGGTCATAAATTTTCAAAAAATTATTTTTCAACTAATGATGGGAAATGGTTTCTACAATCCTAAAAAGATGTTTACACTTGCCAAAAGTTGGAAATTTTATGTTTTGACAATTTTTGTAGAACAAAAGGTAAATAAAAAATACTATCATATAACACATAATTCTGATAAGCACACGACGTAGGATCGGGGTTGTCCGTGTGGAGCGGCACGCTGCAGGCGGAGGTTATCCATATGGGGCGGCACGCTGCGGGCGGGAAAAAAGCGGGGGTCCAGGGGGCGGCAGCCCTTTGGTAAATAAAAAATACTTTCTTCATCACACAATTCTGATAAGCACACCATATCATAATTTACACTAAACTTATTGGTAAAAAAAACTAGGATAATCTATGCAGCCTTGGCTGCTTAACTGCCCTATGCCATAAAAAGTTCTGACAACGCGCGCGCGAAAATCATATTATTTTTCTCTTGTGGTGCCATTTTCGCGTGCCAATAGCCAGTCCACATAGGAGTGGCTATTTGCCCGCGCGGGCCATTAGTCTTTCCCTACGTGGGCTGGCTATTGACACGCGCGGGCAATTAGTCTTCTCCTACGTGGACTGGTTATTGGCCCGCGAGGGCCAATAACATCAGCCAACAAAGTTTGCGAGCCTCACCAATGTGTTTGTGGGGAAATGGTCGATTCCAAAGGCCACCACGGACTTTCATGCTCTAAAAACAAGGAAAAGTACCCAAGACATGGCGAGATAAATAAAATATTCTCAATGGCGTTCACTTCTGCCGGCTTCCCAAATAACCTAGTGCCATACGGCCTCTCTAAGCGTGATGGAAAACGTCCCGATGGTATCACCAGCTACCCGTGGAGCCGCGGTAGGTCATTGCTGTGGGATGTGATGATAGTGAATTCGATCGCAGCCAGCCATTTGAACGGTACATCTCGGGAGATCGGGGCAGAGCGACACAAACACAACAACTACGTTGATCTGAAAGCCACCTACAATTTCACTCCACTCGCCTTCGAAACCTTCGGCTCTATCGGTCCTGAGACAAAGATCTTCCTGAAAAAGTTGGGTAAGCTAATGAAGAAGAACACTGGAGAAGCTCGCTCTTTAGATTATTTGCTTCAGCGTGTGTCCATTGCAATCCAGAGAGGCAACGCAATCTGCATTCGTAATACTTACGACGATAGGCGTGAATTTAATGTCTTCATGTGATCTTTTTTGTTGATTTTATTTACTGAGATTGTGTATTAATTATCTTTTCGATTAAATAAATTTCTCTTGGGGTTTTTTCCACATTTTGGGAGTGCGCGTAACTCCGTGCAATTTCAAAATTATATTAAAAGTTGAGTTAAAAATAAACGCTCTATTTTTTCAATTGCACCAATATTCCGAAATATCATCAACAAGCATAGAGAAAAACGACTGAAGATAAACATCTCAACTTTCTGCGACATTCCTAAAGAAATTGACAAGCGAGTAGCGATCAGATTTTACCCGAAAGTGACGAAAAAGTTAAAAACAGTGTACAAAAGACATGGAATGAGTATAGTACATAGAAATGACGGCTCTTTGAGAGAAGCGTTAGGAACGTTAAAAGACAGACCGGTCAACCTACATAGATCAGGCATGTGCCGCATACAATGCTCGTGCTGCGGACGGCTTTACATTGGGATGACGATCCGCAAGTTGTTCGAACGTTTCAATGAACACATAAAATCCGCAAAATGGAAAACGAAAACTGCAGTAGGACGACACATTTTTATGACGAACCATGTGATCAACATAAGTGAGTTAAAGCTTTTGCAACCCATAAATCACATGTGGAAAATTGAATATTACGAAGCCATCGACATACACAGACATAAACATGAAAATCTACTTAATGAAGACAATGGGAACATAACGTCACCGCTACTACATTTATTCACGATTGAAAGAAAATACGACGAGAACATTATCGAAAAAGAAAAAGACACACCTAAGACCAGCGTAAACGAAGAATTTTTTGACTGCGAGTAGAAAAATTGCTATTTGTTTTACACACGACCCTAACTCCTTCCAAGGGAATTAGTATAATTAGTTGACGAACTGATATGTTATCAGCGACACATGTATGTGTAAGTCCTTTGTTTTTTGTTTCTTGTCTTCTAAAGAAGGCACTGTCCTAGAGCGACATTTTATAGAGGGAAAATTCAGTTAAAATAAATACCCCGATGATGGTTGTTTAACAACCGAAACCTAGGTCGGTAAAAAATTATTAAAATAAATTGGTGTAATTGAAAAAATAGAGCGTTTATTTTTTACTCAACTTTTAATATAAATAAATTTCATTAAAAAAAGATATTATTTAGTTAGAAAAGATACATGTAATTTCAATTAGTTAATGGCTTTACCGCACACATATACATATACATAGGAAGTAATGAGCATCATATACTAAGTCATGAATCATTACTTGATTATGTACACAACAACCAATAAAACCAGACAAACCAATGAAACAGCAACAAAGAAGTGAATGAATCGTTGTGTTGCAAAATTGTTCTACTACTAAGAGGGGAGGGGAGTTCGAAAAAAGGGTGTTGGTATACATCGTAATGTATGAGAATATGTGTGTAAGAAGCAGAATTTTTTTAGCGTGTGTGTTTACTTTGTCAATGGCCTCCCAACGTTGAGAGAAAATTGTTTGAAAAAGATGTCAAATGAATGTCAAACGAACACTTGCATACATTATACGTATAAAAAAAGGTCATGTCAATTTTGTTCACCCACCGTAGAGACTTTTAAATTAATGTGTCGAATTGTTTGTATGCTTCCTTTTATCATTTTGTTTTTTATCATTCCTTAATATATTCTCAAAAACAAACAAATATTTCGACAGTCTATTTTGCTGCAATAAAAAATTAAATCAAACGGAAGTTCTTCACAAAAAAATACTGAAAAAGAAAATTCTCTGGATCGAAATAGTCGAGAAATATAAAACAAAAAAAAAGTTACACTCTAATATTTACAGCGTTTCATTTCAATTTATTTTATCTCATTTGCGTCTAACGAAATCACAAATTCAACAGATTTTAATTACATTTGTCTCGTTGCATTTCATTTAAATTTACGAACAAATTTTGAATTTTTTATTTGTGGATTCAATTAAAAATTGGACGAATTAAATCACGCGAGTAAAAAATTGTTGAGAAACAGAATTCTTCCATTGGTATTTACGAAGATGTAACATGAAGATGTATTTTGATTAGTCGATATTAGACTAATAATTCCGAATCGCCTAATAGGATTGAAGAATTTCATACATAATTACAGCTGCAGCGGGTATTGGAGTCTGTTAATATCAAAAGTCCGTCTATTTCGACTCTCAAAATGAAAATTTCAGATAAACAAATCATAGAAATGGTAATACAGTACACATACGGCTAGATGGAAGAAATTGGTTTCTATGAGAGAGAATCGACTATGCTCGCATTTGCGAGAGAATCCCCTAGCGTAGAAACCAACTGTCGATTAAACGTTCCCTACCGTAAAAAGCTAACTTTGGCAGCGTTCTTGGACTTGGAGGGGGCTTTAAACAAGGTAACCTTTGAGGCTATTAACGCAGCTTTAAGGAAGTTCGGACTGGACAGAACGCTAATGGCGATGCTGGGTAACAGATTACTGACTGTTAATCTGATGGGAGTTATTAGAAAGGGATTAGTAGACAGAGGATGTCCACAAGGAGGTGTATTACCGCCTATCCTGTGGAATATGACAGTCGATGATCTCCTGACTAAATTGAATAACGCAGGTTGCATTGCAGTAGGCTATGCAGCCGACATTGTAATACTGATTCCGGGGACATTCGAAGAAGTGATTAGCGAACTCATCCAAAGAATCTTTAGAATCGTCGAAAAATGGTGTGGAGAAACGGGACTCTCTGCGAATGCAGGAAAGACCGGACTCGTACTATTCAAGCCTAAGAACAAGAAAGTAGCCTTGACCCTTGACTATGAGAATGCCAAAGCTTTTCGGAACTCAGCTAGTAATGACAGACAAGGTAAAATATCTTGGAGTCATATTAGATGAGAAGTTGACATGGAATCCTCACATAGAAGAGAGGATCAATAAAGCGGCTAGAGTCTTCTGGCATTGCCGGAAAGCATTCGGGAAGAGCTAGGGGCTAAAGCCTTCAGTTCTATACTGGATGTATAGAGCAATTGTGAGACCAATCTTAAGCTACGGCTGTATGTTTTGGTCACACAGGGCAAACAAAAGCGATAGAAAAAAAACTAGCTGTAGTACAGAGACTCGCTTGTCTCAGTGTGACAGGAGTAATGACGTCGACCCCGACGGCGGCTTTGGAGATTTTACTATCGCTATGTCCCATTGGTTTGTTCGTCAAACAGCAAGCCAGGATGACAGAAGCAAGATTGTATAGGAGTGGACACTGGATAGCGGCAGGTAGAAATGAGGGACATGCGAGCATTTTAGTTGACCTGATCGGAAGATTTAGGGAAATGGAAATGCCGAGTGACCTCATGGAAACCACCTTCCGGTTTGACAAAGGTTTTGACACGGTGATACCCGAGAGGATGGAGTGGGAAAACGGAGCTCCACCGACGAGGGGGGACATAACGGTATTCACAGATGGATCTAAAACGAATGAAGGTTCTGGAGCAGCAATTGGAACTTAACGTTTCGATTCCACTGGGAGTCTCTGCGACCGTCTTTCAATCAAAAGCTCTGGCTATTAACAAGACTTGCCACACGCTGATAGATCAGCAAGTGACAGGAAAAATGATAGTTATCTGCGCAGATAGCGAATCGACGATAAAAGCGATATCATCTCACAAATTCTCAGCGAAATCAATCCTAGAGACAAGAGAAGGCATGGAAACCTTATCAGAGAACAATCAGGTGTCCCTGGTACGGCTTCCGGGCCACTCACGCATTCTGGGAAATGAAAGAGCGGATGAATTGGCGAGAATTGGGAGCGGAATTGGTTTTGTGGGGCCATAGCCAGTATAAGGCGTTCATGCCGAGGCAATGGTGAGACTCCTGAAGCAGGAAGCAGAAGAGGGACACCAAAAACTTGGACTAAACTACAAAACTGTAGACAATCCAAAGAGATGTTGGAGCGATGCAACTGGCTAACCACCAAATATCTTTTGAGCTTGAAAAGGAAATGCTTGAGACTGTTAGTCGGAGTGCTAACCGGACACATTAACCTCAGATATCATCTGCTGCAGAAAGTGCGGTAACGTACCGGAAACAGCAAAACATTTCCTATGCCACTGCATGGTATTATCTAGTCTCAGAACAAAACATCTAGGAGATTTCTATATCACACTAGATGAATTTAAAGCAGCAGTACCACTACCCAATGTGCTATCTTTTATTACAGAGCGCAAATGGTTAAAAACGACGCCACAGTAACAAAACTGATAAGAAACCAAAATACACACATATATACCACACGATAATAGACCAGATACCATCACCACTAACAAACACATCATCACCAATCAACCATGGGTAGAGCACAATGGGCCCAACAAGGGTGGCCTCGGCACTAGGCCTCTAGCAGTAGTAACTACATTTGTATTTACGCGAGGGGCAACCCAAATAATAAATCAATCAATCAAAGGTTCCCTACACCCAGCAACAGGCGTACATACCAGCTTATCATTCTTCTGAAATAAATAAATTTTCTTACGTGATAGACTTTTTTTTTATTACGAACTGGCCATCTCTTTAACACAGAATAGGAGGGTACGGAGAAGGGTGGTTCATGATCACCGGGCGTAGAGTCCTCACATCGGAAGTTATAAAGTTTGATGATGAAAAAAATTAATATTAATGACACATTCATTCTGGGCAAAGACTAAAATTGTGAGGAAATGTCATTATCATTGACATATGAAATGCAAAGAAAAATTTCTTCATATGACAATTTGTCTCATCAGATATAGTCTGTGTGGGGAACCCAGCCGCGATATTATGTCTCTGATTCTGGACGTTCTCATTAACAAGTCGTTTAATTTACTGTTTTGACGTTTAAAGTAGAGATGAGCGGGTCGACAATTTTTCGAAACCCAACGCGGACCGAACCAGACACTCAAGTTTTTCGAAACTCACAACCCAAATTACTTCGAAACAAAAATTATTTCAAGGCCCGACTTCTGCATTCTTCACGGACCTTAGACTAAAATAAAATTCGTGTAATGTAAGATGATAAAATTTAGACGAGTTTTGTAAAATATAAAAAGTCAATAAAGGATCGGGACCCGAATAAAAGGATACAACAACACGACCCGGACCGAACCCGACCCGATAAAATTTTTCGAAACCCGAAAACCCAAACCCGAACTGTTCCCAACCACGGCCCGGACCGAACCCGACCCGATTGAAATTTTCGAAACCCGAAACCCATGAAACCGAAAAAACAATTCGGGTTCGGGTTCGGGTCGGGTTTTTCGAAGTTTCGGGCAACCCGCTCATCTCTAGTTTAAAGTGTCATTTTGACAGTTCGAACGAACCGACTTTTGATCCCAAAAACTCATTCACAGCTACTAGTACCATTTTTAAATATTTGTCACAAAGCATTTAAAGTTTTTTAAACTGTTAAATTTCAGGTAAACATATAAATATATACATTTTTCCGCAAAACTAATGGCTAAATGCATATCTGTAAACAATTTTTATAAAAATCAATCAATCAGTCAAATAATTTTAAAATCTGTAGGAATGTGGGAATGATATCAATTATATACATTTGGACGGAATTTAATTTTTCCGAAAATTGGCATTTCTTTTTTAATTATCAAATTATTGATTGTATAATTGCATTTAATTTTTACAACTCTCGATGTAAATGACGACGCTGTTGTAGTTACAGTTTCAAAATTATATAATCGCAGAGGCAGGTTTTCATTGTTCAACTGTCGAATAATTCTAGAGAGGTCTTTTGCCTGCAATCAGTTTCGGTACACGTTTATAGACTCGTACGCTCAGCCGTAGCTCGCACAATACTTTAGAAAGAGTTCAAGGATGAAATATTTATGTTGATGAAGAATTTATTGCTTGGCAGATGACGAAAGAAATGGCCGCGGTGTGGTATGGTGGCGTAGCACAATCAGCGATTTTTCGTGAAAAATTAGAAGTTTCTAGACAAGTTCATTGATACCTAGGAAATAAATTCTGTTGCGTCCGGAGTCGGTCTCAATATTTATGAGATATGGACCATGGATAGCAAAGATGTTCCTTTCGATTTGATGGACGCAGGTGGTACACTCACGGAAATATATTTTTGCATCAAATAGAATTTTGTACTTCTGCGCAGCTTTTTAACACTGCAAAAACTTGCGCGGAAGTACAAAATTCTATTTGATGCAAAAATATATTTCCTTAAGTGTACCAAACAGAGGATTCCCGAGATAATTAGATGGTGCGCCCCCTAGCACCTACCTAGCTACGCCCCTGCGTACGATGTACGAAAGCCTTGAGCTTTCAAGTTGAAGTTTCTCAAATAGCAATTCGAACCCGAAAATAATTTAGATCTATGATCCATCCAAGATGCGAAATATGTAAAAAAATTAATTCCTTCTTTTACTTCTGTGATTCAAGTAATTTATAATCGATTTGTAATTTTCTTTCTACAAAAACCAAAGTTGTGGTGATGAGTTCAGGTCAATATGTCAAGACGTACCAGAGATATGGCCTAACATTGAGGTCTTTGAGGTTGAGGGTCAGTGAAACTATCCGGTCTGGTTAAGTTTTGATAGTTACAGCGCTTTTATGTCATTAGACAGTAACAATAACAGTAAGAAGTTTCCTTTTATTCTATTTGCTACGTGTGCGTGGTCGATAATATGCCCCACAAAAAGCACGTAAAAAATCTTCCATTCATGGTTTTACATAAAAGTGTAAGTTATGCGATCTCTTTGGAACTTCGTTACAATAAAGCTTACATCGAACATGTTTTGTAGATGATAAAGACATAAAACATGTGAGTGGAAGAAAAATCTATTACCCGAAAATGTGTACAATATTCGTTAGAAAGTAGTGCGTATAGCACAAATTTCACGTATGTCAATGTCGATAAAGTATGTGTTCAAATGAAAGCATCGAAAGCGTCAATGTTCTGTTAATATGCTTGAATAATGTTCAGTACTTCCAGACAACTTATTTTAGATGGTTTATTGGTCTATCCATGTATTGTCTGTATGTATTCGATGGTTGGCGTGTGTTGGAATAGATTTTTCTTTTGCTTTTAAATGACGATTTTGTCTTTGTAAATACAAGAAACGTATGTTGTAAAAGTCTAGCTCAATTGTATATCCATCTGACTGAATATAATGTTGAAAGGCCAAAATAAATTGTTTATTTGGGTTTTTGTGAGAACGACTTTGATTATAAATCAATCTATGGCTGTGTTACGGTTTTAGTATGTCTCCAAATCAGACCATAGTACCATACACAAATGGTGTGAATGGAAAATGTTGGATTGAATTAAAAGAAAATAAATTAATAAAGGTTCTAACCAGTCCAACACAGATCACCAGACGCATTCAGCTTAGCTTGAAAGACATGTTATATGGTGATGAAACGATTTTGTAAATGTAATTTGGACAGCTAGCGGTAATGAAAATATTTTTGAGAAACTCAATTCATTTGATTCACTGAATGAGATTTGGATGAATGTCCCCTCAATAAAGTGTAATGTGTAAGGTTGTAATAGTGACTATCAACGGTAAGTTATTGAAAATGCTACCAACCTCTTTCGAATCATTGTATGTGTTCTGAGAAATTACGTCAATTTGTCACGTCCCATAAACAACGTTGTCAGATGTTTAACGATTACAAGGTGCCATATAAAGCCCATATGTATGTGTTTGTGTGTGTAGTGTGTATGATAGCACATTTTGTGTAAGGCAATGGTTGTGTGTTCGAGATAGAGGTTTGGTGTCAAAGGGAAAGTTGTTGGGTTGGGTGTGTAGTGTATCAGGGTGACCGCCAAAATTGCGGAAAATAGGCGGGGACTTTTGATATGTTGTAGAGGAGGTTGAGAGGATCATTTTCGCCAATGGAAGTAGTAGCCGCCGCGCTTCGGTTCGGCGGCAGCGGCGACTCAAAATAATGCAAAACATTACAATCACAACGAAAACCCTTTTTAAAAGGGAAACGTAACGCAAGTCCTCGTCCCTTCTTCCAAAACAGCTGATATCAATTTGGGTGACGCTTGCAGCTTCGGAACGCACAAAATTCTTTTGAAATATTTTCACTTTTGATTAAAAAAATGCGTCACAAATGCCGGACCTCCCAGTGTTATAGTTTTTCTGTTCTTTCAGCTTTCACAATGCAAAAATTTGACTTTATGGGATGTATGGCGTAATTTTGTACAGGAAATCAAATTTTTGCGTATGAAAGCTGAAAGCGGGTCCTGCATTTGTGACGCATTTTTTTAATCAAAAGTGAAAATATTTCAAAAGAATTTTGTGCGTTCCGAAGCTGCAAGCGTCACCCAAATTGATATCAGTTGTTTTGGAAGAAGGGACGAGGACTTGCGTCACGTTTCCCTTTTAAAAAGGATTTTTGTTGTGATACACTTTATTTTAAATAAGAACATACTGGAAGATTTGTTAAATTTTTGCCACTGCCTAGAGGCAGTCTAGAGAAACGTCACGTAACTCTTAATAAGCGCAGATCAGACCACTAATATATTTTTTGTTCGTATGGGGACTTGCGTCACGGGCGCATCGCTACCGCGCGCCCATGATACATGCCTCATTACATTAACCTTTAAATTAATAAGAACTTTGTACTTATGCACAGATTAACGCTGTGTTAAAAACCTGCGCAGAAGTACAAAGTTCATACAATGACCGAAATTTAAAAAAAGACTTTGTACTTCTGTGCAGGTTTTTAATACCGAGAAAAGTTGTTATTTAAATTTCGGTCGTTGAAGAGTTCTTATTTAAATTTTGGTTGGTATGCATTAGGGTGACGATGATGATCTCCATTTTATAAATTAAAATTCGTGTCGTATGGTTTTTAAGATTGATGCTAAGTTCTCGCTCAATGAGCTTTATCAAGGAAATTCTTACTTTTCACATCGATAAGCAATTCATTCATTCATTCATTTGTTTATATTTAATTACCTTATGCACCTTACGCAGCATCGTTGGATACAAATCGGATTTTAACAAAAAGAAAATCCTCTTCCAGCACACTAGCTCCTCTTCGAACTACCCCTAACCCCTCTCATTACCTCTTCACCTAAGACTCATAATTAACGAAACATTTGTGAAAAAACTACTAACTATTGTGTACAGTCGATTATCCCAAACCACTCGACGGTTTTCACCAATCTTTTTTCGTTACTTTCGTGAGGTTCATAACTTGAAATCGTTGAGGAAGAATTGCCGTGCTCCTTTCGCGGTTCTGACCGTATCGAAAAGATATCAAGATTTTCTTTAGTTATCGTTACAAACCAGGGCCTATATTACAGAAAGTATTTTCTTGACTTTCTGCAATTTGTAAAAAGTGAAGAAAGTTGAAGAAAGTTTGTTCTATTTCAACGGTTTAATGTTTTAACCTACTTTTTCAGGACTTGAGGGTTCTAGAGCTAATAAGGTAGTCGAAAACCCCTAAATCGTGAAAATAGCACCAACTTTCTTCACTTTATACAAATTGCAGAAAGTTCAGAAATTGGCAGAAAGTTGCAGAAAATTGAAGAAAGTGAAGAAAGTTCTTTCTGTAAAATAGGCCATGTTACAAACTGATCTGTAAAAAATGTGTTGTTTTCATTCAACATTTCAAATCTTGTACGTAAAAAATATTTTCTCAACAGAGCTAATGGTATTCTCATAAGCTCCCATGATCGTTATGTACAACTTTGAATTGCTTTTAGCATACAAAACTTCGTGGTTGTCTCGGAAAAGAGTGAATCAGATTCAAACCGAAACCATTGAAAGCATTTATTTACGAAAATTATTTAAGCTCTGAAATCGTCAATATTGAAAATATGGGTTTCGAGTATTATTCAAAAATTGACCATAAATGTACATTGCAATTGTGTTAGGAAGCTTAAATATTTAATTTCAAAATTCCATCAATATCACAGGAAAACTTTGAGTAGAAATGCATTTTTAATGTTACTAAAGTACTTATTCGCTAAGAACAGAAAACGGACTACTTTAAACCTCTTTTGTCCACTATTAGATAAATAACATAAATAAGAACATAACGTAATTCAGGCCCCTTGAGAAAGTACACGTAAAGAATTTGAAACTCTTAATGAACGAATAGATCTTTGGAAACAACTTTAATCTAACTCTAGCAATTATCAAATTTGCTTTTAGAAAACTCTTGATTCGTTGTGCATTGGGAGTAAAGATAAAAATTAAATTTTTCGAAACTCAGTTTGTAAGAAACAGTGCACGAAAGGATTTCCATTATAACTTTCTCGTATTAATGCGAGAAAGCAAATGACGAGATGGCGATTAACTTTTTGCGAAAAACGCATAATACGGCGCGTTTTTCGCAAAAAGTGATGATTTTATCGAACTCGATGTCTGTCGACCTCGGCTTGGACTCAGTCATTAAACTCAATGGAAGTATGGGATTGATGTTTTTTTCTACACCGACGGACATAGGGAATCGTATGGGTTCGTGAAGCATAACAACAAAAACCTCTTAAAAGGTAGAGTGTGCCGCAGTCCGTGAGTCTGCTTCCAAAATTAATGATATCGCTTGAGGTGACGCTATCGCTGATAATACGCAGAAGTTTGTTTGAATAGAACCTTGTGTTCAAAGTTTTAATTTCCTGAAAAATTACAGCGCTGTTTTCAAAACAAAATTACGTTGTGCTAAAAAAATTGCGTCACAAATGCCGGACCCACCAGCGGAAAAATTTTTCAACACTTTCAGTTTTTACACGTAAAAATTTAAATTTACCTTAAACAATCTACGCAATAACAAACAAAAGTCAAATTTTTGCAGCGCAAAAACTCAAAGTACAGAAAAATTATTTCGTCGTTGGGTCCGGCATTTGTGACGCAATTTTTTTAACACAACGTAATTTAGTTTTGAAAACAGCTCTGTAATTTTTCAGGAAATTAAAACTTTGAACACAAGGTTCTATTCAAACAAACTTCTGCGTATTATCAGCGATAGCGTCACCTCAAGCGATATCATTAATTTTGGAAGCAGACTCACGGACTGCGTCACAATCTACCATTTAAGAGGTTTTTGTTGTGATATCAGTCGTTTTGGAAGTTTCTAATTTCTATTTTTTGAAAAAAATTTTCTACAAAAAAATTTTTCCTTCAACAAAATTTTCTACAAAAAAAATTTTCTCCGAAAAAAATTTTTCTCCAAAAAATTTTTCCTTAAAAAAAATTTTCTCCGAAAAAAAATTTTCTCCAAAAAATTTTTCTCCGAAAAAAATTTTCTTTCCGAAAAAAATTGTTCTGCATCAACTTCGGCTACCATCGGAACACTTAGTATCACCTTCGGCTAACTTCCGAACACTTTGTGTCACCTTCGGCTACCTTCGGAACACTTCGTGTCACCTTCGGCTACCTTCGGAACACTTCGTGTCACCTTCGACTACCTTCGGAACACTTCGTGTCACCTTCGGCTGCCTTCGGAACACTTCGTGTCAACAATTCTTCTCAGTGATTTATATAACTTTCCTGAAGAAACCAACTATTTAGGTATTCTTATTCAGTTTTCAGTTCAGTTTTCGAATTTTAGCTCCGAAGTGACAATAGATAGAGTTGGTTTCTTCGGGAAAGTTATAGAGTTTGGTCAGGAGAATTTTTTGGGATCTTAAGAAAATGGCTGCCAGCAGCCAAACCAGCGCCATCTTGAATTTTCCCAAGCTCTTGGATATTTGGACCCGTACGTACTACAAACAAATTTATTGTAATATGGGGTAGATCGAGATGGGAGTGGGGGGATGCATCTATTATCGTCAAGAGATGAAGAATCAGCAATAAAAAAAATGTCCGTCTGTCCGTCCGTCCGTCCGTCCGTCTCCACTTTTTTTTCCAAACGGCTCAACCGATCAGCCTAATCTTTTTTTTCTCTGAAAGGTATATGCCTCCCATGATTCAAGTTCGAAGATGAGCACAATCGATCAAGTGGTTCCGGAGATATGGTCGAGAAAGTGACCAAAAACATGGTTTTTCGAGGGTCGCTGAAACTTTTTCGCAAATATCTCAGCAAGTAAAGCACGGAAATTGCTCAATTTGGTGTCAAATGAAAACATTTGATGCCAAAAAACTAGGGAATTTTTTTTGTTGGAATCGGGTCAGGGGTCTGAGCACTGGGAGCCATGGAATGGGCGAAAATAAATTTCTCTGCCCAAAATGATAAGAGATAGTTTTTTTTTCAGTATTTGCTTAAATACGCAATACAGAGATTTACCTTCAAAGGCAAAGTTGTAGAGAATTAAATTTAAGCGAACACGTGTTTCAGGGTTTTGGGGAAATGTGACGAATTCCTGGTATATGGCCACTTCCATGATTTTGCAGGATGACCCAGATCTCCAGAACTATGAGAACTAGAAAGTTGGTTTCAAAGGCGAAGTTGTAGAGAATTAAATTTAGGCGAACACGTGTTTCAGGGTTTTGGTGAAATATAGCCCAATCCTGGTATATGGCCTCTTCCATAATTGGGCAGGATGACCCGAATCTTAAGAACTATGAGAGATGGAAAGTTGGTTCCAAAGGCAAAGTTGTAGAGAATTAAATTTTAGATAACACGTGTCTCTAGGTTTTAGGGAAAAGTGACTTAGTCCTTGGATATAAGCTTTTCTAGATTTGAATGGTCTGAGACGTACTTCGGTAGGGCCTTTGACATTACCTTGAGTAATTTCTATGGATCTTTGAAATTCTTACAGTTATAAGAGAACAGAAAACGTTGGAGTGTTTGCTTATTTGTATATTTAGGTACGTTCGAGTCTCTTTGCCACATCTATTCTGATACGTACGGGTCTTTGGTTATGTTTGTTAGGTATAAATTATGCTTCTTTGGGTTTTCGAATTTTAGCTCCGGAATGATAACACTTGCAGAATTGGTTTCTTCTAGAAAGTTATAGAGTTTCATCAGCAAAATATTTTGTATCTTAAGAAACTGTCAAAGTGACACCATCTTGGATTTTTTGCTAAATTCTGAATAAGAATACCAAGATGGTTGGTTTCTTCAAGAAAGTTATATGAATCAGAAATCAACTATCCAGATTTCTGGAAATTCCAAAAATTGTGCTGATCAAACTCTATAACTTTCCCGAAGGAACTAACTCTCTAAGTATTGTCATTCCGAAGCTAAAAATCGAAAACCAAAAAAAAACCTAATTTATTGCTTGGGAAAATTCAAGATGGCGCCAGTTTGACTGCTGGCAGCCATTTTCTTAAGATCCCGAAAAATTCTCCAGACCAAACTCTATAACTTTCCCGAAGAAACCAACTCTAGCTATTGTCACTTCGGAGCTAAAATTAAAATAATTTGGAGGGGGAGGGGGGGGGCGAGGGGAAAAACTCAAAAATTCGCCTATACATCGTGTCTTGTCCCAAAGGTTTTTGTATGGAGTTTTTTGGGTTTGCGGACGTTTTTTTTTTGGGTGTGGGGACTGCGTCACGCTCTCCGCTACCGCTCCGAGCATGATGTTTTTTTTTTAATTTATTTAACTCAATGTCCTGTTTTGATAGCTACGGTCTCGTACGAAAAAACTATTGAAATTCATAATGAAAGCAAAAAATATGTATTTGTACCAGAAAGTGCCACATGGAAATTTTCGTTTAAATGTCGAAGTTTGTGTTTATTTAAATAAATAAATTAAATGGAAATTTCACCTCAAAACTTATGTAAATATCCCTTTAATATAAACAAAATCAACAATAATATTAGGTGAAACAACAAAACTTTTAGTATCAAGTATCAAACTTTTAGTTATTACGATTAAATCAGGGATCTGTAAAACAATGTTACAATAGCAAACCATTTCGCGAAAAAGCAAAACTCTTGTAGCGTTCCGTATTTTTAAAATAAAAACAGATCCATTTTTTTGTCGAAACTTGAATAGTTGGATCTCATCGATTTCCATTTAAATTTTTGACCGTACTTTCATACAAAATTGTCGGAATAATTAAACATTTGTGAATTTTTGCAACCGAAGAAATGAAAACAGAATAAGAAAAAAGATGGCGTTGCCTCTGCATATGTTTGCTCAATCTATTATCATTCCCTAATACAAATTCCTTGTCCCAACATAACATAACAGATGAAAACTACTGATGCACTCATATAAAAGGTTATTTTCAACATATTTTTGATTTTAGTAGCATTAGCCGGCTGCCTGCAACTTTTTAATGGACTAATTTTCATACTTACCGCTAGGTAAATAGCTTCGAATGGCCCGGCGAAATTTTAAAAATTCAATCGGCGCACGGTTCTAACTAGTAGCCTCCACACAAAATGTGCATTTGCAAACATAGTAATTATTATTTGCTGTGGTATAGTATACCTTGGTCAGCCTTATCGTTCCCTTGCACTCCTGAGTGTCCTGGTACCGATGTCAATGTGACTTTATTGTCTTTTGACAGAGTTTCCAGGGTCTCGAAGCACTGCAGAACTAACTTCGACGAAACTTGACCGGTGACAGTGCCTCGATAGACGATTCACTGTCTGAACAGATCACAATTCTCTTATTTCTTATACAATCTTGTTACATCATATCTGAACTTTCACAGATGGCGACTATCTCTGACTGAAAAACGGTGGTATATGAACCCAGACCCATGGATATATTATAATCCAAGTCAACTGAGTGTACACCTGCACCCGTTCCTTCATCTGTCTTTGATCCATCTATGTAAATCACGACATCCGCTTCCACTGGAGGCGTTCCTGATTCCCATTCGGATCTCTTGGGTAGGTATGTTTCAAAACTTCTTTCGAAGCAGAAACGCGCTAGCATAGAGTCTTCTGGCATATCAACTTCGCTAAACTCCTCTCTGAGTTGCGCGAGAATGCTTGCATGACCCAAATTTTGATCTTGTGCAATCCAATTTCCTCCTTTGTACAGCCTGTACACTATCATTTCAGCTTCTTGTTTTAAAAACAGGTCTAGCGGCGGCAGTGACAGTAGTATTTCCATCGCCGCTGTCGGCGTCGATGTCATCACTCCAGTTATGCTCAGACACGCTAGTCGTTGAACGCTGTCGATCTTCCTTCGCGTGGCACCCAGTTCAGCTCGTATTGCCCATCCGTAAGTCAGTATAGGCCTTACTATGGCTCTATTCATCCAATACAGAACGGATGGCCTGAGGCCCTACTTTTTGCCAAACGTGGTGCGACATGCCCAGAAAATTCTCAGTGCCTTTCTGACTCTTTCGTTCCAATCGTGTTCATGTTCGTTCCAATCCAATTTACTGTCCAAAACGACGCCAAGCTACTTGACCTTGTTTGTCAGCTTGAGGACAGTTCCAAAAAGTACTGGCATTTGCAGAGAAACTAGATTCCGTTTCCTGGTGAAGAGGATAAGTCCGGTTTTATCTGGATTTACAGACAACCCTGAAGTTATACACCACTCTTCTACAATTCGAAACGCTTTATTCATCAGCGAACATAAAACTTCCTCGTAAGCACCCGAGATCAGGATAGCGATATCGTTGGCAAAACCAACCGCTAGAACTCCAGATTCGTTCAGCTTCGTAAGCAAGCTGTCCACCTGCATATTCCAGAGAATTGGCGGTAAGACTCTGCCCTGTTGGCATCCTCTGTCAACTAAACCGCTTCTATGCGCACCAAATAAGTCTATCGATAATATTCGGTTGGTCAACATAGCCATGATCCACCTTATCAGTGTCCTTTCCACACCGAATTTTCTCATAGCAGTATTAATGGCACCGAAGGTAACTTTATTCAAAGCTCCTTCCAAGTCTAAAAACGTTCCTAGAGTCTTTTCGCCGAAATTCATTGACTTTTCTACATTGAAAACTACTTGATGTAGAGCTGAGTCTACAGATTTTCCTGATTGATAGGCATGTTGGTTCTTGTGGAACGGCTGCGATTTCAAAATGACGTCTCGCGAGGTATCTATCACACCTTCTCTCGAGCGTTTTCAGCACGAAGCATGTGAGGCTTATCGGTCTATACGAACTTGCTTCGCCGTACGTAGCACGACCGGGCTTCGGTATAAACTTGACTAAGACCTCCTTCCAAGACTCTGGTATGTAGCCCATAGCCAGAACTGCTAATCGTGCTAATAATGCTTGTTTCGTACACAGTGCATCGAATATAGTCTTCATAGTTCGTTGTGTACAAATCGTTGCGATATTGCTACCCCAACTACCCATTTATGAAGCTTGAGTGAGCTTAGGAACGTTACTTTCATGATAAGCGTTGAAGAAAAATCCTATATAGAATTTGTCCACACC
This sequence comes from Pseudolycoriella hygida, assembly GCA_029228625.1. NCBI lineage: Eukaryota > Metazoa > Arthropoda > Insecta > Diptera > Sciaridae > Pseudolycoriella > Pseudolycoriella hygida. The sequence continues at coordinate 60,848,715 of CM055406.1, forward strand.
GGGGTTTGAACCCGGGTATTCTTGGTGGAAAGCCAGTACGTAACCACTGAGTTAAAGATAGAGACAAAAAAAATTCTTAGAAATAGATCAAAATTTAGCGTTAATTTAGAAATGTGGCATAGATTCGTTGCTTTATAGCAGACATGTTTCTATCCATTCTATATTTCTATATTTTAACTAAGTCAAAGAGTTTCTCTTTGAATAATCGAACAAACGAGGTGTATATAAGGCCGCATATTCGAGATGATTACTCACTCAATATGTGACCACGCTGATATGCACATGGTCTTGCGACAAAGATGTACTGAAGAGGCGTAAACGTCCCAATCACCCAAACTTTTTGTCGTGGATTGTTAAAATATAGAATGGATAGAAACATGTCTGCTATAAAAGCAACGAATCTATGCCACATTTCTAAATTAACGCTAAATTTTGATCTATTTCTGATAAAGTCGCCCGAAATATTTTAAAAATTGCAAGATCAAAGAAACATTGACCGAATTGAAAAAAATTTCTCTTTGTTTAAAATTACACTTGAACTTAATTAAAGTTAATATAGTCATGCCAAATGACATTTTCGAATTCTGCTGAAAAATCAGCGAACCCGGCAGTGGAATCCATGAATATTGCGCTAAAATCCTTTCTCAAACGGCAGTATCAATTTCACATGAATGATTCCAAATTTGGGCGAAACCGGCAATAAACTTGTCAATGCTATGCTCAAAGCTCTTCCCATGTTAACGTGTTCGGTGTATCGTACTTTATCGAAACATTAGAGAAACTCACGACGACGACGTTAAAAGTTAATCGGCCGCTTAAAAGTTAATTTCTTAACTTTTTGTCTGTCAAAACCATTGGAAAACCTATTTTTTTGATAATTACTAACTGAAAATTAGCATTGGACCCAATTATTATTAATGAAATCCGTAGATCTGATGCTTGCGGAGCGATTGACAGATAGCTGGAAAAAATGACTTTTAGGTTAAATCCATTAAAGCACGTCTTTGTTGATCAAATGTGGTTCGGAATCATGAACAATTTTTTCCAACTATCTGCCAACCGCTTGGCAAACATCCGATCTACGGATTTCATTAATAATATTTGGGTTCAATGCTAAAACTTATCTAAAAAATAGGTTTTTCAATGACAGAGTTATTTGGAATGTCAAAAAGTTAGGAAATTAACTTTCTGCAATTCAATGTCGAAATACGACAATTTTCAATACTGCTTTGAGTGCGGAAAAGGTCAACTTTTCCGCACTCAGATTTGAGTGAGTATGGAAAAGTTTTTCAGCACTCAAATTTGAGTGCGGAAAAGTTTTTCAGCATTCAAATTTGAGTGCGGAAAATGAAAAGTTTTTCAGCACTCAACTTTAATTGACATTAAAAATGCAATGAAAAGGAAATTGTGATCGAAATAGAAATTTTATTATTTGGTTTTGTCTATTTCGGCATTGAATTGCAGAAAACGTTGTTCCTACCTCGTTTTGTAACTAGATTTTTTCAGCACACGTCCTAAATAGTGTCCACACTCGCCTCTGGCTCGTGCGAACACTATTTAGGACTAATACTGAAAAAACCTTAGTTACAAAACTAGGTAGGAAAATTACTATTTGAGCACTGATTAACTTTTAACGTTGTCATCGTCTCTATTGTAATGGGAATATAATTTGTAATTACATTCTGAAGTAAATTAACATTTGAAGTTATAGAGCCAAAATATTCTAAAAATGGATAAAAGTGCTTCCCAACCATTGCACCCAAACCTTAACCAAGGAGGTTTTCGCAGATATTTGTATTAACTACTTATATTATCAGTATCAC
>CM055406.1:60851037-60870917 GCA_029228625.1 Pseudolycoriella hygida
AGGAACGACCGCCACCAAATGACTACTGATTATTGATGGGGGGGTGGTCCTCTACCATAACCACCCACCCCCACCTCCCTCCTAGGAGTGACCACAAAACTTGAATTTTTCCGATTTTCTTTAACTTGTGACAAGGCTTTTAAGGGTCGTTTGCCCTCGACCTATTGTAGCAAAAAAATCACCGATCTGTTCTCTACCGCTTTTTCATTATCTTTCTAAACCTTTTCAAATCAATATAGTTATGTTGGCTTCATTTAGCTGATGAAAGTTAATTTCCATGTGTTTACACCTAGAAACTCCCTTCCTTTCTATGCCACTTGACTTTAAGAGTTTTCGTAAACATGGTGTGTTGAATGCCATAGAAAATTATAACAAAAATGTTGCTTAGCGTATCTCCCCTTTTGAATGGATCGAATTCTGTTGCTCTGTTTAAATTATATCCCATATTACTAAAACAAAAGTCGGCGTGTCTGCACATCGTTTGTATTTCAGTTAAGCCGTTGGAAAATTCGCGTTTCATAGCAACTCAACAGAAACTTTTTTCACGGCTGACAACTCCGTATTCATCCAAAATTTCAAAGTTCAATGCGATCTTATCTGTACTGATCCCCAAATATTGAAAAATGTTTCAAAATAATGTCACGTTACTGAATGTGACACAGTGAAAAAGTGACAAGAAGCTTGAAAGCATCACAACCCATAACGAGTATAATGAGCTCCATGAATTATGAATTTTTCAGCCAATTGTAAGAAATAAAACAAAAAAAAATCAGAAAATTTCTTCAATTTACTCATAGCACGGAATGTCAAATAATGTCGTAATGGATTTTTTCTCTTATTGTATTTCGCAAAATGAACGTATAAATTAAAATATTATGGAAAAAGAGCGCGTCTTATAAAAAAACAGAAAAAAATTGTATTAAAAACTTACCAGCGTAACATTGTAATGTGATTATTGAACTTTCTTTTTTAAATATACCAGATTTACAGTGTAGCTGCACGTTAAGAGCACTTCGTTTCCCCCACCCCATTTCGTGTTATATGGGAAACGTTGTCTAAGATTCTCACCTTGATTTAGTGTTGTGTTGTTGAATGTCCCAGAGTTTGTTAGGGAACCAATGGCAGGGCAACATAGTTTTTCGTAAGCGCTTGGTCAGTACAAGTAAAAAAGAGGGAGGACAAATGTGAAGAGGCTATTTTTTATATAAAAATAGAGCTGAAAAACTTTTGTTTGGGCAGAGTTGATCACGGCTATGTATACAAAAGAACTGTTTGAAATCGAACGTCTATGCAATAGGGTTGAAGCGTTAGTGGTAGCTACTCTCACGTTTGCACTGTATCCACACATTTAGTGCAACTTCGGGTTCTGTCAAAGAATAGCGTATTCCCCACTCCCCCTCTTCCATGTGGACGTCGTTATTGAACGATTGTTGTCGCTCCAATCCCAAAAGTATACAGTTTTGTGTCTTGAGAGTTATTTTTGTGGGTTTAAAACACTAAGAATCCACTTCACTCCATCTCTAAGCGACTCAACCAATCACTCTAACTTTTTTCTGAAAGGTACTATGTCTCATGATTTAAGATCGAAGATGAGCAAAATCGGTAAAGTGGTTCCTGAGGTATGGTCGAAGAAGCGACCAAAGACATGGTTTTTCGAGGGTCGGTCGGTGAAACGTTTTCAAAAATATCTCAGTAACTATTATTAAATTATAAAAATAACGAGACTAGACGATCCGTTTTTGAATTGTACCATATTTTTTTTAAAAATGACTATGTTTTCATCATCAGAGTTTGGTCCAGACTAAAAACCAATAATTAAAAATACAAACGTATCAACAATCGAATGCTCTTATCAAACAAACTTGAACATATCAATCAAAACAACATTTTTGCATACATTTACATCTGTTATCACTACTGTCGTCATATAATCCCTTATCGTCACAGTCACAGTCAAAAAATACATCGTCGTCAAAAGTGCTGTTTTCTGTGTCATCTAAATTAATTACATTCTCGTCAATCTTTCTCTTTTTGGCAAACAGCTTTAAGAGAGGAGAAATCACATTGCCGTTGTCTAAGTTTAGTAAATTCTGGTGCGAGTTTTTGGCTATGTGTATAGCTTCATTGTATTCTATGTTCCATGGGCGTCTCACTTCTTGGATCAGTTTTAGGGTTGTTATATCGATGGAGTGTTTGGTGTCATAAATATGTTTCCCAACAGTTGTTTCCCGTTTCCAATTAGCAGATTTTATATGTTCATTGAAACGGAAAAACAGTTGCCGGATCGTCATTCCAAAGTAGTACCTGCCACAAGTACCGCATTGTATGCGGTAAATTCGTTATTTCTGGATGTCAGGTTGTTGCATCTTTTAGGGCAACGAGAGCATTTCTCAACGTTAGGTCATTTCTGTGGACAACTTGGATGTTGCATTCTTGATATAACTTTCTCAACGAGCCTGTGACAAGTGGATAGTGAGTGAATGCCACTCGTTTTACAGGTTCATCAAGAGGTGTAGATTTGTAGAATGTTGAAACGTTTTCCAAATCTTTTTTCCTGTGATGTTTTTGGATAATGCATCTCACCATAGCCATTTAATTTACCGATTTCAATGATATTGTCAGTTTCCTTCTTAACTTTATCTACCGTTAATGGGAGGTTTACCATAAAATGTTTAATGTCATGGTGTAAATCAGAAGTGATGAGTCTTTGCGTGCTTGTGGGTTTACGGTAAACATCTAGAGTCAAGGTGTCATCGACGATTTCGACCATCGTATTCAAGAAAGGAAGTCTATTGTTTACTTGTTTTTCAATGGTTAACTTGACAGCATCTTTTTCAATGGAATCCATCTTTTCTTCAAACATTCGACGTACTGTGTAAAGAGTGACCGAAGAATTTTCCTGTTTCGTCACCCACGAAACTACGGCTTGAACTAATTTTATTTGAAAGTGGATAGTAGGGCCGAGCTGGAAATGAATTCTTAGGTTGATCCTCGCGCTACTTCCCCCCCCTCCCTCCTCCTTCAAGAAGTTTCCGGTGCAGGCATTACTTAGACTATTTATTGAGTGGAGACCCTTTAACCGATTTCTGTGATGTGGTGCTCTAATGAAAGGTGAAAGTCCGAAGTTTTTTTTACAGTACAAAGACTTTCCGAATTTTCCATTTTCCTAACAGTTTTTCCTGTTTTTACGAAATAAGTATTTGTTTTACCTTCTTTAAACTCAAAAAACTTTTTAACTTTTATTTTTAGAAGAAAGTTTTCTTCTAGAGATTGTTCTACACTCAATTCTCCACAAAGTTGCAGAAGACGCAGATGTTTGTCTTGTGGAGGGAAGGAGCTAATAAGGAATTTGAACATCTGTTGATGAATGTTTGAACATCTATGCAACTAAATGCATTCTTATAACCGAGATACTACATGTTGAGGTGGAAGGAATGAAGGAATTTGTTTCAAAATGCTTGAAGTTGATAAAATGTTTATAGCTCCGTATCCAGTGGGTCCACCACTCAAAACATTGAGATATGATCGTTTTTCTCAAGATTTTTTTGTTCTCTAATGGACTTAGACCGTAATTCAGATATTCGCGACCTAGTTCCTGAAGCAGAAGCACCGTTCCAGAGTTCCATAGATGGATCTTGAGGAGAAGCTTCTGTTTCAGGAACTAGGTCTCGAATATCTGAATTTCGTGGGTGACGAAACAGGAAAAATTTTGGACTTTTCTTCGGTCACTCTTTAGCGAACACGTGTTTCAGGGTTTCCCCGAGAAATGCCCCAATCCTGTGATTCAGCCACTACTAGAGTTCAGAGGGATGACTCCTATCTCTAGAACTATGGCAGTTAGAAAGTTGCTTCCAAATACAAAGTTGAAGAGAATTAAATTTGAGCGAACACTTGTTTCAGGGTTTCCCCGATAAATGTCCCAATCCTGGGATTCAACCACTTCTAGAGTTCAGAGGGATGACTCCTATCTCTAGAACTATGGCAGTTAGAAAGTTGCTTCCAAAGACAAAATTGTAGAGAATTAAATGTTAAACGTACTTCGGGAGGGCTTTCAACATTACTTTGAGTAATTTTTATGAGTCTTTCAAACTATTCAAACGCAATATTTACTTAAATACGTTCCAGTCTTTTCGTAACATCAACTCTGTTTGCCGCATCTATTCTGATACGTACGGGATGAAAAAATGAAAAAAAAAAATGCTCACCCATACGGTCATGGCAAAAAATGAGTTTTGTACTTTTTTGAAGACAGTTCAGCTTATCGTTAATTGTTTGACTATTTCAGAGAATTGAAAAAAAAAATTTCAATATCTTTTCTGTTCCAATTTATTGATTGATATGTGCGAAAAATGTGAATTTATTGACAATGAAAAAATTCTTTTCTTTTCAGATTCGTGATTTTAAGTCTAAAGGTAAGTGATTTCTAAAAGCGTCAGGCAGAATACGAAGTGGGTATTGTATCGGCTAGTTGATTTTGTTACGAAAACATCTGCGGGAAAATTTGCTTAAGAAAAATTGTATTTATAAATGAAAATTATACCTTGTGTGCTGGGGACTGCGGGAATTGCTATTAAAGTGATCACTTTTAATCATTTATTTTTCAAGCTTCAAAAAATTCTTTTGCTGGGAAAATCAGTTTAACTTTATTTATGAAATCATTAATTCACTTACACATTTTCATTTAAGTCCATTTAGTTGAAAATTGCGAATAAAATTGACAAACAGTACGTAACAAGTTTCAAAAAGAAAAAACTTTATTACAAAATTTAAATTTCGTTTTTCCCAATAAAATTCAAAATGCAGGAGTCTTTAAACTCATTTATCAAACATAACCAAAGACCCGTACGTATCAGAATAGATGCGACAAACAAAATAGATGTGGCAAAGTGACTCGAACGTACCTAAATATACAAATTAGCAAACAATCCAACGCTTTCTGTTCTTTTATAACTGTAAGAATTTCAAAGATCCATAGAAATTACACAAGGTAATGTCAAAGGCCCTACCGAAGTACGTCTATAGAAAATCTAAAAAAGCTTATTTCCAGGGAATAAGTCGTTTTTCCTAAAACCCAGAAACACGTGTTATCTCAAATTTTATTGTCTACAACTTTGTCCTTGGAAGCAACTTTCTACCTCTCATAGTTCTGGAGATCTGGGTCATCCTACAAAATTATGGAATTGGCCATATACCAGGATTGGGCCATATTTCACCAAAACCCTGAGACACGTGTTCGCTTAAATATAATTCTCAGCAACTTTGCCTTTGCGACCAACTTTCTAACTTTCACAGATCTCGAGATCCGGGTCATCCTGCCCAATTATGGAAGTGGCCATATTTCCCCAAAACCCTGAAACACATGTTCGCTTAAATTTAATTCTCTACAACTTTGCCTTGGACAGTAAATCTCCATATTGCATATGGCCAAGAATCTCCATTTCGTCAATTCCATTGGTCCCAGTTCCTAGACCCATGACCCGATTCCCAGAAAAAAATTTTCCCAGTTTTGTGACATCATTTGACACCAAAATGAGGAATTTCCGTGCAATACTTGCTGAGATATTTGCAAAAAAGGTTCACTGACCCTCGAAAAACCATGTTTTTGGTCACTTCGTCGACCATATCTCCGGAACCACTTCATCGATTTTGCTCATCTTCGAACTGGAATCATGGGAGGCATGTACCTTTCAGGGAAAAAATAGTTTAGGTTGATCGGTTGAGCCGTTTGAAAAAAAAAGTGGAGACGGACAGACAGACGGACATTTTTTTTATTGCTGATTGGTCATCTCTAGATGATAATAGATGCATCCCCCCCTCCCACCTCGATCTACCCCATGTTACAATAAAATTGTTTGTAGTAAACGTATAGGACCTTTGTACTTCGTACGAGTCCAAAACTTACCTTGTGTGCTGGGGAATGAGAGTGCATTTCACTGCGGTAAAGAGCACTCTGACTGCCGCTAGCATGTAATGATACGAATGATACATTGGTGCTTTAAGGAAGTCAACAGCGACTTTCGTTCCTCGATACGTATACGTATACGTACGAAAGAGACAGTAGGATTTATTGGGACACTTTCGTATGAAAAACTCGGTATGATAGACATGTACACGAGTAACGCGCGAGGTATTTGACATTTTTACATCGTTTCCATACCACAAATACAACCTACGGTTGCACTTCCTATGAAAACAGTGAACAAAATTTGTAGAATTAAGAGTTAATTAATACGAGAGCTGCGACAAATATTCTGTTTTCATCCAATCTAATGGTCAAATCTTTGATTGCGAAATGTAAACCAAAATATCCAACATTAAATTTTTAGGAAATATCATATGCCATGTTTCGAATTCCATAAATATTTCAAATTTCATGTTTTCACAGAATTTATCTATGAATAACAAAAAAAAATATTATTTCTGAGTTTCTGATAAACAAAATTTGCTGTGTTAATGACATATATGAAGGTATGTTTTTTTATTTGCCCAGATGTTTCATATACCGCAAAATAACAAGCTTTTACCTTACCTGCGTAGATGTAATTAAAGTTAATTTACATAAACCTTTACTCCTTTCTGTGTAAGGCAGTTATAACATAAACCCAGCCAACAATAAGCTATTTACATTAACGACATTTACTTTAATTAACAGTTCTTTTATAATATTATTTAATGGTGGAAAGTGAAAAGGTATTCAATCACATTATTCTCTACTTTATTTTTTTCGGGTGCTTTTAATTTTTGTTTTTGTTTACGTGCCTTTTAAGAGCGTTCACATTAAGGACATATTGGTACATTATTATTTACCATATGCGCATTCAGGCCCGTAACAAGAACTAAATTGAAGGGGATGCTAAAAATAAAAAAAGAAATGTGTGCAAAGAGTTTTCGAGAGTCTTGTTACAAACGCTACAGGGGTGGAAAGATCGTGCTTGAAGTCTAATCTGACATGCATACAGACAGTTATTATTGTTAATAAATTCAAATAAGAATTCCCCCTTTGAATTGCAATTTTTTTAAATTTAATTACATGAGAAACATTTTCAAATAAGCGAAACGGAAAATTCTTCGTTTCCATTAGCATATCTTGATTGGTTTAGTAAATTAAGGCGAGAATCGGGTTGTAACATTAGAGGTCGCCTGTTTAATAATATGTAAACTTAGTGGAAACACCCATCAACCGAAGTTTGTGTCCAACAAACAATAACTTTTGCCTTCAATAAGTTGATTTTTTCAGCAACAAAATTTGAAGATGGCAATGTCATAGATTTTTACGTTTGCAGCACTTGCAAATGGGGCAACAAAGACCTTATTACAACCTTTATTGCATCACTAGAGAAGTAATATATAGTTGATGCTATACGAACGAAACTTATTTATTGATTAAGGACTGGCCAAAACGGCGATATCTTTTGGACCACTTGACCGATTTGCGATAGCAAGCCGTTTTTAAAAACTTCTGTGGTTTTTACAAAAAAAAAAAAAAAATGGAAATTAATTTTTACAGAAATTTTTGATTTTTTCTGGAAGTTCTTCCATCAAGCTTTTTATGGTGGCCTCAGTCACTTTCTGGGATGCTGTCTTCCACTTTTGTCGGAATTCTTTTACTGTTTTTGCTGATTTCTTAGTCTTCTTCAATTCTCTTTTCGACAAAGCCCAATATATCCCGACGGGCCTGAGTTCTGGGCAATTTGCTGGTTTGGCCTCCCTGGGGACCATAACAACCCCGTTGACTTCGCACCATTTCTTGGTGGCATTGCTGTAGTGGCATGAAGCTAAATCTGGCCAGAAGAATGTTGACACATCATGCTCACGTAAAAAAGGTAAAAGTCGTTTCTTCAAGCATTCTTCGATGTAGATCTTTGAGTTAACACTGCCTTGACCAACGAAAAATTTACTTTTTTTCTCACAAGAGCAAATTGTTTGCTAAACAAGGAATTTCTTAGGAAACTTTGCTTGTTTCTTCACCCTAAACTGTTCGTCGACATTCCCACGAGAGTGTGCAACATAAAATTCCTGACTAGGAAACTGTGAGAAATCGGCCAAGACGTAGGTTTCATCGTCCATCACGCAACAGGAAAATTTATTAAAGAAATTCGAGTTCAATTTCTTTGCTCTTTTTTTCGCTTCTTGATTCTTCACAGCGTTTCTATCTGGAACTTTTTGTACTTTATGTGTATTCCACTACTCGCCTTGATATTTTGAACGTTGACTCCGAACAACCCACTTTTTGTTCTGAGAGGTTAGGATTCCTATGAAAAAGTCTGACGGCTTTCTTCGCTTTTTTCGGGCTATGAAATCTCTTTTTCCTCCCGGATCTTTCCTTGCGGCTAATTGTAAGGTCTTCCTTGAAACGTTTAACAACTCTTGAGACCGTTTCTCGACGAATACAAACCTCTTTGACGATTTTTTTGAAGCTCCATTTTGGATTTGCTTGGAAAAGTTTTATTATCAATTTGCGTGCTTCCAATTCGTTTGACATTTTGCGACTGAGAAACAAATTTTGTATGAAGTAACTGTTTCACATGTTTCTGACGTATATTCCATAGCCTACTATGATCAGAAATTTTAATTTTTTTGATCGGTTCAAGAGATATATTGGTCAGTTCTTATTAATTAATAAAGAGTTATTATTTACCTTCCAATAAAAAAATGATGAATGTCCAATAAAAATAATAAATGTCCAATAAAAAAATAATTTTTGTCCAACAAAAATATTTAATGACCAATACAAATATACGTTTTCCTTTTACAAAATGAATTTATTTTTTTATTGGACATTTAATATTTTTATTGAAATTTTTTTTATTGGACATTTATTATTTTTATTGGAAAAAATCATTTTTTCTATTGGAAGGTTTAATACGATCCATTAATAAACAGCGTGTTTTTGTAAAACAAATGTCTCCCTTAGGATATCAAGTCTGAAATGTTTTAATGTTCGCCGCGAAATTATTTATTATAACATTGAGGTAATATCCTTTACATAACTGTTCGATTTACGTTGTCAGAGCTATCTGCCAGAAATTATCCGGTAGTTTTTTTGGTTTATTCTTATTGATACGACAAAATGTAAGTGCATTGACGCTTTTAGTGCGACGTCGTCTTATGTCAAACTATCCGGCATCAACTATTTCAAGGGATTTAGGCACTTTCTTTCAAAAAAGCATTTATACGTTTTTCCGCTAGGCACCAACTCTTTCGCAGTGAGGTGTCGGTACGAATTTTCATGATGTACACTGTATTTGTGAAGCAATTTTAAGTGAAGAGCGGAAGAAATCGTAAGAACCTGCGTGTTTTGTCCACAATTTGGTGGAAATTATTCTGCAATGTTCAAATTCATCCAATTAATTTTTTTGATTTTGAAATCTTTCAGTGTGACAAATAATATTTCTGATTACGGGTCTGTGCGTATTGCGTGACATCTATTAACAAATAAAATTACCTTTAATTTAATTTATGCATGTAGCTCAGGTAATATTGGGCTGTAGCGTATGTTATATGCTATAAATGTGAAGCCAAGCTCATAGCATAGAAATTTGTTGAAGGACAGTTATTATGGTAATTATGTACATCATCAAACTCAGTTTGGTTTACATATTTTAACTACACGAAATAGCCATCAATCAACACATTGGAAAGCATTGACATTAAAATATTTAGACAGATAAACAGATGAAAATTATTGCAATGTTTAATGGACCTGAAATTCTTCATCCCTCAAATCAGATTAGGTTTTTGGAATTAATTGGTTTTAAAAGTTGACAAATTTTTATATGGGTACAACAGATTCAGTCATTGATAAAAATATTTATTTTAAAATGCACGAAGGAAGTAATAGCAACATATGCTTCTCGGACCCGAACGATTGACTATAAACCCGTAGCAAGTAATAATGTGATGAAATTTCGCTAAATTAGCGATAGAGGCAACGGTGTAAACTTAATCCCAATCAATATTGGCAGGAACACTTTGACTTTAGGAAATAACGTAAAACTGGAACATTTACATTTACAAATTAGCACGTTATTACAATAACACGTTTAAGTACTAGAGCTTATGCAACAAAGGGTATTGATATTATCATACGTTGATGTCTAGCCCGTTGATCCACTCTATGGCTTCGTCTGTTGTCAAATGCAGTTCTTGCAGGCCTCCGTTGAAGCGACGCGTTGGGCATTGATTTAGGAAATGTTCCATCGTCTGCTCGTTATTACAATCGCAAAGCGGAGATTGGGCGTAGTTCCACCTGTGCAACAGAAACGCACAGCATCCCTGTCCCGTACGGAATCTGTTGATTTTAAGCCATTGACGCCTGGGTAAGTCCACGCCCTTAAGCTTTTCCGTTGGGTCGCTTATTAAATCTTTGTTGGCGACAGATGCGTTTCGCCACCAATTCCTCCATCTTGGATCTCAGAGCTTTGATGATAGAAACTCCAAAAAGGATTTCTTGATCGTAGTCGTAGACTAGACGGGGCAGAATCCAGGTCGACGTGAATGGGTAGGTTAGGATCAGCTTCGATTTTCCTGCATTCCCTTAACGCAGATTCCTGCCTTCGGATGTGGTTCGGTGTTACGTTGCTGAGGATGTACAGCCATTCCACTTCCGTTGGATCGACCGTTCCGGTCACGATTCTCAGTGCGCTGTTTATCTCTGTGTCTATTTTGTTTGTGTGGCAGCTGGTCATCCACACAGGACCGCAGTTGTTGGCCACGCTTGGGTGGTGATGCGGAGGGTTTCCGCTGTACAACCCCAGGTTGATCCGGCTAATTTTTGAAGCAAGATCACTCGTGGCTTCAGCTTCGATTTAATCAGCTCAGCGTTCATTCTGTATGTGAGGCATCGATCCATAGGTATTCCCAGATATTTCGGATTGGGGCTGTACTTTTCAATTTCGCCGTTCATCTTGAGTTCTAGCTTCCGGTTTGCTTGCTGGTTGTTTAAGTGAAATAAACAATGCACCGTCTTGTCTGTATTTGGTCGTAGTCGCTACTGTTTAAAATAAGTCGACAAGGTGGCTAGGTCGTCGGTTAGTGCGTCTTGTAACTCCTCAAATGTCCTTGCTTGAACTGCCACTGCGGTGTCATCAGCGTAAGTAAACTTGCGTGATTGAGTTGGGGGGGGGAGGGAGGAAGTCCATCGTGTAAACACAATAGAGGAAGCAGTATAGCACTGATCCTTGTGGTAGGCCATCGCTTAGAACTCTCTTTCGGCTGGTTTTCCCATTGATTTTTACGTGAAAGCTCCGGTCGCTTAGCATATTCATTACAAGCTGAAGTGTGCTACGGCATGGAATTATACGACTTAACTTGAGCATTAACCCTCGTTTCCATAAAGTGTCGTATGCTGCTGATAGATCCAAAACCACAACGGCGGTCTTCAGTCCCCGCTGGAAGCCGTGCTCAATAAAGGTGGTTAGTGCTAGGATTTGGTCGCAGCAGTTTCTATTTTTTCTGAAGACGGCTTGTTGTTTCGGGACGTGGTCTTCGATCGTACCTATAACTCTCGCCAGGATGACTCTTTCAAAAAGCTTGAAGCAGCTACTCATAAGCCATATCGGTCGGTAATTTTCGACTAGGTTGGGTTGCTTGTAGGGCTTTAGAAAAGCAATGACAATGGATTGTTTCCACAGTTTTGGCAATCGCCCGGTGCCATGGATGTTTGTGAATAGTTTCGCCAGCCATCTCTCGGTTTTTGGTCCAAAGTGTTTCAGAAAATTCGAGAAGACGTTGTCTTTGCCTGGAGCGGTGCCGTTTTCTATGTGGATCAGAGCTTCTTTGACTTGATCTGTACTGACGGAAGGGTCAATTTTGAATTACGTAACCCAAGCATGGTATTCGTCACTGTCGTTACAATGACTTTAACTGATTTTCGGCACCAGGCTGCCTTCTATAAGGCTAATCAAATTTTTAAAGTTCGCAGCCTGGTGCAGAGTCGGAACAGAGTACACATCAATGTACTCGTTTCGCCATCTGACATTGTCATGATAATTTCCTTGGCACCAGACTGACTTCTGAAATCGACCTACAGTTCTAAAAAATCGGGTCAAAATTGACTCTTTTCGCGCGACAGACGACAAATTTTGTGTTACTTACTATATAAACGGACCTTAAGAAACAACTTTCGTGTAGGGTAGCGTGGGGCAAGTAAGGAGTCCTTAGAACCCTACAAACCGATCCGAACCACTCAACCGATTTTCGCAAAATTTGGCTAGGCCATTGCAAGTTCAACGCATTCCCTTCGTTGTTGTAGTCTTCATATTAAAGGGTTATTATTTTGGATCCAATAATTAAATTTAATGTCCAACAGTCTATTTTCCATTAAAAAAAATTAATATCCAATAAATAAATTAAATGCCGTTAAATATATTAAATGGCCAATTTCTATAATTAATGTTTAAAAGAAATATTCAAATTTTATGTTTAATGTCCTCTAAGTATATTTAATTTAAAAATTTTTCCTTTAATCTTTAATTAGTATAAAGTAATTTTAGTAAGACCTTAGATTAGACATTGGCTGTAGGGACGTCCTAGCATGACGCCAGAACTGGGAAACAGATCTATGATGCTTTGTCCCAAAATCCCTGAAAATCAAGTAAACCTTCCAGTTGCACCTGGAGGAGATTCAGGGAATAACCATCAAAACTCCTCCTCCTCCTATTGGAGCGATTGAAACCCTAAGGTGTATCCTGAGATTGTTTGTATACAGTCCGAAAGAATAAACACCATAAAACAGGGGGATGACTACAAGAGCAGTTCATGTCGGTTGACTGATATGTTCTGTGGGGGAGCCTTAATTCGCATTAAGTCTACCAGTTTTTGTCTGGTAATAGTCCAGGCGAGGCGTTTGCCATCAAGTGTTGGTAAGTCTCTTACTTGAAGAGTACGATACCCGAAGGTTTTTAGCCTGAGGTTGGTGTAGATTGGACAATCCACGAGGATATGGGCACCAGTCTCAGAAATGGGTCTACAACAGCAGTTCGGGTCGATTGACCGTCCTATTCTGTGTAGGTGATCCTTAAAACTTATGTCAAAAATGTTTCAATAGTACTAGATTTATGAAAACAAAGATAGAAGTTTTCCCTACTGAGCGCCGCAGGCCATAAAATGAATGCGCCAAAAAAAGCGGGGTCGAGGGGCGGCACCCCCGGAAAAGGGGTCAAGGGGGAATATCCCCCTTGCTGTGTCTAAGGGGCAGAGCCACTAGCGAGGTTTGGGGCAGAGCCCCATGCACGAAAGGCCGCCTGCAGGGCGTAACAAAGCTTGCTCCAGGCGCAGGAGTGATGGGCAGAGCCCCCCAAAATACATTAATTTAAAATTAATCGAAGTGAAACAATTTTCATGTTATTTTTTATTGAAATGGAGTTATTGAAGGAGATTTATTTATTTTTTGGAAGAAAATCAATTTTTCATTGGAATCTACTTATTGGACCAAATGTTTTAAAATATTGGATGAAAAGTAATTTTTTATTGGAATGGATTTATTGGACAAAATTTATTTAATTATTGGAAGAGAATCAATTTTTTATTGTTAAATGTAATATTTTTTATTGGTACGAAATTATTTTATTATTAGACGAAAATAGTTTTTTAATTGGACACTTAACTTAACATTTATTTGTATTTTCAATTTTTTATTGGACATTAAATTTTTTAAATCGACGATATGCATTTATTTATTGGACTGTTTATTGGCATCCCATATTAAATACAGTTTACTGTCTATACACATACAATTACGACTGTTAATTCCAAATAAAAACTAATCGTATTTCACATAAAAAACATAGAAAGGACCCGTACGTATCAGAATAGATGCGGCAAACAGAGTTGATGTTACGAAAAGACTGGAACGTATTGCTTTCACATTAGACTGTATTGGAAATTGCCCGTAGGGCAATTTTGAAAAACCCGTACGAAGTAACGGTGTAAAAAAATTCTCCGAACGCACAAAATTGAACTCCAAATAGAGAAAAATGTTCTCCTCAATTTTGTCTACAACATAGCAAAAAACTATTTTTTGGGCTAGGGCCGAAAGTAGAGGCCTCGGTATGTATCCGACATACCCATAGACAAAAATGTTTCACTCAATTTGCTCTGCAACATAGCAAAAAACATTTTTTTATGTTAGGGCCAACCTTAGGACCGACATTAGGCCCACTTGAGCCCTAAGCACAGGCAAAAATTCTTCTATTAATTGTCGGCCGTGCCGAGATCTTTCAAACAAAGAAGAGCTTTTGAAAATCGGAAGAGATTTACTCGAGTTATGTACAAAAAACACGTAGGGGCCTAACAAAGACTCCTTTTTAGTGCCCTAGGTAAGTCTAAAGACTCAAATCGAAAAATGTTTCTTCCACAAATTGTCGGTCATGCCCAGATCTTTCAAACAAAAATTTTTTTTGAAAATCGGTAAGGATTTACTCGAGTTATGTACAAAAAACACATAGAGCCCTAGCAGAGACTCGTTTTTAGAGCCGTAGCTAAGTCCAAGGACTCAAATGTAACAAAGTTTCTTCCATGAATGGTCGGCCATGCCAAGATCTTTCAGAAAAAAAAAATTTGTGAAAATCAGAAAAGATTTACTCGAGTTATGTGCAAAAGACCATAAACCACTTAAACGGCCCTAGCTCGGCGGCCCTTGGGCCGACAGCGCCCAGATTCAATCCCATAGAATATTTTTCAACTGGAAAAAAAAAGTTTTTGAAAATCGGTCAAGATTTACTCAAGTTATCGTGTTGACGGACAGACAGACCGACAGACAGACAGACAGACAGACGGACATTGTTTTTTTCGCTGATTTGTCATCTGGAAGCAATAAAAAAAGGTTCCCCCTTACTCCCGGGTTCGAATTCGCAATGTAACAAACGTGGTAGTAAACGCATCAGACCTACGTACTTCGTACGGGTCCAAACAGTGTGGAACATTGTGGATGTTAAATACAGAAAAACATTCTAAAAGTTCTCAGTGATAGTTTGTAATAATAAAATCAATTCGTTAGTCTAAGCACAAGCCCTTCTCCCCTTGTCTTCCCTTATCCCTTATCTTCCGCACATTATGGAAACTTGATATCCAACTGCTAAGTTTATAATTTCACATTGCGTATAATGTTTCAAAACTTTAAGGTTTACGCTCATGTTGTTATATTGAAAACAATAATATTCCATCTGACGAAATCAATTATTTAGAATCCAAAAGTTTTATAGTCATTTTGTATAGTTTAGTGAAATTTTATTGTCGGCTACTCATCTATGTAAGTATAATTAAAACTATTAGTGACTTTGAAAACTATTGCATGTTGATTTAGTATTGTTAGTTCACAATACCCCAAGTCTTTGCGTATCGAAATGTAGGTAATTCACTGATTTCATGTTCAATACATTTGAATTTTTAACAGTGGGTAAATCTTTTTAATGAATCTAAAAAATCTCGAACCATTTTGCCTTGGATATATGTTTATGAAAACATATTACTTCTAATTCGAATCAGCCATTTTGTATACAACACATTTGAATAATTTATAAAAATTGTTCAAATGAATTTCTCATTCTTCAGACATGTCATTATAAGTGTTCCTTGTGAATGCTTTCATACAAAACGGTTTTTATTTTCACATGATCCGCTTTCCTTTAAATTTCCCTAATATTAATCAAATCGTAAAACGAAACCAAAAAAAGAAACAAAACTTTTTTGTTCAAATTAGATTCAGCAAGAGATAAGAGCTAAATTTTGTGAAATAACTTATATGCTTTTCCGCAAAATTTTTAAGAGTAAACTTCTGAAAAAAAAACATAATAAAGTTTTCCTTTCGTCAAACATGACATAAGCCAGGTAATGCATCTGGCACGCATTCAAAGTAGATGGTGTGAATCGTATAGACGTTATTATACCCTCCAATTTCCATGATCATTGTGTATAAAAATGGTGAATTGTAAGCTGACTTTTTTTTTCGTTCGTCTTTTGGTTATATACGGTTGTAGTAACTACAAAACTCAAATATAAATAAAGTAGTGACTTTTCCAGCGAATGCCAGACTGTACATAATATCGATCGACGAAAGCATTCCGTATCCCACTATGTGTGAATAATATATATATATGTAAATGTATGGCAATGCCTTTGCTATAGCTGGAAAAATACTCACCTGAGCCTACATGCATAATATTTTCTGTTTTCTAAATTGATGTAGGCATTGTAATAAAAGTTGTGTCGGAGAAGAGCGCTTGCAAGGAAGCCTACAACACTTCGAATTAGCATTGCACAAGAAAATGATATGCTTTTCGATTCAAAGTATTATTTTGTTTCACAACTTTTTACGGTGATGATGATAATAAGAAATTGAGTATATGATTTTGTAGCGTCTTGTCAATTTTTTTGATTAAGAATTGCGTGCAATTTCTATGTCAATAGGCAAACTCACTGCTCAAATGCATCGAAAAACTCCAGCTTGCCACTGGTGATGTCCTTTCGATAAATACAACCCGCTTTTGTCGAACATTACATTTTGAAGGGGAGATTACGAAGTAGGCACAATCAGACCTAACAATCCGCGGTGAGTCAATGGTGATGTGAGAGTTTTAGGCTACTTATCGTCTTGTCGATTCGTTGGACTATGGAGAGGAAAGCCCAGAATAATTTTAGTGAAATTCATCTAAATTTTGAAGAATGTGGCTTTCAAGTGGGTGGAAAGTGGAAAAATGGTAAGCTCACAATGTTTGCATGACATTTAGGATGGTTTGTCCCTATAGTTGCAGCCCCCACCATAGGCCATTTTAGGTCAAATCTTTGAATCCAGTTTTGTCGCTTGCAGCGAGTTACTGTGATACTGATAATATAAGTAGTTAATACAAATATCTGCGAAAACCTCCTTGGTTAAGGTTTGGGTGCAATGGTTGGGAAGCACTTTTATCCATTTTTAGAATATTTTGGCTCTATAACTTCAAATGTTAATTTACTTCAGAATGTAATTACAAATTATATTCCCATTACAATAGAGACGATGACAACGTTAAAAGTTAATCAGTGCTCAAATAGTAATTTTCCTACCTAGTTTTGTAACTAAGGTTTTTTCAGTATTAGTCCTAAATAGTGTTCGCACGAGCCAGAGGCGAGTGTGGACACTATTTAGGACGTGTGCTGAAAAAATCTAGTTACAAAACGAGGTAGGAACAACGTTTTCTGCAATTCAATGCCGAAATAGACAAAACCAAATAATAAAATTTCTATTTCGATCACAATTTCCTTTTCATTGCATTTTTAATGTCAATTAAAGTTGAGTGCTGAAAAACTTTTCATTTTCCGCACTCAAATTTGAATGCTGAAAAACTTTTCCGCACTCAAATTTGAGTGCTGAAAAACTTTTCCATACTCACTCAAATCTGAGTGCGGAAAAGTTGACCTTTTCCGCACTCAAAGCAGTATTGAAAATTGTCGTATTTCGACATTGAATTGCAGAAAGTTAATTTCCTAACTTTTTGACATTCCAAATAACTCTGTCATTGAAAAACCTATTTTTTAGATAAGTTTTAGCATTGAACCCAAATATTATTAATGAAATCCGTAGATCGGATGTTTGCCAAGCGGTTGGCAGATAGTTGGAAAAAATTGTTCATGATTCCGAACCACATTTGATCAACAAAGACGTGCTTTAATGGATTTAACCTAAAAGTCATTTTTTCCAGCTATCTGTCAATCGCTCCGCAAGCATCAGATCTACGGATTTCATTAATAATAATTGGGTCCAATGCTAATTTTCAGTTAGTAATTATCAAAAAAATAGGTTTTCCAATGGTTTTGACAGACAAAAAGTTAAGAAATTAACTTTTAAGCGGCCGATTAACTTTTAACGTCGTCGTCGTGAGTTTCTCTAATGTTTCGATAAAGTACGATACACCGAACACGTTAACATGGGAAGAGCTTTGAGCATAGCATTGACAAGTTTATTGCCGGTTTCGCCCAAATTTGGAATCATTCATGTGAAATTGATACTGCCGTTTGAGAAAGGATTTTAGCGCAATATTCATGGATTCCACTGCCGGGTTCGCTGATTTTTCAGCAGAATTCGAAAATGTCATTTGGCATGACTATATTAACTTTAATTAAGTTCAAGTGTAATTTTAAACAAAGAGAAATTTTTTTCAATTCGGTCAATGTTTCTTTGATCTTGCAATTTTTAAAATATTTCGGGCGACTTTATCAGAAATAGATCAAAATTTAGCGTTAATTTAGAAATGTGGCATAGATTCGTTGCTTTTATAGCAGACATGTTTCTATCCATTCTATATTTTAACAATCCACGACAAAAAGTTTGGGTGATTGGGACGTTTACGCCTCTTCAGTACATCTTTGTCGCAAGACCATGTGCATATCAGCGTGGTCACATATTGAGTGAGTAATCATCTCGAATATGCGGCCTTATATACACCTCGTTTGTTCGATTATTCAAAGAGAAACTCTTTGACTTAGTTAAAATATAGAAATATAGAATGGATAGAAACATGTCTGCTATAAAGCAACGAATCTATGCCACATTTCTAAATTAACGCTAAATTTTGATCTATTTCTAAGAATTTTTTTTGTCTCTATCTTTAACTCAGTGGTTACGTACTGGCTTTCCACCAAGAATACCCGGGTTCAAACCCCGGTGTGGACAAATTCTATATAGGATTTTTCTTCAACGCTTATCATGAAAGTAACGTTCCTAAGCTCACTCAAGCTTCATAAATGGGTAGTTGGGGTAGCAATATCGCAACGATTTGTACACAACGAACTATGAAGACTATATTCGATGCACTGTGTACGAAACAAGCATTATTAGCACGATTAGCAGTTCTGGCTATGGGCTACATACCAGAGTCTTGGAAGGAGGTCTTAGTCAAGTTTATACCGAAGCCCGGTCGTGCTACGTACGGCGAAGCAAGTTCGTATAGACCGATAAGCCTCACATGCTTCGTGCTGAAAACGCTCGAGAGAAGGTGTGATAGATACCTCGCGAGACGTCATTTTGAAATCGCAGCCGTTCCACAAGAACCAACATGCCTATCAATCAGGAAAATCTGTAGACTCAGCTCTACATCAAGTAGTTTTCAATGTAGAAAAGTCAATGAATTTCGGCGAAAAGACTCTAGGAACGTTTTTAGACTTGGAAGGAGCTTTGAATAAAGTTACCTTCGGTGCCATTAATACTGCTATGAGAAAATTCGGTGTGGAAAGGACACTGATAAGGTGGATCATGGCTATGTTGACCAACCGAATATTATCGATAGACTTATTTGGTGCGCATAGAAGCGGTTTAGTTGACAGAGGATGCCAACAGGGCAGAGTCTTACCGCCAATTCTCTGGAATATGCAGGTGGACAGCTTGCTTACGAAGCTGAACGAATCTGGAGTTCTAGCGGTTGGTTTTGCCAACGATATCGCTATCCTGATCTCGGGTGCTTACGAGGAAGTTTTATGTTCGCTGATGAATAAAGCGTTTCGAATTGTAGAAGAGTGGTGTATAACTTCAGGGTTGTCTGTAAATCCAGATAAAACCGGACTTATCCTCTTCACCAGGAAACGGAATCTAGTTTCTCTGCAAATGCCAGTACTTTTTGGAACTGTCCTCAAGCTGACAAACAAGGTCAAGTAGCTTGGCGTCGTTTTGGACAGTAAATTGGATTGGAACGAACATGAACACGATTGGAACGAAAGAGTCAGAAAGGCACTGAGAATTTTCTGGGCATGTCGCACCACGTTTGGCAAAAAGTAGGGCCTCAGGCCATCCGTTCTGTATTGGATGAATAGAGCCATAGTAAGGCCTATACTGACTTACGGATGGGCAATACGAGCTGAACTGGGTGCCACGCGAAGGAAGATCGACAGCGTTCAACGACTAGCGTGTC
>CM055406.1:60871417-60895120 GCA_029228625.1 Pseudolycoriella hygida
ACACTCCCCCAGGAACGACCGCCACCAACTACTGATTATTGATGGGGGGGTGGTCCTCTACCATAACCACCCACCCCCACCTCCCTCCTAGGAGTGACCACGAAACTTGAATTTTTCCTATATATCCATGAGCCCTACCTTCTTATCGGTTTCATTTCAAAAATATTCATCGTCATCTAAAAAGCACTTTTTTTAATTAAAATTTTCGAGTTTCTCTAAAATTGCAGAAACTCATTAAATTCAATACAAAATGGGACAAAATTGAGTCGAAAACAATTTACCGTAAAGTGTTCGTTTAGTGGACTTTTTGTATATTTCAACTTAAAAAAATCTTAGAACTATACATCAAAATTCACAGGAAATTGCTGTCTTGGAACGGGTTCAATTAAAAATTACTTAATTTTTCTTCATCTTGGTGAGTACAATAAAGCCAAATACAGATAAACCATACACACCTGAATGGTTGTAAAGATAAAAATAATTATGTGACAAAATGAAAGTTTGTCGCAGCACAGCATACAAGTTGAGTGTTGTTCTCGTTAAGTAAATGTTCTTTCATTTAAAAAATAATTAAAGTAATTATGGCTGTCCTTGAGACATAGCATGCTAAGAACATTGCCATCGA
Organism: Pseudolycoriella hygida; assembly: GCA_029228625.1. Lineage (NCBI taxonomy): Eukaryota > Metazoa > Arthropoda > Insecta > Diptera > Sciaridae > Pseudolycoriella > Pseudolycoriella hygida. The sequence continues at coordinate 60,872,043 of CM055406.1, forward strand.
AATGCTTATACACTTGAATGAAACGTAGAAATTATATAACCCATTGATTGATGATTGTGTCGACTGTTGCTCCCCACAAAAAAATATGTATATAAAAGAAAATTATTTCGATTTCATTATTGAAACCTACCTCCACACAATGCTCTTTATCTTTTTGTTTAGGTTGTTTCAGTGGGGATCTTTCTTTTATTTCCATGTATATAACATTCGCATTCAAAGGGTAGGTACATTACATTTTTTCATACCGTCCACTACCTCTTCCATTCAAAAAAAAATATAATAATATTAATATACCCGTGCGCGAAACACAAAAGATAAAAATCGAATTTATTAAAATGATTGGCATTTCTTTTGAAAATGAAAAAAATATGCTAAATATTAAACAAACTTTGAATATAATTGGTTATTAATGGACTACTTTTTCCTTTATTTTATTCACGGATAGATCATTGATAGAGCTGCTTTTGACGTTTTAATAGATTGAAAAATTAAAAAAAAAAGTTTCTCTGGGACGGATGAAGCGTGCAATAACTATTCATTTGTTATGTTTATTTGATGTGGAGCTTGTGGATGTTTTATACATTGAAAGTTGGAGACTTTTTTATTGTATAAGTTTCAAGTAAGTCTCGAAACAGTTCGAAAAACATTTGACCTGGAAACACAGACAAGGTCGGGTCATTGAAATAGAAGGTGAAACAACTCTTAAAAATCCTGGTAGAAGACATTTAAAACTTTTCTGAAAATCTTTCATGACTTTTTGTCTTTTAAGCCTGTCAAACTTGACTTTGACATGATGTGATATCGGATCGTTTTCTAAAAAGTTAAGGTTTCGTGTTGTTTCAGTTCAGGCCCAAATATTTTATATCAAGTTAGGGGCCAACCATAAATGACGTCCGGTTATCTTGACAGTTTTTGGACCCCCCCCCCCTTACCCATCTGTCCGAATTCGTCCGGTTTCCCTGTACCCCCCAAATAATGACGTTTGATTTCATTAATCCCCCCCCTCCTCCCCAATAAAAGATTGTGTTAAAAAAGTTATTATTGTTCAATAAATAGCAATATTTTATGTACATGTGATCTGTCAAAGAAACTACAGGAAAACTATTTTCGAAATCTGTGTTTCTTTCGCGACAGACAACTTCGAGCATGCTCTGTGGTGCGTATATGTCTCGCTCATCTATCCATTCCACATCTTCGGAGCCCTCGTAATTTGAAATAACAACCATCATCTCGTTAGCTCGTCGAGCAGCGATTCGACATGGTGTAACTTTCGGAAAGGTGATGGGTGCGATTTTATGGCAAACTTTCATATGCAGGACGACTTGATTAATTGCTGAGAAGTATTTTCCACATTTGCTACAGATTCATTTATCCAACCAACTCTTAGCCGACGGAGAGTACAAATCGTATGGTATCGATTTGTATTTTTTGAAATCGGTTGGTAAGATTTGTTCAACGTCCAACGAATTCAACAACAAAAGCGACGCGAAGTGTTGATTATTCGGTTTCCGAAGTTATTCTATCAGGTAACTTTCTCACACCCCCCCTCCCCCCGTCCGAATTCGTCCGGTTTTGCCACATACCCCCTCCCCCCCCTTACGACCGGACGTCATTTATGGATGCACCTTATCAGGTCTACGTTCTTTTACGATAGAATATCTCGACAAACGACAACTTTGCAGTAATTTGTGCAATGTGATTTTTATCTTGAAAACACTAAAAACGTGTAAAGAATGTTGCTCACGAGGGGTGACACTCTTTTGCGTTTTATGGAATAAATTGCCGAATAATGGAATAAATTATGAATAAATCTCCAGTTGCGGAGATCTGTGTTTGATCCGTGACAGTAAGGGAACATCCATAAAGGACGTACACTTTGTTGGTTTTCCACGATTTGAGAAGCTTCCAAAGTGCCGAAGAAAATAATTTAGAGACAAACACGTCAGTACGAAAGAACAATTTAATTTAGAATGAATATTTTACAAATACTAAACACTAAATTATATTCTGAACATACAACGATTGACGGTAACTGTTATCATATCAAATTGATATTCTAACACACCCCCTCAATTTGATAAATCGCACCCCCCGAACTCGATAATCTATAAGTATAAATTAATTACGCAGTTCAACTTGATGCATCAAGTCCAGCACTTGTTTTCCAAAATTGTTTTCTTAAATTTAAACACTTCGACTTCTTCTCCTTTGTCAATCTTCTTGAATTAAACTACACAGTTCACTTTGTATTTGACCCAACTGTCTTCATTCCATTACGATAGCACACTTTTTCGATTGTAATAGCCCACTGCTATTAGCGATGACCCACTGCCACCGAATTTTCTTTTGTGCGAAATAACCCACTGTTAGATCGACTCTAGCTTGCGAAATAGCCCACTGATAAGTCGACTCTCGGTTACGAAATAGCCCACTGTGACCTTTCTTTTTCTTTCGATAGCCCAACTGCTACCGGCGATGACCCACTGCTATCGGCTTTTGACGTCGACAGCCCACTGCTGCCGGCGATGACCCACTGCCATCGACTTTTTGTTCGGATAGCGATGGCCCACTGCCATCGGCGATAGCCCTCCACTATCGACTTTTCGTTTCGGTTCCACAACAGCCACCTGCCGTCCGCTATCGATTTCCGTTTTCTTTCATATCCATTCCACTTTTACGACCAAAACTTGCATAACCAAAATATTCATCGCTTTCCATTAACCAAAAAGTTTCTTCCATGTTCTTTTAACTTTCACTAATTTTTATGCAATAAAAACTTTCGTGTCCTGGGCCCATAACCTGTTGGTCTTCCACGATATGGGAAGCTTCCAAAGTGCCGTAGAAAATAATTTAGAGACAAACACGTCAGTACGAAAGAACAATTTAATTTAGAATGAATATTTTACAAATACTGAACACTAAATTATATTCTGAACATACAACGATTGTCGGTAACTGTGATCATATCAAATTGATATTCTAAAACACAAAATTCGCTAAAATGCGTACGTTCCCTAACGCAAAAATCAATTTTTTCTCAATAGAAATTAACAAAATAGCTAAGCGCCCCGGAAGCTTTACAATAATACAACTGATCCTATTCGCTCCGTCTGCCTAAAGTTTAAATTTTTATTTTCAAACAGAAACAATAGTTTATGGCATCACAAGGCAGAAAAAGAAAGATATTGACTCAGTACTATGGTCTAGAGATGAGCGGGTTGCCCGATACTTCGGAAAACCCGACCCGAACCCGAATTGTTTCTTTCGGGTTCATGGGTTTCGGGTTTTGAAAATTTTAATCGGGTCGGGTTCGGTCCGGGCCGGGTTGTTGTATCATTTTATTCGCGTCCTTTATTGACTTTTCATATTTTACAAAACTCGTCTAAATTTTCTCATCTTACATTACACGAATTTTGTTTTAGTCTAAGGTCCGTGAAGAATGCAGACGTCGCGTCGGGCCTTGAAATAATTTTTGTTTCGAAGCAATTTGGGTTGTGAGTTTCGAAAAACTTGAATGTCTGGTTTGGTCCGGGTCGGGTTTTGAAACAGTTCGGGTTTCGGGTTTCGAAAAATTTTATCGGGTCGGGTTCGGTCCGGGTCGGGTTTTGAAACCGTTCGGGTTTCGGGTTTCGAAAATTTTAATCGGGTCGGGTTCGGTCCGGTTCGAGTTTAGAAACAATTCGGGTTTCGGGTTTCGAAAAATTTTATCGGGTCGGGTTCGGTCCGGGTCAGGTTTTGAAACAGTTTGAGTTTCGGGTTTCGAAAATTTTAATCGGGTCGGGTTCGGTCCGGGTCGGGTTTAGAAACAATTCGGGTTTCGGGTTTCGAAAATTTTAATCGGGTCGGGTTCGGTCCGGGTCGGGTTTAGAAAAATGGTCGACCCGCTTATCTCTAGGTGCAACATAAAATTTTCAAGCATCGCCGTCGGTGAAACTTTTTCACAAATATCTCAGCAAGTATCACGGAAATTATTCATTTTCAAATGAAAGAATTTTATCTCACAAAACTGGGAACACATTTTTGTAGGAATCAGGCGTGTGGTCACTGGGACCAATGGAATGGACGAAATTGAATTTCTTGGCCATATACGAAGGCAGTTTTTCGTTTATATTTCCTTAACTATGCAGTATCGAGATTTACTCTGAAAGCCCTTTGTAGAGAATAAAATTTTAGATAATACATATTTCAGTGTTTTAGGGAAAAATGGCCCAATCCTGGGATATTACCACTTCTAGAATTGAGAGGGATGACCAACATCTCTAGAACTATGAGAGTAAGAGAGTTGCTTTCAAAAGCAAAGTTGTAGACAATAAAATTTTAGAGAGCATGTGTTTTGGGGATTAGGGAAAAATGGCCAAATCCTGAGATCTGACCACTTCTAGAATTGGTCGGGACTCACCTTGGGTAATTTCTATGGATCTTTGAAATTCTTAGAGCTATAAAAGAAAATAAAACATTGGATTGCTTATTTCTATATGTAGATACGTTCGAATCTTTTTGCAACATCTATCCTGTTCGCCACATCTATTTTGATACGTACGGGTCTTTTTTATGTTCATAGATAAATTTGAGATTTTGCAAAATTCAAAATGAGCGCCGTTCGAACGGCAAATGGAACGTAACCTTTCATGGATAACCTTTGAATGGGAATAGAACGCTGATTCTTCTGCAGAATTTTAAATAATCTCAGGAAGAACAAAGTTGGACATTTTTGAATTCTTGAATAAAGCAGCTTATCCATCGAAATTTCGAGCCTTAGCGTTGACTGGATTTTTTAACCAATGAATTCTATTAAGCGAATTATCATTTTCGCCCAACTGGGCTTTCGTGAAAAGTGTAATTTAAGATCAAAAGAAGGCAATGTCATAGTTTTTTCAGCACCATTCGCCGATGCTACTGCTGGTGTAAAGTATACTTTACACGCACGCAAATCGAAAATTGTTCATTTTCAATCTCATTTTTTGAAAACGATAGTCGCTTCCGATAACGTCATTACGTCGAATTTCGTTTTATTTATCGCTGTGGAAAAAATAGCGATTGTTAAATGTTTTTTTGTGTGAAATATGTTGTGCTTTATGATAATTCAATCGAATAAGCAAGAAAATTTCCTAGAAATATTAAAATATTGTCTGTTTAGATTTTGTCATTTCGATGAACACACAGAAAGATTATGAGAAAAATTGATGGTAGGGTTGATATTTTGGAGACGACTTTGGGAATTTTGTCAGTTCATGTCTGCCTTAGACGGTTGCTACAAAGGTAGGGAAGTATACTAAAAACAACAAAACACTATCTCTATGTTGAATCTTTGCATCATATCAAAAAATGTCTTCCTCACAGACTTCATTTGCAGTTCTCAAGTTATTACTGTAGATCGGCGTGGCCCTTAGCGTTGGGTCTAAATGATTAGGTCATAGGTCAAGATATTAATTGTTTGGGTTTAAATAAATCGGCATAAGGCAAACTAAAAAAAAATGTCGGTGTAAACGCTATAATTCATTACTTTGCATCTCGTCGATATATTTACGCCACAATCTCTGACTTATTTAAAAGCCGCGGAAGTTACGTCGATCTACAAAAGCTCGTCGGTGCACACCTCTTAATACTGTGGTACACACATTAATCAAATCATCATTGGAATTAAAACGATTTATTTTGTATCGAGTCACCTTAGACTTTACTATATAAGCAATGCATTTTGTTCAATGTTTAGCATTCAAATATATGGTATCAAACTAGTAACATGAATTTGTTTTGACTAGTTCCCATAATACAAGTGGCAATTTATTGTCCGCGAGTTTACGTTTGATTACAGGTTTTTTCTCATTCGCTCATTCGCTCAAGTTAATTGATTCATCTCCATGGGAGTTCATGAAAGTCCAATTAAATAAATTTTTAAATTGCAAATTTGCCAAGAAAAATACAATAATTTAATGATGTGTTTAGTAAGTAGTGTTTAGTATGTGAATTTACAGCTTTCTAAGCAACATGTATTCTCTGACACATCGTATTTGTACAATGGGAGACGATGGGGATTTTGTTAAAAGAGGCGCGAAAATAGCAGAAAAATTAAATATAACTTTTGTACATGAAAGAACTTCATTTGAAAGCTAATTAACATGAAACTGAATCAAAAAGCACTAAAGATAAGTGTGCAATTTTCTTCTTCTTTCGTTGTTATAAATGTAATTTACATCATCTGGCTTGTTAAGTTTCACCAAATGACCAAGAAATAAATGTTTATTCAAGTTGTTGCATTTTAAAAGGAATACATATTCCTATACATATCGACAGATATATTAGGACCCTTACGAGTAATCTGCAAACAAAGTCCGTCCGTTCTGTCGAAGCTCTCTATTTAATGCGCTTTAATGCATAGATAGATAGAAATAGAAATTCGATATTTTATTGATTAAATGTGGTTTTGCTTGTCGAACTTGATCACAATTGACTAATTTTCAGCAACACAATAGTTTAATCAATTGATATTTTTTATTGATTCAGCAAAGGTTTAAATACCGAAAAGATACAGTTGGTCCTTCACATTACTCATATCTTTGGATCAAAACATTGACAAAGAAGCTGATGATTTCCATTCCCGTGAAGTAATGCCAAAGTCAAATCGCCAAAAAAAATCGCCAAGGTGTGAAGCAACGCCAAAAAAAGCGCCAAAAAAGAAAAACCGCCAAATTAATTTTTTTCAGCTTTTGGCGTTTCTTCACACTTTGGCGATTTTTTTTTGGCGTTTCTTCACACTTTGGCGATCTTTCTTGGCGTTTCTTCACATTTTGGCGATTTTTTCTGATGATTTCACAAATAATTACAAAGTGGTAAATCACCAGTAAAAATCGCCAAAGTGTGAAGAAACGCCAAAAAAAAAATCGCCAAGGTGTGAAGAAACGCCAAAAGCTGAAAAAAATTAATTTGGCGTTTCTTCTCTTTTTTGGCACTTTTTTTCGGGCGTGAAAGGAAATTAGAAGGCAGATAAGCTAGTTAAGGCGGGCTCTGCTGCCCCAACAGCCTGTGCGAAAGCATTGAAGGATTGGGTGGCGTTAAGGCATGGAGAACGCTGGGAAGCGTACGATGGAGGTGCTCATACGAAGCGCTTTCTACCGGAACCAGACTCCAAAAGGGATAAAAGTTTGCTAGCAATGGACCGGGAAAGCATAAGAATGGTAGTGGATGCGATTACCGGACATAGTGGGCTGAACATGAAAAAGTTGAGGTTATCGGTCACTCCCAGATGTCCATGTGGATCAGAAGAAGAAACAGGAGTTCACGTCATATGTGAATGCCCCAATTTCTATCAACTGAGACGCAGGCTGCTGGAAGATTTTGTTGTGCGGCCTGTAGGCGACTAGAAGACACATCATTTAAATTATGCATAAGAACGAAACAAATTATCGCAAGATATATGTTTCCAGATCACCAAACTGATCATTCCAACTGATAAATCTATAAGAAAAGACTATTTTCCAAATAAGAAATATCAAGGAACGATCTCGAACAACAATTTAGATTTCATTTAGTACTTGAAATATGCGGGTTTCCCGCATCTTCCTGGTTATCTGAATTTAAATTTTGTTTGTTCAAATTTACTGTTCAATAAATATAAACAGCTGTAACAAAGAGAAACATCAATTGTTAAATAGCGATCTGAACTGAAAAATCATCTTGGCGTTTCTTCTCTTTTTTGTCGATTTTTTTGGCGTTTCTTCACATTTTGGCGACTTTTTCTGGTGATTCAAGAAGTAACTACAAAATAATAAATCGCCAAAGTGTGAAGAAGCGCCAAATAAATTCGACAAAAAAGAGAAGAAACGCCAAATCAATTTTTTTTTTCAGGTTTTGGCCTTATTTGACACTTTGGCGATTATTTTGTCGATTCTTCACACTTTGGCGTTTTTTCTTGGCGTTTCTTCACATTTTGGCGATTTTTTCTGACGATTCAAGAAATAACTACAAAATAGTAAATCGCCAAAAAAATCGGCAAGGTGTGAAAAAACGCCAAAAAAATCGCCAAGGTGTGAAGAAACGCCAAGAAAAATCGTCAAAGTGTGAAATAACGCCAAGAGCTGAAAAAATTAATTTGGCGTTTCTTCTCCTTTTTGTCGATTTTTTTTTTTTGGCGCTTTTTCACACTTTGGCGATTATTTTAGCGATTTACTATTTTGTAGTTATTTCTTGAATCACCAGAAAATGTGAAGAAACGCAAAAAAAATTGCCAAAGTGTGAAGAATCGCCAAAATGCATTTTGACGATTTGACTTTGGCGTTACTTCACGGGAATATGATTTCCATAGTTTCATGACATCTCAAAACGAATTCCCTAGACAATAAATTCGCTAGTCACAAAATGCTTTAGGGAATTTTTTTTTGCAGACGTATGCGCGAGTACCACTTCATAAAAAACATAATGAAATGTTAACTACAATTCGATAGATGAGATCATTTTTTATGCAAATGTGAATGCAATTGTATTAAGTCAACAGTTACGTATTTAAATAATTATTTCATCGACAATGCAATGAATTACATCGATATGGGATTAATGGTAGCATTTTTTAACCCCACACGAGAGTTGCAATTTTGATTTTATATGTATTCTTGAGACGAATTCTGAGTTTAAATGTGTTTCAGTCTTAAAGGACATATAAATCGGAAGAGATATTTTAGGGTCATTCATAGAAGACGTCCATCATTTTTTCATCATTTTGATATCACCCTTTTCATCGGGCGTTCAACTACTTTCGACAAACCCCACTCAACTAAACGTCCTGTTTATGAGGTACATTCACACCCTCAGCATGGTACGACTTCTACGAATGACCTTCTGGACTTTGGGAACTTAGATCCATTTTTGAGTAAAAGTCCCAAGCATCGAAAAATATCGAAGTGATTCACAGTAATTTTGGTATACAATAAAAATCTGACGAATAAATTACCAATAGATTTTATGTGAATTGAAGTACGCAGCCATGTGAAAATGAATTATTATTTCGGCCCTCGTCATTAAAAATATGTATGCAACATTAGCACACGTTTAACTTCGGCCAAACAATCATTTAAATATCTGTTGACCTAATAAAATTGCATATTGTGACGGATATAAATGAAACACGGTTGCATCAAAATGGACTTACGCTGGAATATTTTAATTTCATATATAAACCACGGCAGAATAATTTTTGCATTATCTGCTGTCGCCTACTCGCAAGAAAAGTCACTCACCTTAAATTTATATCCAAACTGCGACTTAATTGCACGGTTTTACACTTCGAAAATGTCTATTCAAGATTACAGCGAAAAAGAAAAATCTTATTGACATTGTTCACCCAAGTGTTACAGATTTCTCTGCAATGTAAAGTTACCAGAAGCTATTCAAACTTCAACATAAAAAAGATATAGCAACAATGAAGGAGATATGAACTATCATTTAGATAGTATACGATTGCTGAAATCGATACGTCCTTTGACATTCTAAATAAAAATATAATTCTGAAAGTCGCATTTCTTTTGACGTGAAACCATGAGAATTTTTAATGTTTTTGGTTGATTGGAAAGTTATGATTTATTTATTACAACTTATAGTAGTTATTTATGTAACCGAGTTCAAAGTACTTTATTAGGCACTAGATGAGTAATTATGACCCGAAGGCACAGGCCGAGTTTTATACAATCGTCGTCTAAAGTTACACTTTATGACAATTAGTTGCATAAAATCATTAACTTTATGTCAAGTTTAATTTTCCTCAATGAGGCTAGGACAGAAGTTTAACAAATTCCATTGAATTCTATTGGCATTTTTATTGTTATTGCATGCAAGCGTAATACTTAAATTGTCGCAACTGTAGGAAAGAAGAAGGTTTTTAAATAGCGCGTATAATTTTGTTTTATAGGCGATTTACATGACGAACAGGTGGCATTAAATTCTATGTGATTTTTAGACCCGTTTGACATACAATGGTTCGCCATGGAGATGATCATTGAATTAGGAGGTGAGGAATGCCTATGAACGATTGTTGTGTGTCACAACATAGAAAATTCAGTGTACGACAGCCGTTCACTTTAAAATGAATTTTGAATTGAAATTCCATATGTTTAATATATTCGCGCCAAAAAGGTTGTCAAACCACTAAACTGAATGTAATATTTTCATAATGTGATGACAGTTTATGTTGGAACACATTTTTAGACCCGTACGAAGTACGAAGGTCTGATGCGTTTACTACTTTTCGTCCTTTACATTGCGAATTCGAATCCAGGAGTAAGGGGGAAAATTTTTTTGTTGCTTCCAGATGACAAATCAGCGAAAAAAAAAGTCCGTCTGTCCGTCTGTCGGTCTGTCTGTCTGTCTGTCCGTCAACACGATAACTTGAGTAAATCTTGACCGATTTTCAAAAACTTTCTGATAGAAAACTGAGGTCAAGTTCGAAGATGAGCAAAATCGGTCGAATAGTTCCGGAGATATGGTCGAAAAGGTGTCCAAGAAGTGGTTTTTCGAAGGTCGGTGAAACGTCTTCACGCATATCTCAGCAAGTACAGTAATTGTTCAAATTATCGTCAAATGAAAGAATTAGATGTCACAAAACTGGGAAACAATATTTGTGGAAATCGGGTGAGTGATTCGGGCACTGAAGCCCACTGAATGGAGAAAATTTTATTTCTCAGCCATATATGTACAATGCGAGATGGGTTTTCATCAACCTATGGTTTATTATGATTATGAAACATAGAGACTTACTCCTGAAGACAAAGTTGTAGAGAATTAAATTTTAGCGTACACGTGTTTCAGGGTTTTCTCGAAAAATGTCCCAATCCTAGGATTTAGCCACATGTAGAATTCAGAGTGATGACTCATATGTCTAGAACTATGACAGTTAAAAAGTTGCTTCCAAAGACAAAGTTGTAGAGAATTAAATTTTAGCGAACACTTGTTTCAGGGTTTCCCTCAGAAACGTCCCAATCCCGAGATTCAGCCACTTTTAGAATTTGGAAGGATGAGTCATATCTCAAGAACTATGACAGTTAGAAAGTTGCTTCCAAAGACAAAGTTGTAGAGAATTAAATTCTGTTGAGTAAGTAATTAAGTAAGTAAGTAAGTTCAGTAAGTATAGCACATAAATAGTTCATTTTGGATTCAAATAAAAGGATTTGATCTCGCAAAGCTGGGAAAAATTTTGGTGGAAGTCGGTTGAGTGGTTTGGGCAGTGAAACCAATGAAATGGACGAAATTTAGTTTCTCGGCCTAATACGATAGAAAATGGGTTTTAGTCAACATTTGGTATGAAAAATGGAGATCTACCTTCTAAAGACAAACTTGTGGAGAATTTAATTATAGGAAGCACATGTCTCAGTGTTTTTCGGAAACATGACCCAATTTTGGGATAAACCCACTTCTAGAATTGGGAGGGATGACCCATATTTCTAGAACTGTGAGAGTTAGAAAGCTGCTCCCAAAGGCAAAAATGTAGAGAACAAAATGGTAGCCAATAAATGTCTCAGGGTTTGGAGGAAATAGAATCCCTAGAATTGGGAGGGATGACTCATTTTTCTAGGATAGGATTATGCGAGTTAGAAAGTTGCTTCCAAAAGCAAAGTTGTAGAGAAATTTTAGAGAATACGTGTTTGAGGGAAACATAACCTAATCCCGTGATTTAGTTTTTTCTAGATTGCGAGTGATGACACATTCCTCCAAAACTATGATGGTTAGAAAACTGCTACCAAAAGCAATATTGTAGAAAATAAAATTTTGGAGAACACGTGTTTCAGGGTTTTAGGAAAAAATTATCAAATACCGGAAAAAACCAACTTCTAGAATTGGGAGAGATGACACATATCTATAAAATTACGGTAGTTTGAATTTTGCTTCTTAGGGCAAAGTAGGTTAGAGTTACATTTTAAAGAAAATACTTTCAGGATTTCTTGAAGAAACTACGTTGGTACTTTTTTTTGATATGGTACAGGGAAGAACATTTCGGCCATCAAGGATGTACTTCGGTAGGGCCTTACACTACCTTGGGAAATTAATTTAATAGACCTAAAAGTATATAATTTGTGAGGTACCTCGACTGAAGTACTTTCAAAGCCAATCGGACGCCATTGTGAGCAGTCTTTTTTGATCGCTGAAATAAGTAATCTGAGAACGTAGATTTATTCCGAAATTTCTTAACAACAGAGTCATAAGGCTAATGCGCAAAAACCTTGAATCAGAAACGTTTGAATTTTACAAAAAAATGCGCCAATTAACGAACTAAACGAAACAACGAAACTGCATACATTTTTGGCAAAAACCAAAAGCGGCAACACCAAAACTGATTGTATTCAGTGTGAGGGTTTTAGATCTCAAATAACTCGCAGAGCCCACAAAGACCAAGAATTGTATTGTTCTCGCAGCGTCGATATCATGAACTAAAGATAATCAGCTCCAAATGTCAAAATTGTATAAAAAGTTAGTCTGCTTCAAATGTCAAATGTATAGAATGTGCTGCCATCTATTTTCATAAAGAATCGCGAATACCTTTTGGATTGGAGCGATTGTAGAAGATGTGTTTGTAGCCTTGAGACCCTACTCGTAACAGTTTGCGTATTTCCTCCTTACTTGCATAAATGTAGTCGTACCGCTTCGACAACTCAATAGCGCAGTGGTTAACTCGTCTGCTTTCTATTACTCGATTGAGATGCCAATGCGTCCATTCAAAACTCAATCGCAACAAATAAAAAACCGATAATTGAATGTGTATACACCTCTCTTTGCAACTACCCCAGACTGTACAACTATACATACAAAATACACTGGTTCGAGTCTGGGGTAGTTGCAAAGAGAGCTTACCGGCAAAAGACATTTGTGGTAGCCGCCGGTATTCTACTTCTAATATAGACCAAAAACGGCTTCAGCTTACCACTAGCACAGTTAAAAATACCTCGGTAATGAAAGGATCTCAAAAATTAGAACCACAAACAGCAACACTAGTAAATAATGGTCTAGCTGACTGTATCGTCTTTCATTCTCACATTTTCTTTTTATTTTATTCTCTTAATAGAACAAAGCAACACTGTACGGAAAAAACTCTTTACTACTGAAATAGCATTTTTCATGCTTCATATGCCAATAAAATTTTCACCCCGTGGGATGATTTTTTTTTTACTTTCGTACCTCTCCCTTGTAGTGTAAATAACTATTATATACCTCTCTACTGTAGAGTCCACTTTACAGTAGAGCAAGCGAACTTTTAGCCGCTCGGTACATAATAGTATATTAAGTAAAATAATTGCGTAATTATAGTCGAGGTGGGGTGAAATTTCAAGGGCCGTTAGCCCCGAGAATTTTCACCCACCGAGACTATAATAGCGCGATTGTTCTCCTTGCATTATACGATAGTTTATCACATTTGAGCCTATAATTGCCAATTATGCACAAAACATGACAACAAAATTAACATAAATCAAAAATCAAAACTCATCGAATTTGTTGCAAAAAATGTCGTCTAGATTGATCTTTCGATTTAGTATGCGGTTGTCAAAACAACACACGTTTCATTCTCGCTCATTCGTATTGTTTCAGTGTAGCCTACGTCATTATTAAAAAACCGGGTTATAATAGCGTCATTACAACCCTACTTTTAACAAGAAAGTCGACTATAATAGGCGGATTACAGCCCCATTATTAGTGCAATAATTGGCTTATTATAGGTTCGAATGTAATAAAACTATTTATGCTACACGAAATGTAAAATGATATCTCGGTTCTCTTTGTCGTAAACTAGGTTTTCGACTTCATCTCGAACCATTTACTCCACCTCGAACCTGGATAAAATTTTAAAGTTCTTGTAGCATAAAATACTATTATTGCAAGCCTCGATTGTTCCACTCAAATGGCCATATGATGATTTATTGCATTATGTTACTAGAATAATATTTTTTAAGGTCAGTAACCAGTAACCAAGTCCGGGAAGGCAGGCTAGTGTCAAAAAATGATGTATCAGCAATTTGAATCTAGTAGCCGGTACTTTAGGGCGCAATACTTTTCAATTTGACACCAGACTGCCATCTATGTGACCTTAAGACATGAAAAAGACGGCAGCCGGGTGTCAAAAATGGAAGCATATCACCGTGACGGCAACGACGAATGCTTTATAACGCACTAAATTTCAACTTGACACCAGGCTGCCGCTGCCATCTACATTTAAACAAACATAGCTCAAGAGCGATACCTGGTGTCAAGATAAAAACTAGGGCGTTGTAAATCATTCGTTAATCTCATCATAGTGATTTGCTTCAGTTTTTTGCATCAGGCTGCCTTCTTATTGACCATGAATTATGAGAAAGTACGCAGCTTGGTGTAAAATTGACAATTATTTTACCGTAAAGCACTCGCTATTGGCTCTAATATTTCCTAACATCATTTTTTGACACCCGGCTTCCCGGCCGAAATGACACTCTTCCACTTGTTGCAACTTTCTGAAGGCTGCGTACTTCGAATTCAAGATCCAGAAGTTTCATGCAGTAGAGAAAGGATGCATTTAGTGCATGAAAGAACTAGAATCGCTGGATGTTTAGTACATTTCCAGAAAAATTGTAACAAAGTACGCCATCAATTTGTGAGACATCACCTTGGGGAAACACTGCGCGTATGCAATAAAGTGATATAAAAATTGTGTTCAACTGATATGAAAATAGTATTCTTTGATGACAATAGATGCTAATGTTCAACCAGCTTAAAGACAATGTTCTTAGAACCATACAAAATCCTCACAAAATGATTGAAAATTTTTTGATGAATCATCTTCAAATGATTGAAGGATTTTACGAAACTGATGTTTTGTTATAAAATGACTTCTTCGAAATTGGAAGGATTTTCTCTTACAAATGTAACAATTTCCCCGTTTAAAGTATTGTTTTTCTCATTAGAAGTATTTACCTATAAATTTTGAGGATTTTCTTAAATTTCCATTCCGATTTCCCTTTGTTCATTCAATTAGATAGGCCCAAAGATTTCTCCATGGATTTTACAGGTTTCATTAGGTGCTCAAATGCATCTCATTTGAAATTTGACTAATAGTCGGGCAACGTTTGTAATTACAGTCAATAAATTAAAAAAAAAAGTCAAGTTATGTTCTTATGCATATTTAGCATTGAACGAAATGTAATTCCAGAAGTACTCTCTTAAACAAGGCTTGCATAATAATATATTATTCCATTTTCGTTGTACACATGTTTGATGGGTTTTTCAACAATTAATCAAGATTAACACCCTGTGGGCGTCAATTCGCCACGTCAGGTACACGTAATATATACAGGCGTGTAGTACATAAGTAAAAGAAAACTTCTTATCATTTATTTGTGAGTTCATGTAATTCCAGCTGATGGGTAGAGAGTTTTCTTTTGAAAAACACTTAATAATTTATAACATTACCCTACTACAATTTGTTTAAAATATATAACGACTACATAACACATTCACAGAAAAGTATACAAACGACGGTCTTGTAACAACCATTATAATGCGAGGAAAAAACGAAACACTTTTATTTTTCTCGTAATAGGAATAAAAGAAAAATATGAAAAACCAACAAACCATTCCAGCACAGAATAAAAATGAAATGCGAGTAAAAAAGAAGAAATTCAGGCATACGAACATGAACTTAAAATAAATCGACGCCGTCGTACACATATAAATGGGTAAAACGGAGATGATGTATAATTCGTCGACGACATGGATATATTTATCCTGTACCGTGTGTACCATAAAGTACAAGAAAAAGTTCCTTTCTATTTCATATATGTCTTCTACGATAGATATAACATCACTATACTAAAAATGATTAAACTGCAAGTAAAGTCATATTAAATGGCTGCAAATATTGGGCCAAAGCCAAAACATTCAACGTTATATGTTGCTGATGTCTGAATAAAATTGGACAAATAAAAAAGTCATGATAAACATGGCACATGGCTTTTGTCTGCGACAGGAATATTTGCTTCGTGGTTTTGTGCTCGTTAAAAAGTAAGCAGTTGAATAGCTTGAACTTCCATTATCGAGATCAAAGACGCATATGTAAACAATATTCTCATTAAGAGAAAATTTGGACGTAAAATTCTTTTGTTTTAGAATATTTATAATATTTTTTATAGAAAAATTCTTGTTTTTTATTTAATTTGCACAAGCAATTATCGTAATGATGGAATCGAATTTGCAGGGAGTGGCGGGAAGGGTTCAAACAGAACATCGACACAACATCTGTTGGGTAAATAATATAAAAAATGAAAGTTTTTAAGGATTTTCTCGAAATCCCTAGGCTACCAGTAGGAAATGTATTTAAAATGTAAGACATATCGTCTGAAAGAGGGTATGAATCGAAAGAACGCCAAGAAATGCTGCCAAGTGAACAATATGTACATTTTTATATATCATGCGATTTGTTCACTTTTAAATATCTTCCTTTTACTTTTTTTTATTTATATTACGTTCCTAATGCATTGAAAAAACTTCCATTGTTTATTCCTGTTTGTCTAGACGCAACATTTATGTAGACTAGTGTGAAATAAAAATGCGCAAGCATAAACATGCGAGAGCTTTAGGTTTACATATTATATCACAAAGTAGGAGTGAAAAACGAAGGATATTGACCTCAGCGGTTGAACCTTCCGAGGGCCGAGGTCCTCTCAATAAATACACAGAAATTAAAAACGTTAGAAGTTCGGAAACTTTTGTACGATCAATGATGATCATCTAAAATTATTCAAAAACATAACCAAAGACCCGTACATATCAGAATAGATGTGGCAAAGAGAATAGATATTGCAAACAGAATAGATGTTACAAAAAGACTCAAATGTATCTAAAGATACAAATAAGCAAACAATCCAACGTTTTATGTTCTTTCATAACTGTAAGAGTTTCAAAGATCCATAGAAATTGCTCAAGGTAATGTCAAAGGCCCTACCGAAGTACGTCTCAGACCAATCAAATCTAGAAAAGATTATATCCAAGGATTGGACTATTTTCTCCTAAAACCCTGAAACAAGTCTTCGCTTAAATTAAATTATCTACAACTTCGCCTTTGGAATCAGCTTTCTAACTCTCGTAGTTATGGATATTTGGGTTATCCTGCTCAATTATGGAAGTGGCCATATACCAGGATTGTGCCATATTTCCCCAAAAATCTGAAACACGCGTTCGCTTAAATTTAATTCTCTACAACTTCGCCTTTGGAAGCAACTTTCTAGCTCTCATAGTTCTAGAGATAATGGGTCATCCTGCCCAATTCTGGAAGTGACCATATACCAAGATTGGGCCATATTTTTCCAAAACCCTGAAACACGCGTTCGCTTAAATTTAATTCTCTACAACTTCGTCTTTGAAAGCAACTTTCTAACTCTCATAGTTATAGAGATAATGGGTCATCCTGCCCAATTATGGGAGTGGCCATATACCAGGATTGGGCCATATTTCCCCAAAACCCTGAAACACGTTTTCCCTTAAATTTAATTCTCTACAACTTCGCCTTTGGAAGCAACTTTCTAACTCTCATAGTTCTAGAGATAATGGTCATCCTGCCCAACTATGGAAGTGGCCATATACCACGATGGGGCCATATTTCCCCAAAACCCTGAAACACGTTTTCCTTTAAATTTAATTCTCTACAACTTCGCTTTTGGAAGCAACTTTCTAACTCTCATAGTTCTAGAGATAATGGTCATCCTGCCCAACTATGGAAGTGGCCATATACCACGATTGGGCCATATTTTCCCAAAACCCTGAAACACGTTTTCCTTTAAATTTAATTCTCTACAACTGCGCCTTTGGAAGCAACTTTCTAACTCTCATAGTTCTAGAGATAATGGTCATCCTTCCTAATTATGAAAGTGGCCATATACCACGATTGGGCCATATTTTCCCGAAACCCTGAGACATGTGTTCGCTTAAATTTAATTCTCTACAAATTTGCCTTCGACAGTAAATCTCCATATTGTATAGTTAAGAAAATTTAGACGAAAAACTGTTTTCGTATATGGCCAAGAAACTTAATTTAGTCCATTCAATTGGTCCCGGTGCCCAGACCCCTGACCCGATTCCCACAAAAAAATTTTCTCAGTTTTGTGACATCAAATGCTTTCATTCGACACCAAAATGAGGAATTTCCGTGCTATACTTGCTGAGATATTTCCGAAAAAGTTTCATCAACCCTCGAAAATTTCATGTCCGACTTCCACTTCTTCGACCATATCTCCGGAACTACTTGATCGATTTTGCTCATCTTCGAACCTGAATCATGGGAGGCATGTATCTTTCAGGGAAAAAAAAGTTTCGGGTGATAGGTTGAGCCGTTTGGCAAAAAAAATGGAGACGGACGAAGGGACATTTTTTTAAATGTTGATTCATCATATTTAGACGATAATAAATTCATCCCCCAAACTGCCACCTCAATCTACCCCATGTTACATTAAAATTGTTTGTAGTAAACCCAGATAACACAGATCACACTTTTTAATGTGGTTGCTCACTGAATGTACATTAAATGTGCAAAATCCAATGTCGTTGTCAATATGTACATAAGATGTACAAAAAAGGTGCATGTAAAGTGGTACATATTTCGACGTAAATCAAAAGCACATTTTTTGTGCCATTAAAGCTCGAAATTATTGCACTAGATCACAAGTACATTTTTCGCACATTTTATGTGCTTGATAAGGTGTACACTATTTCTACCACATTTAATGTACCAAAAATGTGCTTGTGATGTAGTACATTTTTTGATGTAAATAAAAAGCACATTTTTTGCGCTATTAAAAAACGAAATTATTGCACTAGATCACATGTACATTTTTCGCACATTTTATGTGCGTGATAATGTGTACACTATTCCTATCACATTTAATGTACCAAAAATGTGCTTGTGATGTACTTTCTATAATTTAACACTTTATACAAATTTAACACACCAACACATAAGTATCCGGTGACACAATTGATAAAGCAGTCGACTCATAATCCCGAGCGTCTTGGGTTCAAGCTCCGCAAATTAAAGAAATTTTTCTAAAAAAAATAAAGAAATGTAGATGGAGGACGTTGCGATCATCAGAATAAGAAAAAACGAAATGGAAAAGTCGGAAAACAAAATTAAATTTTCCTTTATTTTCTTGTATAACATTAGATGTACATTAAATGTGCTAGTAATTTACACTAAAATGTACATTAAACGTACATTAAATGTGTATTCAAAGTGTTTTAAATGTACATTAGATGTACATTAGATGCACATACATGTACCACACTTCAGTGTACATTTAATGTACATTAAATGGGTTCACATTTAATGTACATTTGATGTACATTAAATGCACTTCTCGTTCCAAAGAAAAGATGTAACGGTAAGGGCTCTTTTTAATATACATTATATGTCCTGGAACTGCAGCAGCACATATTCCGATGGCACTTTATGTACATTTCGTGGGATCAATTGTTATCTGGGAAACGTATAGGAACTTCGTACTTCGTACGGGTCCAACCAGTCATTTTTAGTAACGAAAATATTGCTGACAGGTGATGAAAATCCTAGATGAATTGTATCCGGTGCTTTATCCCTCAGGGTACTGTTAAGTAATTGAAAAAATGAAATATTTTTGTCTCGACTGATTCAAATAGTGCGCACGCTTTTTAAGGGGAAGTGTAGGTTAGAAAAAATAGGGCTGTCATACATCTGTGAAAACCCGGAGAGGGGATATAAAATCGTATGACACAAGTCTTGCCACACATACAGCCTAATTAAGTCGGCGCTACTGAGACTGACTTAAGCCTTTAAAACGACAACGAACCACATAAGTTGACATATTCTAAGCCTTGTTTTGCTCAGCCTTTTCAACCATTCGCGAGGAGTTTTTACGTCAATTCAAACTGTTAAACGAGTTGTTAACTTTTGTTGAAACTTTAATCTCAATAGTTTCGGTATTTTGGCGATTTTTTATTAATGTACATCACACGTCAAACTGGTTGAAATTTATCGTTTAAAAATGGTAAAAGTTGAAAACATTAATTCCAGAATGATAACTAAGTTTTCTTCAACTACAAAATATCTCATAAAAGTTTGTGAAACTTTACAACAAAAGTGATAGTTTGTACAAAGAAAAAGACGAAATACTAAAACACTAACAAAAAACTTGTTAATTCATTTACATTAAACAAATTTTCAACTTTGGCACGTTTTTGAGCTGAGCTCGTGCTGGAATATTTATGTTCCACGAAAAATTGATTTTGTTCAGCAATAAATCGAAGTTATGAAGATTTTCCATGAATCGCTTAACCAAGGGACAAAATTCTTAACAAGTTCTATCGTGAGTTACGAGTCCCGACTTTTGCGAATGTTAAGAATATTTCTCCACAATGGAACCATTCACCATTGTTTAACATGCGGACAATATTTAGCATATCTTAACACTTTAAATTAAAATAATTGAGAAAATGATAAGCATAAAATTGACTCGTATGGGGGCTTACGTGTTGAAACTATCTGGACAATTTATTAAATGAATATGGGGAGACAGCACACAATTTCATAAAATTACCTTCAAACACATGTCGGAACATACCTTTCGGGTGGTAAGTTTTATATGGCTCGAACAGCATGCATTCAAATGTGAAAATGCTTAGGAATAATAGATGAATGTTTTGTACATGAATGTTATGCAGTCTGAGAAATTCGATTCTTAAATAAACGGTTTAGTGAGTATTCGAGACGGTGTAGAATCGCGTATATCAAGTGGATGATAAAGATTATTTTGGTAGGAAATTGTCCCCAGATAACGGAATGAACGAGTTCGGGCTCACCCATTTTGAACGTGGTTAGGATACAAAATGTACACATATTTTAGTTCTTTTTCAGCAATTCGCCATTGTAGTAAGTTCTATTCAAAATCTCCTTAGTGTCTACTTTGTGGAAAATAGTGGTAGGTAATCGAGATCTTAAGTCAAATTTCGTTTTGTGACATATTTTACCTCATGAAATCGAAAGTTAGAATTCCAATTCAAGTTCTGTGAATCATGCCCGCAGCGGCAGCAAAAACCTTTGGGACAAGGAGCCATATATAGGCGAACTTTTGAGTTTTTTCCCCTCGCCCCCCTCCATTTATTTACAAAAAACAACGTCGCAGCAGCTTTGCAACGAGCCCAGACTCATCAAAATCAGCTGGAAATTGGCTGAGAAATCGAGGTTTGAAAATAACATTTTTGAATGGAGAATCAATTTTTCCATTCTTCTCATCATTATGAAAACTTTTTTCTGATTTCTGGTCGATCTCGAGAACTAGACAGCCGATCTTCCTGAAATTTCCAGGGAACGCCAGTCTCGACCCCAAATGAAAAATTTCATAGGCCGCTTTTCCGGAAAAATTCTGGAAAAGCCGTGGCATGTGGAAAAGTGGTCAATTTTGAGGGTTTTTTTAGGTAACACTCGGAGTTTTCGAATTTTAGCTCCGGAGTGACAATAGCTAGAGAGTTGGTTTCTTCGGGAAAGTGATAGAGTTTGGTCAGGAGAATTTTTTGGGATCTTAAGAAAATGGCTGCCAGCAGTCAAACCGGTGCCATCCTGAATTTTCCCAAGCAATAAATTAGGTTTTCGAATATTAGCTCCGGAATGATAACACTTAGAGAGTTGGTTAATTCTAGAAAGTTATATCGTTTGGTCAGGAGAATTTTTTAGTATCTTAAGAAAACGCCCGCCCGCTGTCATAGCGGCGCCGTCTTGGATTTTCGTTTATGCTTCATAGGTTTTCGAATTTTAGCTCCGGAATGACACTACTTAGAGAGATGATTTCTTCTAGAAAGTTGTAGAGTTTCATCAAGAGAATTTTTTGCGATCATAAGAAAAAGGCTGCCAGCAGTCATAGCGGCGCCATCTTAGATTTTCGTTTTTGATTTTTCGGTTTTCGAATTTTAGCTCGGGAATGACACTACTACATAACTATACACCAGCTGTTCGTCGACTTCAAACAGGCGTACGATTCTCTATATAGAAATGAATTATTCGGAATTATGATGGAATTTGGCATCCCTGAAAAGCTGACAAGACTAGCAAAAGCAACGCTTACTGACACGAAATGTAAAATACTGATCAACAACACCCAATCAGACCCTTTCGACATCGATTCTGGAGCAAGACAAGGAGACAAACTGTCAACAATTTTTTTCAACCTAGCGCTGGAAAAAGTTGCTCGATCAATGTCAATAAACTGGGAAGGCACCATCTTCTACTCTTCCAAACAAATGACTGCTTTTGCAGACGACACGGACCTGGTAGGAAGAGGAACTCTGGCGGTAAAGGAATCCTTTGTTGAGATGGACAAGGAAGCAAGTAACGTCGGTTTGTTAGTGAACGAAAACAAGACAAAGTATATGACGCTGGACAGGAAACATGGCTCGAGGGTTGGACAAAATATCACAATGGATAATTACAACTTTGAAGTCGAATCGTTCAAATATCTTGGGTCCATACTCAACGTCACAAACGATATTGAGGAGGAAATCAAAATGAGAATCATTCAAGGAAACAGATGTTTCTTCGCGTTGAAACACCTTTTCAGAAGCTCGTTAGTTTCCCGTGCAACGAAGCTGCGCCTCTACAAAACTATTATCCGACCCATTGTCATGTATGGAAGTGAAACCTGGCCACTAACTATGAAACATGAATCAACAGTAAGCTGTTTCGAGAGAAAAATCTTGAGAGCAATATGTGGACCAATACATGAAAATGGGGTGTGGAGAATAAGAACGAATCGAGAGCTAAGGGACATATTCGGATCGGAAACAATCATCGGAAGCATCAAAGCAGGCAGACTGAGATGGGCGGGACATGTTGCTAGGATGACTGATGATAGAACTGCGAAGAAAGCACTCGATAGAAATTTTGACGGAACCAGAGCAAGAGGAAGACCTAGGAAAAGATGGATAGATGGTGTGGAAGAAGACCTGCAAAAACTAGGAGTCACAGGTTGGAGAAGCCTGGCCGAGGATCGTCTTCAATGGAGACAAGTTGTGGAGTCAGCCAAGACCCGCTTGGGTTAGAATGGCTGTTAAGAAGAAGA
>CM055406.1:60911142-60963840 GCA_029228625.1 Pseudolycoriella hygida
CAACTTTGCCTTTGAAAGTAAGTCTCTGTATTGCGTATTTAAGCAAATACTGAAAAAACACTATCTCTTATCATTTTGGGCAGAGAAATTTATTTTCGCCCATTCCATGGCTCCCAGTGCCCAGACCCCTGACCCGATTCCAACAAAAAAAAAATCCCCAGTTTTTTGGTATCAAATGCTTTCATTTGACACCAAATTGAGCAATTTCCGTGCTTTACTTGCTGAGATATTTGCGAAAAAGTTTCATCGACCCTCGAAAAACCATGTTTTTGGTCACTTCCTCGACCATATCTCCGGAACCACTTGATCGGTTTTGCTCATCTTCGAACTTAAATCATGGGAGGCATGTACCTTTCAGGGAAAAAAAAGTTTAGGCTGATCGGTTGAGCCGTTTGGAAAAAAAAGTGGAGACGGACGGACAGACGGACATTTTTTTTATTGCTGATTCGACATATTTAGACGATAATAGATGCATTCCCCCAGCTCCTACCTCGATCTACCCCATGTTACAATAAAATTGTTTGTAGTAAACGTATAGGACCTTTGTACTTCGTACGGGTCCAATAATAAATTTACTTGCCCGACTAAAGATACCTGTTCCCACATTTATTCAATTGATTTTTTTGCCATTTTTCGGTTCGGCACTATATAACATCAATATTGTCTGCTCTACTCAACCGATTTCTGAGATATTTGCTGTTCTGGAATCTCTAACTCATACCCTAGGTGTGTGATAAATTTTATTTAAAAATATGGCCCTAAGGTGTCGTTTTAGAATTTTGAAAGTTTTCCACAGACCGAAATTTGCTCCGCCGATGAACGCTGACCCTCCCAAAAAAATTCATTTTCGAAAGTTTTCATCCAGATTTTATTTTTCCCTACTCAGATCAATTGTAAAGATTGTCGGAAAAATAAAATAGCGTTGAAACATTCGACCACTAATTTTCGACAAATCTCAGTAGGAGCAAAACTACTGAAAGTGGTCCAATCCGACATCATCGATTTTGCGCAGATTGGTATCGCACCAAAAAAATGTTTTATACTGATTTTCGGTACCTTTAAGAGATAAGAATTTTTTGTGGACCCCTTCCATTTCGATTCGCAGACCATCGCACACCCCTACTCCACAGCCCGAACCAGTCAACATATTTTGACTAATTTAATTTTCGTGATTTTTTGATGTCCATAACTTTTATTTTAAATATTCAATAGAGATTTCCGTTCTAATTTCGCAGAGATTTAAGTGAAAAAGTTCCACCAACCTCCAAAAAACCATGTTCGTTACCACTTTTTCGACCATAACTTTGAAAGTTTTCGACCGATTCCGCCCAAAATCATTCTTGTTTTCAATTTTCTAATTATCTTTCAGGAAAAAAAAAGTTTATGAAAATCGGAAAAGATTTACTCGAGTTATGTTCAAAAGACCAAAAACCACTTAAACGGCCCTAGCTCGGCGGCCCTTGGGCCGACAGTGCCCAGATTCAATCCCATAAAATTACCTTTCAGGGTATGGTGCAACAATTTATGGAAGAAACTTTTCTGGCTTTGAGTCCTTGGACTTAGCTAGGGCACTAAAACTGAGTATATGCTAGGACAATACGTGTTTTTTGTACAAAACTCGAGTAAATCTTTTCCGTTTTTCATAATTGTTTTTTCAATCGACAGGTCGAAAGCCCATCAATTTGTAGAAAAAACTTTTTTGAGAACTGACGAGATGGAAGTCAAAACAATTTTCTGTGACATCACGAATCCTTCAAGAAAGTCATTTTGGTGCGATTTTTTTCTTGCTTTTAATGAAAGGCATGCAGTTCTGGAGTACAGTCTTGAAGTCAACGTGGGGAAGCGCGAAGCGATTCTGTAAGGACTTCAGTAACATTGAAACGCTTTAGAGTATTTACTTCGCATACCTTGCCTATTTAGAGATCGAAAGTCATCCAGTGAATTACGGACTGTATGAACCCGCCAATCGCATTTCGAGAGTGTTCAATATATTTCCTGATTCATATGTTTCATCTTTTACACGTAGAGCATTTTGTTCGGCAATAAAATCAAAGGAAATGTCGAAGGAAGCATTAAAAAGAAATGGACTCAGTGTGACTACCAGCTGAAATATTTCTTCTTTCTTTTCGCAAATATTTTGATTTGTTCTCGCTTCTTTTCGTCAAAGTCTCTAAATTGTTCTTTATTTTTTTGTTCTTGCTTCATGCTGCATCGATTCGAACGGATACGGCCGGCCACATACCCATTCACCAGCTACACTTACTGTACACAACTGATACAGTGGAACGTTCGGGACGAATAATTGAAGAAGCAAAGAACGCGTCGATACTGATAACTTATAATAAATTGGAAAAAAATTCTTTCAATCAGCCATTGGGCTTATTACCGTTTGCCACGAAATAACATACTTTTTCGCAACCTGTCGACGTCGACACCCATCCGACCTTTGCTTATGAAAAATATAATTTTTTTTTTCGTTTAGAACAAACAGACAGAAGTAGTATTCAAGTGTCGAATTGACGAAGAATTAGCCATCTGTTACAATACATGTTCCCATTTTTCAACAAACATTCGTCATCGCCTGATGAAACTTCGTTAATAAAAAATTTTGGCGAACTGTAATTTTGAGTAAAATCTAAAGCCATTTTCATTCTTTAACAGTAACCCAAATTAAGCGGAGGTCAAAAATGGTGAGCCAACAATTTTACTAATCTACGAATTAATTTCCTTATAAAAAACATTTTAGAAATTTTTCCACTTGCTATTTCTTGCCACAGTGGCCAGTTGCATGGTCATTGGATCATTGGCTGAAGCTGAATCCGCTGAATCTGCCGAGTCGGCTGAGTCTGCCGAGTCTGCTGAGTCTGCCGAGTCGGCTGAGTCTGCCGAGTCGGCTCAGTCTGCCGAGTCGGCTCAGTCTGCCGAGTCGGCTCAGTCTGCCGAGTCGGCTGAGTCTGCCGAGTCTGCCGAGTCGGCTGAGTCTGCCGAGTCGGCTGAGTCTGCCGAGTCGGCTGAGTCTGCCGAGTCGGCTGAGTCTGCCGAGTCGGCTGAGTCTGCCGAGTCGGCTGAGTCTGCCGAGTCGGCTGAGTCTGCCGAGTCGGCTGAGTCTGCCGAGTCGGCTGAGTCTGCCGAGTAGGCTGAGTCTGCCGAGTCGGCTGAATCTGCCGAGTCGGCTGAGTCTGCCGAGTCGGCTGAATCTGCCGAGTCGGCTGAGTCTGCCGAGTCGGCTGAATCTGCCGAGTCTGCTTAATCTGCTGAGTCTGCGGAGTCGGCTGAGTCTGCCGAATCCGGTGAGTCGGCTGAGTCCGCTGAATCGGCTGAAGCTGCCGAGGCGAAGGAGGCGGCTGAGGCGGCCGAAGTTCTAGACATTTTACTTTCAGCTGTTTCAACTGCTGGTGGTGTAATAGGTACACTCGTAAGCACATTTTTAAGCTAAGCTTTATAATAGTATATTATAATACAAGGGGTATAATCAAGTAATTATAGTCGAGGTTGGCAAAAGTTCGAGGGGCGTTAGCCCCGAGAATTTTTACCCACCGAGACTATAATTACGCGATTAATCCCCTTGTATTATACGATAGTTTATCACATTTGAGCCTATAATGGCCAATTATGCAAAAAAAAAAATAACAACAAAATTAACATAAATCAAAAATTTCGTATAAAAACACTGTTGCAAAAAATTTCGTCTAGATTGATTTTTCGATTTAGTTTGCGGTTGTCATAACAACACACGTTTTATTCTCATTTTTTAAAGAATCGGGTTATAATAGCGTCATTACAACCCTGCTTTTAACAAGAAAGTCAACTATAATAGGCCGATTATAGCCCTATTATTAGGGTAATAATTGACTTATTATAGGCTCGAATGTGATAAAGGCCTTTAACGCTGACATTAGGAGAACCAATATTCGTAAATCGTTTGTGTGATTAAAAAATGGAAACGAATTATATGAAACATTTAACTTAAAAAACGATTTTTCATTCTACATCAACTACGCGAGCATGAAATAAACGAATGAAGGTAGAGATTACGGATCAGACGACGTTTTATAGACTGATCTTTACAACTAGTTGGAGTTGGCGCTTCAACGCGAGAAAAATCTACACTCAAAAAGTTGGTCGCACGAATTGCAAGAAAGCCTTTTCCTTACGTAAATAGTTTACTCGTTAATAATTACGCATATCGATTATGGTGTAGAAATATCAAATATGCAAACATATACTTTATCCGTCCGTCCGTGAACATCAGTAAATTCTTGACCGGTTTTCAAAATCAGTTTTCCAACGAAAGATAATCGAAAAAGTGCATTAATTTGTCAAGAATTTTCAAAAGTTTTTTTTTAAACTGCAATGTCTACAAAATTCATATTGTCGAAAATTGATAGTATCACCCCAAAGCCAATTTTCGAAATACACTTGGTATGAAGGAAAATCAATTAGTTTGAGCTGACGACACGGTACGTCAATTGCAACAAGCAATTTTACAAAAAATATCTCAAGTCCTCTCTGGAAACAGAGAGTTTTGTTTTATCAAAAAATTGATGCGGCAAGAAATTGTACAAGTCAATTCATCTTGAAATTTTGTATATTTTGACGTAAGTCGGCGTTCTATCGTCCGCTGCAACAAAAATATTGTCCGTGAAATGATAATATCTGCATCGGGACAATATAATCACTACAATAATACAGCCGTGCCGCTTTAGCAATGGTTTTCATATCTATGATAAGAAGCCAATATCCGTCTGTTACCATAATCACAATAGAACGGAAAAATAAAAGCGATTAACGAATATCATGATGTTACTTGTTTTTGAGATTCGGTTCGAAGTTTATTCCAACCATTTTTATAAGATAAATAAATTGTTGTCCTTCAGAAAAAACGAATTCATTTAAACAAATACAACGTGACGATATTAGCCATATATGTTAAAATATTCTCCCATATTTCAACAAATGTTCGTCAAATTCTCAAGCAACGTGGTTCATATCATCTTTTAAATTGACGAACTGTAATTTCAAATAAGACTAAAGCCATTTACGAGTTAATTTACTTATGAGAGATCTTCAGTTTGCTATTTCTTGACATATATGAACATTGGGTCAACATGGCACTGTTGAAAGACATTTATGGCTGGATCACGAGAGTGTCAAACTATAAAAATTTACATCGTATTTTATTCACAGCAATTTTCGTCTTAATTTTATTAGACCTGTACGTCGTAACAAACACCTCATCAAAAATTTTCTAATTCTGACGAGATTTGGTCTCTATCTTTCGAAAAATATTTGAAATGGAAACTTCGATTACCATAGGTAGAAATGACGCCCTATTCCAACTATGGCCAAAACCTCAGAAAAAGTTCACTTTTCTGATCCATACAGAATCCATCATAATATGAAAGATTTATCTCAATATTAGTATAGGTTTGTAGGCCCGACTATGCACTAGTAATCCGTACATACTAACGTTACATATAACTTGAGTAACATATAATAATGACTAAATGAAAATGTCCTTACATTTTTCGTTGGACCCCAATTACTCTACTTTGAGGGGTGATGGACACTCAACCAGGCCATATTCTGCAACAGCACACTAAGCCTAACATTGGGCAATGAAGCGTAATAATTTTTCAACACTTTCAGTTTTCACACGAAAAAATTTAAAACTCAAAACAATCTTCGCAAAAAGACACGAATGTTAAATTTTTGCAGCATAAAAACTGAAACTACAGAAAAATTATTTCGTCGTTGGGTCTGGCATTTGTGACGCGATTTTTTGAACACAGGGTAACGTTGTCGTCAAGGAAATGTATGCGTATTTTCAGCGCAAGCGTCACCTCCACTGATATCATTAATTTTGGAAGTAGACATTAGGGACTGAGTCACACTTTACCTTTTAAAAGTTTTTTGTTGTGATATCATTAATTTTGGAAGTGGACATTAGGGACTGCGTCACACTTTACCTTTAAGAGGTTTTTGTTGGGTCTATCGATTCCGACGAAAAAAAATTTTTTGGGAAAACTTTCGCCTCAATTTTGGCCAACTTCGGCGCCTCGGCGACCCCACTTTCTATTCATCAAAATGATGCGCAAGTCAATATCTATCGATTCCGACGAAACAAATTTTTTGGCGAAAACTTTCGCCTCAATTTTGGCCAACTTCGGCGCCTCGGCCACCCCACTTTCTATTCATCAAAATGATGCGCAAGTCAATATCTATCGATTCCGACGAAAAAATTTTTTTGGCGAAAACTCTCGTCTCAATTTTGGCCAACTTCCGCGCCTCGGCGACCCCGCTTTTTATTCATCAAAATGATACCCAAGTCATCTATCGAACTTTCCCGAAGGAACCAACTCTCTAGCTATTCTAATTCAGAAGATAGCAAAAATTCCAAGATGGCGTCACTTTGACGGTTGGCAGCCATTTTCTTAGGATAACGAAAAAATTCTCCTCACCAATCTCTATAACTTTCCCGAAGAAACGAACTGTCTGGCTATTCTAATTCAGAAGATAGCAAAAAATTCACCCGGCAGCCATTTTCTTATGATCCCAAAAAATTCTTCTGATCAAACTCTATAATCGCTCAGAACAAACCAACTCTCTAGGTATTGTAACTCCGGAGCTAAAATTTGAAAACACAAAAAAACGTAATTGATTGCTTAGGAAAATTCAAAGTGGCGCCTTTTTGACACCCGGCAGCCATTTTCTTATGATCCCAAAAAATTCTCCTGGTCAAACTCTATAATCGCTCGGAACAAACCAACTCTCTAGGTATTGTCACTCCGGAGCTAAAATTCGAAAACTCCGAGCACTACGTGAAAAACCATGAAAATTGACCACTTTTCCACACTTTCCGACTTTTCCAGAGTTTTCCCGGAAAAGCGGCATATGAAATTTTTCAATCTGTACCGATTCTGACGTTCCCTAAAAATTTGATGCAAATCGGCTGTCTAGTTCTCGAGATCGAAAATTATTAATAGGAACATTAGATAGATAGAACATAGATATATAGAAACCGACAGATCAGAAAAAAAGTTGTCATAATAATGAGAACAATGGATTTTGGTAAGATGTATGGAAAAGTACCATCTTCAAACCTCCACATCTCAGCCAATTTTCAACCGATTTTGATGAGTGAGGGCTTGTTGGAAAGCTGCTGCGACGTAGTTTTTTTTAAAAATAATTTGGGAGGGGGAGGCGAGGGGAAAAAACTAAAAACTTCGCCTATACATGGTGTCTTGTCCCAAAGGTTTTTGTATGGAGGTTTTTGGGTTTGTGGACGTTTTTTTTGGGTTGTGGGGACTGCGTCACGCTCTCCGCTACCGCTCCGAGCATGATTGCGTCGTACATTGCTTGACAGATAATGAGAATAATTTCTCCTAGCACTCTCTCAATTGTATTCCTCCAGTCTTAAAGTTCTTACTCGCTCAACGTCGTAAAGCGTCATTATCTAATAAGTAAAGAGAGACGAACACAACAATTAGAAGAGATAGGCTACATGAACAGTTTCAATTTTTTCTGTATCCAGTTAGGTACCGGTGATCTATACTGATGCGCACTGAGGAAAATATCTACAAGCGACGTAAGAATTGTGTTTATAATATACGCCGCCGACGTATTATATACGCGTTGAATGTATTATCAACCCTATTTGAGTATTGTGTAGTATGACATACGTAACGAACGTGTTATGAGCGGCGTATATTTTAAACACAATTCCTACGTCGCTTGTAGGTATTTTCCTCAGTGAGTACGGGTCCCTTGCATATTTTTTTCTGTTTCTCCCCCTTCCCTCCCTAGTCTTCCCAAAAAGCCTATCTAAAATTCTTCTTATTTCTTCCAAACGGTCCGTTAGTCATATAGATCGATTCACTTGAGAGAATTCGGAAACGAACGAAGAGACCGGCTTCCAAAACACGGGAGAACGATCGAAGATTTTGCAAACGATTCAGAATTCTCTCGTCGAATCGGCCTATTGAAAAGTCGGCGCCATAACTTCGGCATGTCACTGCAGAAGGCTCATGCGATTTCTCATCAGAATGTTTTTGCTACAACAGCACAGCAACTACATCTAATTGATCTGAAATGAACATTTAAAAGCGGTACACTGTATTTGGTTCGTCGTCGTACTGTATAAAGTCGTTAGTACATCGTCCCGTTTTTGACTGTTGATCATTTTGGTTGATTTTATTTTCTTTAGACTTATTCGTTCTGGAGTAATAGATTCCAGCAGGCCCTTTTGAAAAATTGATGAAAACAAGGTTTTTTTACATGTTCAATAAATGCATCTGTGTTTGCCAAATTGTTTGGGGACATTATACAAACATTTTTCATTTGAAAATGACAACAAATTTTTGTTGATCCGGCAAGGAGATGTTTGTGCCTCCATACACATTTTATAGTAGTGTCAGAAATCACAGAGCAGAAAAGTTATCAATTCCAGTAGTTTCTGTTTAGTTTTAGTGAATTGACGTATTTAGTCGAAACATAAAGTCATAAGGGACCGTTCATAAAGGATGTCACGCCGAGGGGGGAGGGGGGTCTAGGACATCCGTGACAGAGCGTGACAGGGGGAGGGGGGGGGGGTTCGAGAGATGCGTGACGTCACGCTAACTACAATACAAGTAGTTGTACCCGTACGTCATAAGCTTCGAACGCCGAATTCGGGTCGGGCGAGGCGCAACAGTGAAAGGAGACACTTAATCATACAATCGAGCGTAGGGCTTACGCTAGACCCATACGATTCGTGTCAAAAGAACAGTGATTGCAAAATCATGATCGAGAGACCCAATCTCTCAAATTCAATACGAAGGATATCAAGGTTGGTTCAGATTTGGCCGAAAAATAGGGGCACAGACGAACAGTGTGAACAGGATATTTTTTGCAGATTTCGTTTTTACAACCCAATGTTACAAACGTAGTGACAAACAGTGTAGACACTTACTTCATACGGGTCTAAAAAACAGCTATGTAGATCAGTCGGGAGAACAACAACTGACCCACACAACTGTGAAACTCTGTTACCGTAAGGTCGGGCGAATTTCCGAAAATGGTTCTATTCTGTTAACTTTTGTTCTTCTGTCATGCAACGTACATACTCATTATCAGTGCTAATTTAGTGCTAATACTTCTTGAAATTTGAGTGTCATGCTAATTGTTAAATTAGCGTGACGTCACAACGAGGGGGAGGGGGGTAAGAGGCTGGCGTGACAGGGAGGGAGAAGGGGGGGGGGGTACGAAAAAAGCCGATTTTGGCGTGACATCCTTTATGAACGGCCCCTAACGCTGCGTCAGAACATGTCACAAATTTTGTTCAGAACGTTGATTGTCTCAACGTTATTTTCATTTCTTTGCATGTTCTATGGTCTAAATCAACTATAGGTAGGGACAGTAAAATTGTTCAATCCCTAACAAAAAGTATTTTCACTCTATCAAGTGAAGAAAGTCGAAGTGCTCCGAATATGTTAATTAAATGAAAATGGTCAAGTGACCCTAGACTTAAGTATTATATACAAGGATCTTAAAGCGAATTAAATCAGAATAAATACAAACGTTAAGCGGGCAACATGCCCTAAATAAAGTATTTCATTCTCGTAGAATCACTGGCACCTGAGTGTTGGGGAGAATATCCCTCCAGTGAATTAGAAAGGTGACCAACGGAAGGTCACATAAAATTCGAATTAATCCTACAGCTGGTAGTTGTAGGCTCTGGATTCAACATATGGTGACCCCGACGTGACCTTTTGTTGGTCACTATCAAATAGGCGCGGATGTTCTGGTAGCACCAATGCATATAAGATAGTCATTGGTCTGAGAACATTAACAAATTATAGGTCGTTCGAAAATATAAATGTTGATTGTATGGTTGGAGACATGCAATTAACTAGTTTAGACAGCCAGGTCGATTCCGTAAAGTCGAAGAAGAAGTGGTTGGTCGATTCCGTAAAGCCGAGGAAGAAGTGGTTGATCGACTCCGTAAAGCCGAAGAAAAAGTGATTGGTCGATTCCGTAAAGCCGAAGAAGAAGTGGTTGGTCGATTCCGTAAAGCCGAGGAAGAAGTGGTTGGTCGATTCCGTAAAGCCGAGGAAGAAGTGGTTGGGTTGATTCCGTAAAGCCGAAGAAGAAGTGGTTGGGTCGACTAAGCCGAAGAAAAGTTGTTGGTCGACTCCGTAAAGCCGAAGAAAAAGTGATTGGTCGATTCCGTAAAGCTTGGTCAGCTTGATATATGGATGTTCGGGATCGTTAATTTTTACTCCATAAAAATGGTGGGAGTATGTTGAATCCCGAACAAACGTTAAACGGGCAACATGTCCTAAATGAAGTATTTCATTCTCGTAGAATCACTGGCACCTGAGTGTTGGGGAGAATATCCCTCCAGTGAATTAGAAAGGTGACCAACGCAAGGTCACGTAAAGTTCGAATTAATCCTACAGTACATAACTCAAGGTGCAAATGAAAAGTCACGTTTATCATTGACCTCGACTTTGCCCGTTTTCATCTGTAGTAGGGTGGTCCAAAAATGTGTGGAAAAATTAAAGGGTCGAAAAGTTTGGGCTACCAGCGTTAAAACGAATGTAAATGGGCCCCTGATAAAAAGTGTCTATGTCTATGACGCAACTCAATCCGGAGTGATCCAGGGGTTCCGCAAAATCAAAATAGTCAAAAAATCCCAAAAACAGTGAAAAACGTAGACTTTTGCGAAATTGCATGAAACTAGTACAAGGGTAGGAGTCATGTTCAGGCAAGTTTAATGAAATCCGTTCAGAATAGTCCGCAGAGAACGTTTTTACATCACACAACAATGGAAATACTTCGGATCGACTATGGCGCCGTTTGTGGCGCCTCACTCCTTGTCCAATTGTGTTCAAAATGTAACTTTTACTTCGGAAAATTTACGAAAAATGTATCGAGAATGTTCCACCATGTAATAAATCATTTTCGCAGGGGGCGTAATGCCCAACTTTCGCGAGGGGCGAAGGATATGCTTTTAATTGAATACAAATGTATTTGTTTGAATCGATACGAGGGTTTTTAACACGACAATCTCAAGGTTTGACAGGAGATGTATGTAATATGCATATTATACACCAGAGTGATATAAACAAATCGGTTAATACTCACGACTCAATCATTCTTCAAAGGATTATTATAGGATAGAGTCACATTACTGTGTTGTGTAATCAGTACAATGTATGTTCTTTCGGAGAAAAAGATATCATATAAGGTTAAATATTTCTCAATCGAAACCAAGTAAGACATGTACGTACGTGTATATATAATCAAATGGTATCGTTGTAAACAAGCGTTGATAAAGCTAAGTATAAAAGTAAAAAAAACTTGTATAACAATACTCTTGATGTGACTCTTGTGTTAAGTTTACCATATATGGGATATTGGCGCCTTCCTCATCTCAAATTATTGCATATTTAACATTGGTTATTTCGAATTTGTTGGTTCATTATTTCACAATGTCAGTGTGATGTGTTATTCTTTTCGTAAATCCAATTAAATATTCATACAGAATGCCTAAGCATCATTTTGGCTCGAATATAAAAATATAAATATTCAGAAATAATACGCGCATAATTAATTAACGCTTTTTTTATAAAAAGAAAAAAATGTATCGTTTAGTGTTGATCATATGAAATTTTTCGTGTAGGCGGTAAAGCCAAGTCGTGAAATTTCCATTGGTATACGCGACATATTTATTTAGAAACTATTGCGTAAAACTTGTTTTGTAAAATAATTTGTTTACGTTTTTGTATTTAATAAAATTCAACTATTTGAAAACGTTTCTTCTCATTTTCGAAAATGGTTTTCATTTATTAAGTAAAATACTAATTAATTAAGTAATTTATGCTTACAGATTTTCTGCACATTTACATTCGTAATATCCACTCAACATTTGTAATGCGACGGATGCAACAACTATTTTTAGTAATTTATATTAACTTTTAAAATACGTTAATCCACATAGAGAGTTTGCTGTAATAAGGAAATTGTAACAATGTTGTAGCAAGTTTATTCTGTGCTTCGTAAGTACTTTTAAAAATAAGCGAAAAAACGCATCGTTGAGGGTCGAAATGTAAGGACATATTCAGCAGGCCAGTGTTGTATTCGCTACCGGTCTTTCAAAAAAACTTAGCCTCTCTACTATCCGCTAATTTAAAAAAAATTTTGCTAATCTTCGCTAAATTAAAAATTAAAAATGCAGCAAAAAAGTATATAAAATTGATGTCAGAGTCGATATGCTATCACGATAGTGTTAGTGCCGTGACTAAAGCAGGGCTTATTATTCGGCATTCTAATTCTTAAAAATTCCTAAAATTCCCAAAATTCTTAAAAAGTTTTCAAAAAATTCTTAAAATTCCGAAAAAATTTATTTTAGTAATTTTAAGAATTTCGAAAACTTTTTAAAAATTTTGGGAAATTTAAGAATTTTTTAAGAACAAGTAAGGCCACTAACGTGGCAAACCCGTTACTCATTTTTGTTTATACTAAAATAGAGGTCCGCCCGGAAAACGCTGGCGGCTCGGCCCGACCCGACCCGAACCCGATCCGAAATTAAAACTCGAAGCAAGACCGACCGGGATTTTCTAAGCTCGAAAGCCCGAAACCCTAACCCGTGAAAAGTAGTTCGGGTTCTGGTCGGGTTCGAGTCGGGTCGGGTTCGGGCGGGCTTTTTTTTCGAATTTCGGGTAACCCGCTCACCTCTAATACAACATTGTTTTATAGTCGATGTGATTTGAATATTCTAGGGTGCATCATTTTCAAAAAAAATGTTTGTAGCATTATTATCGAACCCGAATCGTGAACCAGATAAAAAGTACACCCGAAACCGACCGACCGGGATTTTCTAGACCCGAAAGCCCGAAACCCAAACCCGTGAAAAGTAGTTCGGGTTCGGGTCGGGTCGGGTTCGGGCGGGCTTTTTTTTTGAATTTCGGGCAACCCGCTCACTAGAGATGAGCGGGTTGAGGTTTTTTCGAAACCCGCCCGCCCACAACCCAACCCAAAATCGGTTTTTGAAACCCGCCCAAATTCGACCGGTTTTCCAAACCGCCCGCCAAAAACCCAACCCAAAATCGATTTTTGAAACCTGTCCAAATTCAACCCGAAAAATTTTAAACCCGCCCGCCCAGAACCCAATTCAATTTGAATTTTTAATTCTCAGTCCGAATTAACCCGAAAGAAATGAATGCCAAGCCCAAGTTTAACT
Source organism: Pseudolycoriella hygida (assembly GCA_029228625.1). Taxonomy (NCBI): domain Eukaryota; kingdom Metazoa; phylum Arthropoda; class Insecta; order Diptera; family Sciaridae; genus Pseudolycoriella; species Pseudolycoriella hygida. Next base: position 60,924,368 of record CM055406.1, read on the forward strand.
TTTCGTTGAATTCACGAGCACATTTGGATATTTCTTTTTAAGTTTAAGAACATTTACATCAGGATTTTGATGGGGATTTTTATAAACGTAAATATTGGTCATATGATAGAAAGAGCGTTCGGAGCTTTCGATTTCAATGGCAAATGTATAATAATTTCAGATTCTTTCACTTGCACGAAAAAATAGGTTCATAAAAGCATGTCATAAACATGGGTAGCCAGAATGGCCTTTTTCCAAGATTAAGATGAAGTAAATATTTGCTTGTGACGGATTTACAAGTCAAATCTTAAAAAAGACAGTACAGGATAAGTTAAGGACTCTGCCCAGGAACATTTTCAACTAAATTTTTAAGTGTCGCGCCATACTGAATGATTTTTCATGACTTAAGGAGTCGAAAGGAGAAAAAAAATTCTCTTCCGAAAAACCAGCCAAAGAATGTTAAAGTTGATAATGTTAATATGACGTTGTAAACAAACGAATATATATTTTTGATAAATTACTTTTTCTCACAAAGTTTTGCGAAAATCTTTTAGTAGTGTGCTCCTGAAGCACAACTTATGCGTAAGATGATGAACGCGATATTCATTTTTGCCAGCACGTTCATCATTAGTACAACAGTTTGCAGCCAACTTATAGTAGTGTACTTTTTACGCGCTAACATTTTTGATATTGTTGATTGTTCCGAGTTCCGAGAGTCATTTACGAGAAAAGTCAAATAAATTGCTGTTAATAAGAAAATAATTAACATGTTGAGAATGCAATGAAAATTTCGGGTTCAATCGGGTTGACGACTTCAAAACCCGCCCGCCCGTAACCCAACCCAAAATCGATTTTAAAAACCCGCCCAAATTCGGCCCGACAGTTTTCAAACCCACCCGCCGAAAACCCATTGGGTTGGGTTGGGTTTCGGGTTGAGCCGAAAAATTGGGCGGCCCGCTCATCTCTACCGCTCATCTCTATACTAAAACAATGAACATATGCTACGCGAACTTGTACGAAAGCCTACGTCCGTCGCAAGGGATGAAGTTTAACATATTGATTAAATATTAAATAAATATTAAAATTAAATAGTGATTACGTCCTTACTTTATTGCATTGGAGATTGCCCAAAAGGCAATATTGAAAAACCCCTACGAAGCAACGGTGCGAAAAATCTTTCTAACCCCCACTAAATCCCTCGAACTGGGGCTGGCCGGCCCATCCAATAGGCCTCGGACCTATACTTCCATGTGCACATATTTCTCTGCAACATAGCAAAAGAAATTATTGGGCCAGGGCAGAGCTTAAGACCTGCCAAGGGCGTAGAGAGCAAGCGTAGAGAGAGGACAAAAATGTTCCACCCTATTTTGTCTTCAACATAGCAAGAAAATTTTCTTGGCCAGGACGAGCTTAGTACCGACCTGTGGCCCTAGTAGAGGCCTTGGACCTAAATTTTTCCTTCAAAACGGTTAGGTATTCATTCACCTCTTAAATAGAGAAAGAATCATAAAATTCGGATGTAATTTTTGAATCTTTGAATATTTTTTGTTTAACCTTGTCGCTAATTCAGTTTTTTCGGCGAAATTTGTTGAAATTTGACGCTAATTTTCTCTAAGTTTTTTTTTTCTTAGGACGGCAGTGTAGGGTCCCACTCGATGCCTCATTTTTAGAAACGAAGCTAAGTCCAACCACCCAAACTAAAAAAATTTTCTTTCATGAATTGTTGGGTACTCATTGACGTTTCCAGCGAATAAAATTTATGAAAATCGGATAAGATTCAATCGAGATATGTCAAAAAAACACGTAGATCCTTGCGGATTCGGCATCTAAGGACCATGACCATGCTCCCCTCCTACTCGCCCCCTCAAATCGACCGGTTATGCATAGAAGACGTACTTCGTACGAGTCCAAAAATGTGTGGTGTATGCAAAAGAGGTGTTATCACCCATTGCAAGGTCTAAGGAGCCGAGCCCCTAGAGGTGTTTGGGCCAGAGCGCGATGCACGTAATTCCGCCTGCAGGGTGTAATCTAGCCCGCCGCAGGCGTAATCTAGCCAGCAACAGGTCTGATCTAGCCCGCCGCAGCCGCGGGGATGAGGGGGCAAATCACCCCAATACGATTTCATTATCCTTTTTAAAAAATAAAATACGTTTTAATGCAAAATAAAAAAAATTAATTAAAATTTTTTGTGTACAAAATGTAATTTTTGTGTACAAAATCATTTTTGGCTGTGTACAAAAGAGGACGTTTTTGTGTGCAAAATCAATCAATCATTTATTTTTCATCGAACAAAAAGGAAATAAATCCTTATACAAATGTTCGGACGAGCGATGGACAAGAATTCACTAACACGCCACACTTATAACTAAAATTAAAATTAAAACTAAAATTAAAATTAAAATTAAAGCAAAATAAAAAAGAAAAAAAATAAAACAAAATTCACACTTTCTTCAAACAAAATCGAAATTAAAACTAGAACAGCATCCGGGACGGGATGTTTTGGGCCTACGGGTCTACTGGCAACGGGATTTAATCCCAAAGAATAAAAACAAAACGTAAACAGAAATTCCAGGTAATACGGCAGGCTCCCATTATCGCAACTCAAAATACGCCCTCTTGAAGTTCACGATCGAACTCTGCTTCTTTAAGCTTTCCGGCAGAGAATTGTAACTTGAGACTGTCCGTACAAAGAAGGAACGATTATATTGAATTGACGTATGTCGCGGCAAAATAAGCAATCGATTTCGCGAGGACTGTCCTCGCTGCAATTTAGAATCAAGGTAATCGGGGGTCTTGCTTATCGTAAGACCGTGTAGAAACACACACTGGCGATACCTCAGATAATCAAATATCGAACAGCCCAGCAATCTATGATCGAATTCTTGAGTACTATCATAGCGCCTCAGGCGATAAACAAACCGAACACATGCAGAAAAAGCCCGCTCAATGGTTCGAACATCTCCTGCCTGCAAGTTCGTCGAATAAACCGATTCGGCGTAGGTGAACGATCAGCGCCTTAACCAGCGTCAGCCTAACCTTAAGCGGAAACAAATGACTATTCGGCCAGAGGCTACGCAGCCTAGAGAATACTTTTGAGCACAACTCCTTCACGTGTTCTTTAAACAACATCCTCCTGTCCATATTCAGCCCGAGATTCAACACAACAGAAGAAAATGGGATGTATATTTTCTGTACAGATAGTACTTTTGCGTACAAAAAAAATGAGTCGTCATTTCTCCGAATTCTAGAATTGGCTGAATCCAGGTATTGTGGCATCGCATTGAGGTGCAACAAGGTGCAGTGAGGTACACCAAGGTGCAGTGAGGTGCACGAAGATGCACCGAGGTGCAGTGAGGCGCACCGAGATGTACCAAGGTGCAGTGAGGTGCAGTAAGGTGCACCAAGATGCAGTAAGGTGCACCGAGGTGCAGTAAGGTGCAGTGAGGTGCACCAAGGTGCATACACGGACACACTTTCTTTTCTGACCCGTTACTCTAACGACTAACGAGAACTAAATTCCAAATAATTAGCCCTGGACTAAAGGGCCGTCAGGTAGGGGGTAAACTAAAAAATGTGACGGAAACGGACTGTCAAAAAATATATGTTTGTATATGGTAAGAGTGTATTGGAGGGGCGTAAAATATTTTATGAGCTCCTACGTTGGTTTTTTTCGGGGTCGGGTTGGGAATTCAGTTTTTCCAGTGTCTACGTCTAGGTGATTCGTCATCGATGAATTTTCATCGATGAACTGTCATCGATGATTTGTCATCGATGATTTGTCATCGATGATTTGTTATCGATGATTTGTCAGCTATGATTTATCATCTATGATTTGTCATCTGTGATTTGTCATCGGTAATTTCTCATCTATGATTTGTCATCGGTGATTTGTTCTCGGTGAATATCATTTTGACAGTTGGAATACACCGACTTTTGATCCCAACAGACTCAATTATTCATTTAGTTGCCAAAATCTTACAATTGTTGGTCTTTTCTGGGAGAGAGAATGCTTAATGTGATGCTGTGTGATGTTTGAAAAATCATAAATTTTGCGTGACGTTATTTTGCACAATGCCTAATGCCATAAAATTGCAATGCCCATTAAGTCAAAAGAGTGTCAGTGAGTTTTGATGCCTTGATTCAATTTTGATAGAAAAGAATCGATGTTACACAGCCTCTGCATCCCCTTGCGTCTTGTCATACAAGCGTCAGAACCGCGTTTTCCGTTCTTGCGCGACATAGTTTAGCCTCCAAGACTTTATGACACGCACGGGTCTACATTGGAATATATATCTAAACAAGTGTATATTAAATGATTAAAACGACTGTTTATTCAGTACTTTACTCTTTCACATACACCACAAGTATTCCACATTTAATCGAAATGATTCAAAAGGAAATCGAAAAAAATGTAGTGAGCATAATAAAATTGAAGCCGATAGTCTTCACTGTAATAAATTAAATCTTAAATTGAATTAATTAAAAAAAAATAAATGTTGCCGTTCCCCTCAATTCTAATCTATAAGTTTATCTAATTCAATTTTAAAGGTATAATAAAACTAGCAAATCTGGAGCTTATTAACACTATATCTTTAGAAATAAACGTAAAATTGAAATCCGTAAAGTATTTAATTAACTGTATCCAGCACGACTCAAACTGACTTGGGGGCCATTCATAATGTACATACGTACTTTCTCTCATCGTTCATAGCTGGCAGCAGTGTCTTTGATAATGACACTTTTTAAGGAATTCTGCACAGGTTTTAGGGAGGGCTATGCCTGAAAAATTTTCTTGGCTATATGAAAGTCAGAACCTGAACGTTAAAATAGTTGTTTAACGAAAACACTTTCACAACTGGTATGAACTTTCTGAAAACGTTAGCACACTAATTTTTCAAACAGTTTGTAAAATGCCACGTAATTAGCGCCATTCGAATGTAATAAAATATCCGTATTTCTCCTCTTATTCTTCCAGTTTTCACACCCCAAAAACTTTGCTAAATTTGTTTTTCTGTAAATTAAAAATGCTCTATGTATTGAGAAGTCATCTCTCCCGATTCTAGCAGTAACGGGTGCTCGGAAAGTAAAGCGACAAAATTCAAATGCCAACAACCGTTACTTCTCATGACAGATCGATACATGTAACCATTCTAAATTCGAGTACGAAACACAAATTGTTGATTTACAAAATTTTATGGCTTGACTTACGATGAAAGTTGCTGAACAGGAGGCTCTTCGGAAACGGGTGTATTCATGCATCAAAAATCATTTAAAAAGGGAGACACCGTTCGTCACTTCTGTCAAGAAGAGATTCAACGACAACTTGTATATAAGATAATCAAACGATACTAGGATGGTCTACCACCTGAAAGAGCCCAAAAAATTGGACGGTCAACGAAGCTAATAAACGGCAAGTGACCCAAATGAAAAAATTGGTCAAAAATTGTATTGGAGTGTCATAATGACAGTTGGCCCGTAATTTTGGTGTCTCACGACAACAATTTGCGCAAAGTTAACCTCAAGAGGTTCAAAAAAAAGGCACTGAAATACACCGATTAACAATTGAATTTTTTCGCCGTTCTCAGAGTAGGTAGGATCCCAAAAAATAAGTTTAGTTGCTATTAAAAGACAACATTTTTAGGAAGGGAAATGCTGACTTACTTTTTTGAAACTGCGTCTTTGTCCACTGATATCAGCGAAAATATAATATTTGAGCGCCTAAAGGTAGACTATATTTTAGCATACAAGTTATGGGCCTTAAAATAACCTACAGACACCGTTTCGTCCCGCTGGTTTTGAGGATGACGAAAGTTACATCCTTTTCCTTTGAAATATAAAAAAACCAAAGTAACCGACAGCGTTTCCTAATCAAAAATTCTTTCCACAGTGATAGCGTCCCTGTTTTGTGAAGCACTATTCCTACCTAAGATCTGTGTCATTTTGGATATATGTCAGGTAAGTATTATTATTGCGGGTAAAGTGCCTTTCAAAATTTGAATCAATTTCGAGTATACGACGGTTGGTGTCTCAGATACTCAGATATCTTCGAAATTTCGCTAAACAGTATAGATGGCAATAGTCATGGGGTTGTGTCTAAACTAAATGGTATGGTGTCCGAGCTTTTAAATTCGCTCTTAAGGTTCAGTATCTCTAAAGCTCGAAAACTAGTGGTGTCTTTTTCTCGTGGAAACAAACTTCGAAAATATAACAAATTTTATATTTTCGAAATTAATTTACCACGCACTTTCCAGTTTTGATATATTATTTTCGGTATATTTTCGAAATTTGTTCCCAGCGAGAAAAAGACTGAAAATATGAATTTCCTTTGGTGATCTGCAGAATTAGTTTATTTAAAATAAGTGTATAAACAGCTTTGTTTCTTTTATTTTATTCCCACTCGTCCTCGTGCATTTCAAATAGAGTTTTGATTAAAAAATCAGAAACTATCAAGTAACTTTTTTTAAATTTCTTTTGAAAAAAAAACTTATTTTTGAAATGTAATTAGATTCATCAAATTTTTATGAACGGAATTGTTGTCACGAACTATAGGGTATGTGCACCAGACATCGACCACTATAGTTATGTATGCACCAGGTACTACATGTCGGTCATAATAGAGCACATATGAACGACATGTAGTACATGTTGGATATATAATTTTATGTATCTTTCGCACAAAAAGCAATTTCGAGCACAAAACACGAAAATTATACTCTTGTAAAAGACGTAGGTTTACTGCTGTGTAGAATTTAGGTTTATTCACAGTAATATACATAAACGTACGTATTGCTATTTACGTTGGTGTCGGTTGACACGTTCCATACCAAATATTCGGTGACCAAATGGACCCGATGTATCGATGGATGGAAACCGTTGGTTGAATGATGAACGACGACAAGTACGACGAATACTTTGACGGGACAATGTGCTAGTGCTTCATCTTTGTCTTACGGGAATATATGTAATGTCTCTATTTGATGACGATACGATACGAACAAAAATCCAAAGACTGAAATGACGGGACAAAGTACTAGTCCAATAATAATTTAATGGCACGATATGCTAGTCCGTAAGTAAGGTCGCACCACGTTTCCTCCAACCTTGCTGGTGTGTTCCCTTTAAAAACTGATAATAGACAGTTGCTATCGATGTTACCAGTTCAAGAGCTCAAACCAAAGTGATTTCTCCTACGCAATACGGCTTCTATTTATACGTCAAAATGCATCATGGCTGACTGACGTTATATGCAGTGTTGTCATATTGTCGTTATGTCATTCATATTTTAGGGTTGCTATCTTGTTATGCCATATTCTTTGGGTTGCGATGTTTCATATATTTTGTTATCTTCCAACAAATAAAATGTGTAGGGGTGTTACACTCTTCAATTTTTTCGAAATGAACATTTCATGAAGCAACCATTGAAAAACGGCAACTTATGAATGAAACCCGACTAATAAAATCATATTAGTCCAGTTCGAACGTTTCGAACTGGACTAATATGGTTTTATTAGTCGACTTCGAATTTTGACCAAAAAACGTCAATTTAAGTCCAGTTTTCAGTGCGAAAAATGGCACATTTTGAGCGAAAGATACATAAAAGTTTTCTTTTTCACTCAGAAAATATTAAATAACGTGCGTCGCATAAGACGGAGAAAACTGATGTTAATGCGGTGCACACATTTAACACTCTCTCAGTGTATAGGAATAGGAATAGAATAGGATCTTTCGGGCCATGATACTACTCGAGGAAATTAGGACATTATGACTTAAGGTTGCGAGGATGATCGGACTGGACTATATTCGGATAATTTTTTTTTTTTACTCAGGCACAATATGCGAAAAAAGAATTTGTTCAAGTCGTTTCCGTGACCCCACAAAAAATATGGTTTGACGTGGCCTCAAAAACGCCAAACATATATTACTGTAAAGCGTCGTTGTCAGTGCCACTTAACAAAGGGGTTTCCAAATGTATTTTTCTCGTAAGACCTGATTTATTACCTTTCCAACGAATTTGATGGATAAATAAGTTTCTTTCGATTGATTTTCCACATGGATGTAAGCATGAATTTTCTTTTTGGAAAATTCGAAATCAAAAATTCTGAGGAAAATTCACATGAAATGCTTACACAAACAAATTGTATGAAACTCATTTCTCCATCAGATTCATCGTGTGGGGTATCGTTGGAGAGGTAATAGAAGCATTGGGGAAAATAGGTGGCGCCGTGACGCTTTTCAAAAAATTAAAAGAAAAAATATTTATAGCATTTTTGAGGCCAAACAATATTTTTTTCATGCCTCGGGGCCAAAATCGAAGGAAATTTTATAAATTTCTCTCGATTCAGGACCTCTGCATGAAAATTTTTTTGTATATCTGTTTTGGACGACTCATTTTAGGCACTTTGCTCGGTCTACAACACACAAAATTGCCTAAAATCAGTCATCAAAAACAGACACACAAATAACTATTTCATGCTTCATATGCGGTGCAAAAGTAAAAATTTCATCCCATGGGACGAAAATTTTATTTTCGCCCCTCGCGCTAAAGCCCACGGGGCGAAAAAAAATTTTTTTTACTTTCGCACCGCATATGAGGCATGAAAAAGATAATTAACCACTCGGAGATACTTTCGTACCTCTCCCTTGTAGTCTAAATAACTATTGTGGGGTTACGGAGTCGAGTTGCGAAAACCTTTTTTTTCGGACGTGCTTGTTGCGCCCATGAGCAATTTATTTACAGCGAATCGGCAATAGTTCTTTTCTAGTTGATTTTGTATTGTTTTTGAATAATTTTTTTTATTTGGCCTCTTTTCAAACCTGGTTTCATTTCTGTTTGTCCACCCATCAAATACTTAACAAACTAATTTTTACTTTTGCCAAGTTGGCATTTTATGGTAACCTCTCACGATGCGATTCCCCATCATTGCCATCATTTTTGAGCTGCCGATTATTAGTGCACGTACCCCTATATGATTTTTTTAGCACAATGAATTCAACTTGAACATTCATAGGTAAAATAAACCAATTTATTTTGGTTGTACTTTTTGAATTTCCGAATGTTTTTATACATTTTTAAAGATTTTTACATCAAGTTCTCTTCCAGTTTGTTTTGGTTGAGAAACGTAAAGGTGTCCGACGATTTTATTTTAGTAGAATAATCGTGCAAGCGAATGAATGGGGGCGCAAAAACTAGCATTGGATGCCGGAATGAAGGGAAGGATCACAAAAAATAGATGAACGTAGACTCTCGTGAACTCTGACAATTTTCAATTTCTAAAATTAATTTTCATATTTTGCATTTGCTTGTTTCTAAACATACCTGCCAATTTACGGTGTCAAATCAAAGGAAACGAGAGAAGTTTTTTTTTTGCAGAAATCGGTTGAGTGCCGCACAGCACAACACAACACAACAATGGCCATCTCAACAGTGAGTTATCTGCCTATGGCGATTATTCATTGAACTCAATGTTGTGCTGCTGTTGTGCGAGCACAGCACAACACAACAATGGCCATCTCAACATTGAGTTATCTGCCTATGGCGATTATTCATTGAACTCAATGTTGTGCTTCTGTTGTGCCAGCACAACATAACATAATCGCCATAGGTAGATAACTCACTGTTGAGATGGCCATTGTTGTGTTGTGTTATGCTGTGCTGGCACAACAGCAGCACAACATTAAGTTCAATGAATAATCGCCATAGGCAGATAACTCACTATTGAGATGGTCATTCTTGTGTTGTGTTGTGTTGTGCGGTCACAACTTCAGCACAATATTCACCACCAATAACTGGCTATATTCACCAATTTTGAAATTTTATATTCACCACAACTGTTGTGTTGAGATAGCACAAGAAAATTGTTGTGTTGTGTTGAGATATCACAAGAAAAGTGTTGTGTTGTGTTGAGAGAGCCACATCTTAAGAGTTAAGCCTTTTCGTAACATCAGCTTTGTTTGCCACATCTATTCTGATACGTACGGGTCCCTATGTACATTCTTCCAATTTCGCCTAAAAGTGGATTTGATTTATTGAAGAGCTCTGTAAAAGAACACCATAAAGCACAAATTCAAATTGAAATAGATATTCAGCAACAGAGAGAAAATGTGTGCTTTGTGTCCTTCTTTTATCGAACTCTTCTATTGTTTTTATGTTCATAGCATGAGCTTATGGATTTTTTGAACTTAGCTAAATCTATCAATCAAAATTTAGTATTCAAAATGGTTCGTTCTTTGCTCTAAATTAAATTTTAATGGAAATAAATACGAGAGAAGTGGAAATAACTATAAAATAATAAAATAATCATCATATACACACACCCACTCTTTAACGTGATCAGCGACGATAAAATTAATTAATTAAAGTGTGTGTGTCTGTCTATTAAAGACATTTAAAAAATAAGGCGCGCGACTAACTTATGCATATTTGGGTTTGTTATAGTTACTTATCGTCGGAATATATCTATATTTTGAATAATTTACTACGTGTAACGCTAAGAATGATTGTGTTTCGTTGTGAATAATATTAACGCTTTGTTGTTACCATAAATTTTTTTCCAAATAAAAACCAAACCGGCTAGAGAGCCTATATAGAGAGGTCGTTTTCCAGTAAAGTAGGTAGAAGGTTACGATATTATATATGAAAAGTGAGAGTTCAAAAATATAAACAGACAGCTCGACGGATAAAGTGTCAACAATGAAATCAAAACTTTTCTTGATTTCCATCAACACAACAAAATTTTACCACCAAATGTTAATGTAGGTCAACGTACCTTCTATCATAAAAGCCTTTATGGCACATATTGATAGCCGATTAACACGCCAATTAATTGTCCTTGCCTTTACTTTATTATTCTATTGTTCTTTACGATAACCGATAAAATATTGAACATAAACAGTAAAAGTTATTGTGGGAAAATTCATATTAGTACGAACCTAGCAGTAGAGTAAAAAAAGTCTTAAGTTTAATTGGTTTGAAATGTAATCAGTAAAATGGCAAGAAGGTAATATCAATACGAATATCTCGTTGTTCAAAAGTAATTCGTTTTTTAAGGAACGATTGTAGTGAATGAAGCGACAAATCAAACCAAAAAGCTTTTATGCAACTAAGTATCGTAAAGCGGAAGCAGAAGAAGCATACAACGTTGTATGCAACTCGGTGTAAAATACTTTACACTCGGCTACTTTGTACTCGTGTGCAAAAATTACTATTACGCAACTCCGTTGCGAAAAGTAAGTTTTTCATACCTCAATGAGTGACGTGGTAAGAGGTTTCTTTTTTGACACTAGTGATAAAAAGTACTGTTTTGAGTAATAAGAACTAAAACCAGAGATTCAAAATTTGCGAAATAGACCTCATTTATTTGTGGTGGACACATGTCGCTGAAAAAAGCATACCAAATAAAACGGTCAAAAATTCTTTTCTTTTATTTTTAAACTTCAAATGAAATGAAAACATTTTGAAAACTTTGGCGCTCGAAGCAATGTAAGTACCAACATAACATAAAAGGAAATTTTTGGACCCGTACGAAGTACAAAGGTCCTATACGTTTACTACAAACAATTTTATTGTAACATGGGGTAGATCGAAGTTAGAGGGGGGGGGGGGGATGCATCTATTATCGTCTAAATATGACGAATCAGCAATAAAGAAAATGTTCGTCTGTCCGTCCGTCTGTCCGTCTCCACTTTTTTTTCCAAACGGCTCAACCGATCAGCCTAATCTTTTTTTCCCTGAAAGGTACATGCCTCCCATGATTCAAGTTCGAAGATGAGCAAAATCAATCAAGTGGTTCCGGAGATATGGTCAAGGAAGTGACCAAAAACATGGTTTTTCGAGGGTCAATGAATCTTTTTCGCAAATATCTCAGCAAAAAAAGCACGGAAATTGCTCAATTTGGTGTCAAATTAAAGCATCTGATACCAAAAAACTGGGGAATTTTTTTTTTTTGTTAGAATCGGGTCAGGGGTCTGGGCACTGGGAGCCATGGAATGGGCGAAAAAAAATTCCTCTGCCCAAAATGATAAGAGATGGTTTTTTTTTCAGTATTTGCTTAAATACGCAATACAGAGATTTACTTTCAAAGGCAAAGTTGTAGAGAATCAAATTTAAGCGAACACGTGTCTCAGGGTTTTGGGTAAATATGGCCCAATCCTGGTATATGGCCACTTCCATAATTGGGCAGGATGACCCGGATCTCCTGAACTGTGAGAGTTAGAAAGTTGGTTCCAAAGGCGAAGTTGTAGAGAATTAAATATAAGCGAACACGTGTTTCAGGGTTTTGGGGTAATATGGCCCAATCCTGGTATATGGCCACTTCCATAAATGGGCAGCATGACCCATATCTCCAGAACTATGAGAGGTAGAAAGTTGCTTCCAAGGACAAAGTTGTAGAGAATAAAATTTTAGATAACACGTGTTTCAGGTGTTTAGGGAAAGATGACTTAGTCCTGGATATAAGCTTTTCTAGATTTTCTAGAGACGTACTTCAGTAGGGCCTTTGGCATTACCTTGGGTAATTTCTATGGATCTTTGAAATTCTTACAGTTATAAAAGAACAGAAAGCGTTGGATTGTTTGCTTATTTGTATATTTAGGTACGTTCGAGTCACTTTGCCACATCTATTCTGATACGTACGGGTCTTTGGTTATGTTTTAGATATACAAGGGATGAACTGTCAACAGGGATTGACTCGTTTTTGAGAACAAGTTTCTTAAATTGACTCTTCGGTAAATCTAATTTTTTTCAGGTGAACCTTCATTTAAAATGTTGCATAAATTACTATTTTGACGTTATTGGACCCGTACGAAGCACGAAGATTCAGGGCTCCCACACATTCAATATTTAAAAAATTGTCCGTCGCCACTTTTTTTTTCTAAAGGACATAACCGATCACCCTGAACTTTTTTTTTCGCTGAAATGTACATATATGTCCCATGGTTCAAGTTCAAAGATGAGCAAACTCGATTGGGTAGTTTAGGAAATATGGTCGAAAGGGTGTCCAAAAACATAGTTTTTTGGGGCCAGGTGAGACTTTTTCTCAGATATCTCTAGAATTAAGGCAGTTTGAAAGCTACTTTCTAGGACAAAGCTGTAGAGAACTAAATTTTAGCGATCATTCGTTTCATGGTTTTCCTCAGAAACGTCCCAATCCCGAGATTAGGCCACTTCTGGAATTGGTAGGGATGAGTCATTTCTCAAGAACTATGACACATGGAAAGCTGCTTCCAATAGCAAAGTTGCCGAGAATTAAATTTCAGCGAACACGAGTTTCAGGGTTTTCCCCAGAAACATCCCAATCCCGAGATGGAGCCACTTCTAGAATTGGAAGGGATGATTCATATATCAAGAACCATGATAGATAGAAAGTTGGTTTCACAGGCAAAGTTGTAAAGAACCAAATTTTAGCGAATAGGTGTTTCAGGGTTTTCCCCAGAAACGTCCCGATTCTGAAATCTAGCCACTTCTAGAGTTGGGAGGGATGAGTCATATCTCAAGATCTATGACAGATGGAAAGTTGCTCCGAAAGGTAAAGTTGTAGAGAAATAAATTTTAGCAAACACGTGTTTCAGCGTTTTCCCCAAAAATCTCCCAATCGCGAGATTTAGCCATTTCTAGAATTGGTAGGGATGAGTCATATCACAAGAACTATGACAGGTGGAAAGTTGCTTCCAATAGCAAAGTTGTAGAGAATTAAATGTTACCGAACACGTGTTTCAGGGGTTTCCCGAAAATGTCCCAATCCTGAGATTCAGCCACTTCTAGAACTCATAGGGATAAGAACATTAGACAACGCGTGATTGGTGTCAGAGTACTTCGGGAGCGCTTTCGACATTACTTTGGGTAATTTCTGAGAGTCGTTTAAATTCTGATAGTTCTAAAAGAACTTCACTATGCATTCTGATGCGCATTATATTTATGATAATAGTAAGAGTTTGGTACGTGGAGGCTTTTCGCACGTGAAGGCTTTACGTACGGGTCTTTGCATATATTTTTTTATTACCTTTGAATCTCGTCAAGCTTCACATTTCAACTTGAGCATAAACACATTTTTTTACTCGTATCGTCGGTTTTATGTTCTGTTCAGCATCGAGTTCGTTTGCGTATACCAAATACTCAACTAATTAGGGCAATTGATAATCTCAAAAGTTTTCTGTATGGTCTCCATGAATTGCATCTCCTCCAATACACAGTTAGTTGCATTTCCTCAAATTATTTTCATAGATTTTTTTCTTTTCGAAAAAATCACTACGAATAATTGGATTTATTATTTTCATCGAAGTCAACAATTTTTTTCCCATAAACAGGAAAATCATTAATTTCTAATTAAATGCAAGGCATGTCATAAAATATCGATTATTAATTTGAAATTAAAGTAAGTACGTATACCGTTCAACCGAAGAGTGTATCCTCATTTAAGATGTTATGTTTAGAGTAACAAAATTGCCCGTGGATGTTAAATATGCAAAACATGAAATGCAATTTTCTACCACTAAAAGAAAAACTATAATATCGCTAACACAAGTCATTTCCGTTAAAACCAGTATCGTGTTTTTTCTTTTAGAATTTTATTTGTATGTTTTATTTCCATACAATTTTGTCGTTTTCTTTATACATGTTGTGCGTGCATGAAATGGAGCATATAAAATAGGTACCATCGAAGCGGTAAATTATGTTTGATCTTGTTTTGTGTGATGAATGAGTTCTTTTTTTTTGTGTGTGAGAGAAGATTTAAGAGTACTACCTTTTTTTAAATGAAAATGTTCATCATCAAAATTGTTCTTCCCATCGGGTCTGATCTTCAAATCATCAATTTAAATGCATAAGAAGTATATTTCCATGTCTAATCAATTTTTTCTATTTTTTTTATTTTACTCTTTTCCTAAGGAAATGGAACAAAAATCTATTACAAAACGACACGGTAATTCAAATGTTCGCTTCATTAAAACCTACGTAACGAGTTGTATTAGAAAAATTAGCAAAGTCTATCAACAGATGTTTTTATTAATTAGTTTCGTGCGAAGGGATTTTGAATAGAAGATTAACTACCAGAAATTTATCTCATTGAACAAACTGCAAGCAAACATGAGTTAAGGTAGGGCATATTTTTAGGAATTAAATTCTTAAAAACTTCCACGATTATTAATTAATTTAATTTAAGAATTTTAAGAGCTGAATTATTAAAAATACGTGCTGAGTTGAGGGGTTGTGCAAGGAAGGCTGGCGATAGAAGGGACGAGGTTGCAAATAAATCGATAGATTGCTTTCTTTAGAAACACAACTTTGGGGGACTTTTGACCTTCTAGCTACGGTTCATACTGACGGAAAAACTCTAATTGGTGACCATCCATAAATTACGTACGCTTTTTTCAGTGCTGTCATCAGATTTAAATCAACAATAACTTGAAAAATATTTACTTTTCAGACATCAAATGTATGGCTGACCCCCCCCCCCCCCATTTAGTATGGTAGTATGGGGGGTCGGTAATACATTTGACGTCTCAAAAGTGAATATTTTCCTAGTTATTGTTGATTTAAATCTAATGACAGCACTGAAAAAAGCGTACGTAATTTATGGATGGTCCCCAAACATAGTTTTTGGGACAACGCGAGACATTGTATAGTATGGATAGTATGGATAGTATGGATTCGTGAGTACAGTGTTTCCTCAGTAGTAAGGCTATGGAAGATTTGTGCCGGACTGCCACCTTGCTCAGTGCTCAATACGACGCTCATACACTTTGCATTCCTGCTTATAACACTCCCTACTAAGGTCGTACAACTGAGCCTTGCTCGTGGACACGGTTGGCTCGTCACTAGTATGGGCAGGCTGGTCTGCAAGCGAGATCGCTCAGGACTGCGGTGTGGCGTGACAGTTGCGCAGCTCTGAACGAGAGGCCGCTCAACCTTCACACGGCTCGCTGTAGCGGCTACTTCCTTTTCAGGATCTGGCTTCATGGTTTAACAGTTCTGCTGGTTGAAGTGGTTGAGACCGAGAAACTGAATTGAGTGGTGATAGAGTCGAATTTTTAATGATTTCAGAATTCGGTAAAAGACGGCTGCACGACTGAAGCATTGTTGTGCCTAGCTGTCGTCCCACTCAGCGGCTATCTCACAACTATGATACTGAGTAGTCTCGTGTTACCCGCCGGTTTACACACCAACCCGGTTTGTGGACCAGAAGACTTTCCCTTGGATGTGGCTCGATAGTTATATTGGAACTATTCCAATGAGCGAAAGCCTTTGGGGCTACAGACGGTGGAGCAGTGATGGCAGGCGGCGGAGCAGGGATGAAACGTGGCTCGACTCTGCCTTGGTCGGTACCCAAACAGGAAAGTCTAACGGGTTTATAAACGTATGGCGTTACACCTGGCTTGGAATCAACCGATTGCCGGATGCCGGCTCTTGACCGGGTCTGCAATGTGGATATTTTTGTTTGTGAGTTTGTAAGCTGATAAAATCTAAAAAAAAAAATTGGAGCAATAAGGTGGTATAACTGACGAAAAAGTGTTAAAAACTGATGGAGGATCGTTGGAAAACTAATGGAATTATGTTGGATTTTGTGGTATCACAAAATTCTCAATCAGATTTACAAACATTTTTCCGCCAGTTTTCTAATTTTTTTCATGATTTCCATTTTGAATGTCACACTTCAAAATTCATCTTCTGCAAAGTAAAAGAACTATTTACGCCAAACATTTGCAACGTTAAAATAATTTCACATTTTCAGTTGCCTCGCTTTCCTCGATGAAAAGGAATTGTTGAAACGCCCCATAAATGTGGCATGAAGATAGTTCTAAATTTGTCCTAATGACAAAAAAGGGGAACTAAGAGAGAAATGCTACGTAGCAATGTTGGAACGCTACTCATAATACTTTGAAATTGGGTTTAAATATAAATATTGTCTGACCACTTACCTAACTTTTTACATTTTTGACAAAAATCTTACCAATTCGAAATGTTTGCTGATATAAATAGCGGATGTCTCTGTGAGACGTTAGAATGGAAGGGAGGTGCAAGTATGCTGGAAATATAGTGAAGTTTTTATGGAAAAACCCGAAAGGTATTGGGCTTCATCGATGTATGGGCAAGGATATATTTTCAATAGCTCAGTGTATTATGTAATCGTAAAATTCTTCAATTTAACAATCCTACATTTGACATGGGTTCCATAGACTGTAAATATTACATTACATTAATCTAAAATTAGAACGCAATTATTTATAAATGGATTTTCGTTTGAATAAAACGTGGAAGGAAACGTGACGATATAGTTATCTTATTTAAGCGATCCTCTGTTAAGAGTTTAATTTGTAATTTACTGTATACATCGTTTCCAACCACCATAGGGTGTGTTTATTATTTTTACTTCGGTCTTTTATTCTATTTTTGGACTATAAACGAATACACAAAATTTATATTTTTCACTTCCTACAAAAGAAAAAATATTGTTAAGAGAAATACTAAAGCCTTACATTCGTAGTGAGATCCAACCTTTTTCAATTAAAATTCATTCAAATATTTTTCGTAAACTTTGTCAATAAAAGTTTGTGTCAAAAAAAAATTAAAACTCCGGCGATTGTTCTAAATTCGAGTAGCTTATGTACATTTCCTAGAATCCCAATATTACAACTACTTTATAAATGTTCATCAACTTTTTTCGCCTGAATGAATAAAACCATCGTGCCGGTTTAAATTTCCAGAAGTTTCCGGAAATTTTCTAGCCATTGTTTTTCAAGTGGAAAACCCTCATTTCATACTTGATTGTTGTAAACTCAATTTCGGTTCGGTAATTGTATACATTTTTAGCATTTTGGAAGCCCCCAAATATTTTAGGGATAGATCTAGCACTAAGCACTTGCACCATAAATAGGTGCACAGTACCTAGCAGCAATTTGGAAAAATTCCTTCAATCCACACTACCGTATTACTAAGCCAAGCGAGTGTGGATGGAAATCTGAAAAGGGGCTGTCCCTAAATTACGTAACGCAAATTTTCCGAACAAAGTCTTCGGATTCCAGAACAGAAAGTTCTATGGAAAAGTAATATGAACAGAAATTAGGAACTCTTCCTCAATAACCTCGAAGATCCCTCAGACGCGCCGACTTCCACGGTTTGCTGGGGCCAATGCCCCCCACGGACGATTTAGATATTTAGGAGATATTTAGGAGAAATAGACCAAAAAAATAATTTCCTATTAAATCATAGTGAATTTCTTAAAAAGAACACTGAAAATTTTGCCTGCGACGCAATTTAATTTAATTTAATGAGACTACATTTTGATTTCCTCTGTTAGTACGAAATCATAGTGAATTTCTAGAAAAAAACTGAGAATTTCGCTTGCCGCACATGTTAGAATATAATAGAATAAGTGGGTGGAAAATATGAGCTTCTGCACCTAAGCCTCTGATGGGCCTGTTGTGCTTCCCACAATGATTGAGATTCTCTTTGTTCAGTTAACAAATTTCAAAATATCTATAGGAGCTATGCTAGAGATCGATGACTAATTCAAAGTGAAGGAGCCTAAATGCTGCATTCTCGTTTTGACATAAGCCGGGCAGTGGCATAGGAAGTGTTCAGTACTCTCTATATCCCCACTCCCCACACTTTTCGCAGTCTGGGTCATCAGAAATACCTATCTTACGGAGGTGCTTGTTCAGACAATTGTGTCCGGTTAGAACACTCGCCATTCTATTAAGGTTTGACCGGCGCAAC
Source organism: Pseudolycoriella hygida (assembly GCA_029228625.1). Lineage (NCBI taxonomy): Eukaryota > Metazoa > Arthropoda > Insecta > Diptera > Sciaridae > Pseudolycoriella > Pseudolycoriella hygida. The sequence continues at coordinate 60,943,056 of CM055406.1, forward strand.
AGGAACAGAAAAATTTCGCCTGCGGCGCAACAGGAACAGAAAAATTTCGCCTACGGCGCAACAGGAAAGTCACAAAGGACAAAAATCGTCCAATTTATGGTAATGATGTATATTAAATTCAAGATAGAAGTCATTAGAACCAAAGTTTATAAAGAAAGTTTAAAAAAAAATCGCTCGCTCCGCTCGCGTTTTTTTTAATAATTTGTTATAATTACTTTAACAAAGATATTGCTTTTTCCTTTGCCAGGGTCCAGATTTTCTCTGTAGTTATAAGATAAATTGTATACGATCCAATTCAAATCGAAGAAAAAGATGTGAACTCCGAACCAGACTCCGTAAATATTTTTTTATTCTCCTGGTCTGATTGAATATTAACTGAAAATCGTTTGCCTCGCTTCGCTCGGCGTTTTTGAATAATTTTCAATAATTTTCGGAAAAACAGTAAATTTCTGAAACGTATTTTTCTCAAATCTGCGAAAATTTGGGGCCCCTGACTGCAATTTGGCTCCGCACGAAAAGTGACCTTATTTTAGTCTCTGGTGTACGGAAGGTAGTCTAGTTAGTTCGTCTGCTTTCTCATTTACGTGGATGTCTGAGTGCCCAGGAACCCAAACTATAGATGTCTCCTGACTTTCGGACAACTTTTGTAATGTATCTCTGCATTCTTAGATTATCGAAGATGAGAATCTGTATCCCCCTATAGCTCTAATCGCTCTCTGACTGTTCGTAAGGCTGAGATAACATTCCTCTACAACATTCAACATGCATGTTACTTAGTATACATTTTGATTGTCCCACATAAGATTTTGCTTAAAATTTTTTTTGCCCCCCACGAGTCAAATCAAAGTCGGCGTCCCTGAGATCCCTTAAATCTAGAAACGAGTGAAAAAAAGTCAAAGGAAATCTTTGACTTCTTTAGGTTCCAGAGAACTTGGAGCATTGTGTGGTGTTTAAGCATAATAGAAAATAAGGAACTCTCGCAAAAATACACCGACCATCCCACAAATCTAGAAACGAATCGAAAAAACCTACTGGAAATCACTCAATTCCTAGAGTTCTAGAGCTAGGAAAGTTGTGGAGCATTCAGTAGTGACAGAATTTTAGGAACTCTTCCTCTGTAACCTTGTACATTCCTCAAATCCAGAAGTCAATCGAAAAAATACGAAAGAAGCTCTTGGTTTCCATCAGTTCTTTAGCTAGGAGTGTTGTGGAGCTATCAATTAGGATGCTATTTCTAGAATATATTATCTAATACATGACGCCTCACTTTCCTTCAGACTAAAACATTAGAGCTTCGAAAAAACCTGACGAATTTAAAACATTTTGTTCGAAAAATTTATGTCTACAGACAAGTGCTGATTCCCAGTCTCAGATATCCACTTCCGGTGGGGTGCCAATGCGGAGCTAGCTAGCATCGACAGAGTTCGTCTGTAGCCCTGAAAAACGTGTTATCTAAAATTTTATTCTCTACAACTTTGCCTTTGGAAGCAACTTTCTATCTCTCATAGTACTTAAGATTCGGGTCATTCTGCCCAATTATGGAAGTGGCCATATACCAGGATTGGGCCATATTTCCAAAACCCTGAAACACGTGTTCGCTTATGTTTAAGTCTCTACAACTTCGCCTTTGGAACTAACTTTCTAACTCTCACAGTTCTGGAGATCTGGGTCATCCTGCCCAATTATGGATTGGGCCATATTTCACCAAAACCCTGAAACAAGTGTTCGCTTAAATTTAATTCTGTACAACTTTGCCTTTGACAGTAAATCTCCATATTGCATAGTTAAGGAAACATAGACGAAAAATGTTTTCGTATATGGCCAAGAATCTCAATTTCGTCCATTCTATTGGTCCCAGTGCCCAAACGCCTGTACCGATTCCTACAAAAAAATTTTCCCAGTTTTGTCACATCAAATGCTTTTATTTGACACCAAAATGAGGAATTTCCGTGCTATACTTGCTGAGATATTTGCGAAAAAGCTTCACCGACGCTCGAAAAACCATGTTTTTGGTCACTTCCTCTGCCATATCTACGGAACCACTTGATCGATTTTGCTCATCTTCGAACTTGAATCATGGGAGGCATGTTCCTTTCAGGGAAAAAAAGTTTAGGCTGATCGGTTGAGCCATTTGGAAAAAAAGTGTAGACGGACATTTCTTTTATTGCTGATTCGTCATCTCTAGACGATAATAGATGCATCCCCCCCCTCCCACCTCGATCTACCCCATGTTACAATAAAATTGTTTGTAGTAAACGTATAGGACCTTTGTACTTCGTACGGGTCCAACAATTGGACATTATTCAATCTTCAAATGTCAGCATTCGCTTCTCGGATCGACGCAAACTTCACGTTAAACGAAAGTAATTTTTTTTCAGTTTCATAACAAAAGAAATTTGTAGAACTGCAAAATTCGCGGCGATCTCCAAGTTGAATAGAATGCTATTTACAGTGAGTTTTGACATTTACTTTGTTTGCTTCTTTTGGTTTGAAAATTGAAAACAATGTCATTTGATTAGCATTAACTTGGTATCGATTTGTAAAATCAATGTTGACACTTAAACAATGAAGTATCACTCGGATAGTGCGGCAGTAGTAGTAGTCTTCGGCCAGCACCAGTAACCGGCCATATTTCGATGCAAAAAGAGGGCGAAGTGAAACTATGGTTTGGTCGGAGACTATTTCATGGTCGGTAACTTGTGCATTTACCCTAATTGCTAAATTGCTTCTGTCGCCTCTAAATGGTAGTTTTGGCATTTATATCCTGTTCATTTTTTAGACCCGTACGAAGTACGAAGGTCTGATAAGTTTACTACCACGTTTGTTACATTGCGAATTCGAACCCGAGAGTAAGGGGGAAACTTTTTTTGTTGCCTCCAGATGATAAATCAGCGAAAAAAACAATGTCTGTCTGTCGGTCTGTCTGTCCGTCAACACGATAACTTGAGTAAATCTTGACCGATTTTCAAAAACTTTTTTTTCCTGAAAGGTAGTCGTTTAAGTGGTTTTTGGTATTTTGCACATAACTCGAGTAAATCTTTTCTGATTTTCATAAATTTTTTTTTTGTTTGAAAGATCTGGGCATGGCCGACAATTTATGGAAGAAACTTTTTTTTATTTGAGTCCTTGGACTTAGCTAGGGTACTAAAAACGAGTCTCTGCTAGGGCTCTATGTGTTTTTTGTACATAACTCGAGTAAATCTTTTCCGATTTTCGAAAACTTTTTTTTTGTTTGAAAGATCTCGGCACGGCCGACAATTTATAGAAGAATTTTTGCCTGTGCTTAGGGCTCAAGTGGGCCTCATGTCGGTCCTAAGGTCGGCCGGAACATAAAAAAATGTTTTTTGCTATGTTGCAGAGCAAATTGAGGGAAACATTTTTGTCTATGGAAGTATGTATCCGAGGCCTCTATTTAAGGCCCTAGGTCAGTACTAAGGTCGGCCCTAGCCCAAAAAATAGTTTTTTCTTATGTTGTAGACAAAATTGAGGAGAACATTTTTCTCTATTTGGAGGTCAATTTTGTGTGTTCGGAGAATTTTTTTACACCGTTACTTTGGACGGGTTTTTCAATATTGCCCAACGGGTAATTTCCAATACAGTCTAATGTGAACGCAATATTTACTTAAATACGTTCCAGTCTTTTCGTTACATCAACTCTGTTTGCCGCATCTATTCTGATACGTGCGGGTCCCTTCTATGTTTTTTGAATTTGTTCACTTTTTGAATCGACGCTATCTTCGCGCGTAGCCCATTCAAAATCTAAATTGAAAGAAAGGTGCGGGTGATTAATATAGCACGATGAACGAAATAATGCATTGCCTCCATTCAAATTGAACCAATTGAGTAGATGGACAGAAATTACATGCATAAACAAAATAATTGTAATTCAATCTGTCTAGACTAGAAATCGCTTTTCCAACAGAAATCGTTTCAGGAAGGTGTTTCTAAGCTAATTAAAACTTATAATCCTTTAAACATATTATCGGGTTTCACGAAATACGCGGCATACAGTACAAAAAGGTACGTTCACATTCGTAGACGGCAATGAAAGTTCCCTGATATCGACGCCATTTTGAATATTGACGAGTGTTGAGCGTAATGATATCCAAGCTTAAAAACGGATTACTATACAGATTTGGCATACATGAATCATTAAAAGGGTCAATTGTATAGGCGAACGAAGTCTTTGCAATTTGCAATTTTTTGAGGTGGTAAAGTGACTTTATCTCCTAATATGAGCTGATTTTTTCTAGGCTCAATTGTCTTCATCTGAGAACTTAGGAATTACTTCAATGTTCATTTTCCCAGATGATTGTGACGTTCTTACTGTCGTGAGACCCTGACTTTCTCTTAATTAGTTCAGAAGAAAATCTAATTTCAAATAAAAAAATCAAATAAATATTTATTACGTCAAAAACAAGAAGAAATCTACAGCATTAACAATTATATCCTTAGTTGGTGCAGATCGAAAACCTCAAAGAAAACAATTTACTTCAACACCTAAAACTATTAATTTCCTTTAACTAAAGGGAAGTTTCTGTTTTCATAAACTGACAAAGCTTAAGGCTCATGAATGACTTACATTTCTTTGACGTTGATATTGTTTTTTCGGGTTCTTCAAACGTAACTTCTTTTACATTTTCAAATCGCAGGAAATTAATATTCTTTAAAATGCAAAGCGAATGTAGGAAGCCCTACGCTACGTTCAAAGTCTATTTCTCTTCGTTTTAAAAACAATATTTTTTTCTTATTGAGTATAAGACTTCAGTAGTGAATGATGACGAATTATAGGATAAAGTCACCAACGAATTATTTGATGAAAATATTTTAAATATTTCAATTCTAGCGTTGAGCGTTAATTGTTTGAATTATTTTCAAGTAAAGTAAATATTTAATTACATTTTCTTAAAAAAGCCTGTTTACATCGGAAATGGTAACTAAATATATGGGGGAATTGTTTATTTTTTTCTTCCACAGTTTTATTTTAATATATGGGGTGCTTTGAGACGAGTGGTTGCTTTGACATATTCACAGCATCGCATCATTACAAACACATGAAATAGAACTACAAACAAAAATATCTATCATCTTGAAACCACATGAATACGTCGCCAATGATAAATTGAATCACATTTTATATTTCACGCATTAACATGATTAAATAAACATTGAAAGGTCCTAAAAGCATTTCAAAGTAAAAAAAAACTGTTTTTAAGCTCTGAAAGACGTAAAACACCTTTTTATACATTCATAAACATGAAATAAAATATTTCAAATTTACTTTTTTTATCAAATTTTAATTAATAATCTTTTATTTATATCGATAAGCAAACTAATTTGCTTACCGAAAAAAACACTCATCTTACATTATATACATATATACACATATATAAAGTATTTGCATACACTTGGCGATAATAAAATATCATTCAAAACAGGTAATTGACACTGACTTATGGTGCTCTGATAAATTATATACTTAGTATGTATATAGAGGTGGGTGGTTTTAATATTATTGAATTCTCGTCAATATTCACGCCACGCATCACAAAATACGCATACGGCAGGGGTGTATTTTCTAATATTCATCTTTCATGGTACATAGCATCTACGCTTGTGGAATGTAAGTGTCATTAGCGACCACCTTTGAGGTACATTTTTCTTGTTTGTATTCCACGAGCACATCAAATATACGGTGTTTTGTTGATGATTGGCAGCGTGACTCATCAAAATAAGAATGAAATGAAATGTAAAGGAAGTGCAAACTTTTTCTTTAATTTACTATAACTTAAGATCCACAACGTTTCACATTACTTAGAGCAATTTGAGTCAATAAAACAACTCCTTTTCAAAATTTGCCAATATAAGGAGTTGTTTTATTGACTCAAATTGCTCTAATTATTACAAATTTGTCGTGTTCTGCGCCTTAGTTGTTTAAGAGCGAGGGGTGACGCACTTCATTTATTCCATTTATTCTTTTATTCCATTTATTCCATTTATTCCCAAAATTTTTTTGTTGTTTTTGCGAAATATCTTAACCAAATATATCACAAGTTAGACAAATAAGTTCAAAAAAAAGGTTTGCACAAATTATAAAGCATTTAAACCATCTTGAGATTAAATTTTATTTTTTTTTTGGAATAAATGGAATAAATTTATTTATTCCATTTTTCAACAAAAATTCTTTTAAGTTTTTAAAAGTGGGTTTTTTGACTTTTTAACACATTAGTATGGTTTGTTGTGTGCGTTGCCATCAAAATCAAGTCTATTTGAGGTTTTGACGAATTTGAAAAAATTATCATTTATTCCAATATTTATTCCATTTATTCCAATTTATTCCATTTATTCCCATTTATTCCATTTATTTCATTTATTCCATTTATTCTCATTTATTCCCATTTATTCCATTTATTCCCATTTATTCCATTTATTCCTATTTATTCCATAAACCGCAGAAGTGCGTCACTCCTCGGTTAAGAGTGTGAACAAAGTTTACACAATTAACGGACAAAATCATAAGTAGTTCCACATTACATTTCATGTAAAAATTTCTTTTTTTTTGTGTGACATAATGGTTTATTCTTTTCTAGAGAGAAAGCGTCCTAGTCCCATTCTAAAACTCTCAAAACGTTACAAATATTAAAGGTAAAATATCTCTTCCAATGGTTGTGCTGATGGAATTGTGCCCATTATGCAAGCGACATTGTACCGTTGTATTGCCATCGAAATCCTTTGTTTGAGGTAGAATTTTGATCGCGGATCACCACTTAAATCTTGCAATCTTTTCCCGACTTTTTCAACAAATTTAATTGACTCTATGCTCCATGATCCCATTGTTTCAACTGAGAAAACGAGAAGAGTGTAATTATTTGTAGAAAGAAGATTGGAATAATGTATGCTGAACCCGCAAACTTCCGAGCATTTATTGATGTTTTTGACAAATATGAATCAGCAAACGTGTCAACGCAAGTTGCGTCCCAAATTAACGGTTTCCCTTTAAACCATGGTGTCAAAGTTACACCATCTGGTTTCTTTCCATCGTTCCTCGAAAGACCTGTTGGTTTTATAATTTTGTAGGGACATGTAAGGAAGCAAGCGTTCGACCGATAATATCATTTAATTCAGTATGTCTTTGATATCTTCCAGCACTTTTTTGACAACTAAGTCCATGTAGACCTTTAGATGACACAATAGATCCACATAAACAATTATGTCTCGAACAAATATTACAGCCCAAACGCAAACCGATACAAATCCTGATGGAGTTGTTGTCCATTAAGGTACCAATGTTCTGGGAAGTAATCCAATGTAACCAAGCATTTGATTCGTAGCATTGCAATACAAGGAAACGAGCCAAGTCATGTTTAGATGTGAAGTTTGAATTCTCCTGTATTATTTTTTGAACCCTGATTAAGTCCCAACTTTTTTGTGAAGATTGTAAAGATGGCAATGTAAAATTAAAAGCTTTCCATTTTTCCAAAGCTTCATCCAAAGTCGTATCTTGAAAATTAAGAATATGAGAGATATGACTTGACCGAGGGATGACGCACTTCTGCGGTTTATGGAATAAATGGAATAAATGGGAATAAATGGAATAAATGGGAATAAATGGAATAAATATTGGAATAAATGGAATAAATGATAATTTTTTCAAATTCGTCAAAACCTCAAATAGACTTGATTTTGATGGCAACGCACACAACAAACCATACTAATGTGTCAAAAAGTGAAAAAACCCACTTTTGAAAACTCAAAAGAATTTTTGTTGAAAAATGGAATAAATGGATTAAATAAATTTATTCCGTTTATTCCCAAAAAAATAAAATTTATTCTCAAGATGGTTTAAATGCTTTATAATTTGTGCAAACCTTTTTTTGAACTTATTTGTCTAACTTGTGATGCGTTTGGTTCAGATATTTCGCAAAAACAACAAAAAAAAAATTTGGGAATAAATGGAATAAATGAAGTGCGCCACCCCTCGGACTTGACACTCCAAAGGAAGAGCTAAGGAAAGCTGGTAAGGAAATATCTTTTAATTGTCTTATGCCTAATCCACCAAAGTTAATAGGCAACGTAGTTCCCTTTTAGGAGTTACATTATACATTTTAAATGTTACTTAAATGCACAAAAGTACATTCCGCGGGATAAATAAAATATTTGAAGGAGAATTCGTCGATGGTGGTAAAGTGAGGTTAGTTTTTTGTATAGAGGTATTGTCGAATTTATATATAGAACTAACCTCACTTAACCACCATCGACGAATTCTCTCTCAAGTGAAATAGTCTATTAGTGGCTATGTGCTTTCGACACGGGTAGGCATAGATATAAGGAGCCCCATAGACATAAATCTAAAAAAATATTGAGGGAAAGTGTGAAACAAGAAAAAACAGAGAACAAATAGTAGATTATGCACCGCTGTCCAGGATGCCTTCGGCTCGGGAAATAACCTCCAAATCGTCAAAATAAACCATCCTGGACAGCGGTGCATATGCTATTTTATCTGCCGAGAAAAGATACATCGAGAAAAACAATTTTGCCCTAGGGAGAAAAATGCGAGTTTATCGTTCTAGGCAGATAAAAAATTTTTATTTGATTTGATGTCATAGTATTAAATGTCTTTGAGGCAACGTTTAGTGAAGGAGCAGAAAAAATTTCCCGTAAATAAACATTTTTTTGTGGAAATGATAAAATTAACAAACTACAACAGATTACCCTGCCGTTTTTTCTGGTTTCACTTCACAATAGTCCACTTTTCTATGAACAAACATGATTGACTAAAAGGAATCCATCATTAAATTTCATTTCGTTTTCCTCGCTCACTTTATCTCTATATCGACAAGACGACTGAATCATCGAGTGTCCTAATTGCACTACTTCAATGTAAGTACACCCGTGATACGGCCTTAAGCTTAAGCACAATACACTTTTTTATTTTCTGATTCAATTATATATTATTTGACTGAAAAAGCCTTTTGATTTGTATCGCTCGTATACGGCTAAAAGCAAAGTTTGATGCGGTAAATATATTTTATTAATGTTTATGTCTATTGCTGCGGTTATATGGTACGGTTACGGCAATGGTTTGTATTTTCCTTGAGATTTCCAAAAATGAAAAAAAAAAGTTAAAAAAGATTAATGATCGAATTGATCGGCTGTTATTATACCACTAATGGAATAACTTTTCTATAAATATTGAGTTTTTGTGTTGCAATTTGTGAATGTGTAAACACATTAATGCCTTATATTCTTGAAGCTATGTTAAATTGCTTTAGCGCCGCGATATGCGATGGTGAGTTTCAAAATAATAGGCTTGCCTATAGGTGATTCAATTGGATTATATATTTTAAGAATGACAAGTATTTGTTATCATTAGGGCGTACGTGTTTGGGTAAATCTACTTATTTTTGTTTGTAAATTGAATAAACAAAACATAATGCTTCGAGGACCCGTACGATTCCCTGTAAGGGATCGTCCCTAAATTACGTAACGCAAAAACATGAGACGAAACATCGAAATCACATACGTAAATCATCTTTTGTCTCATGTTTCTGCGTTATGTAATTCAGGGACGATCCCTAAAGCATCCGTCGCGAGAAATGAATATGGCACCTTTGAGTCGGGACAAAAAGGCTTTTCAACCACTCTTTTTCATTCCATAGAAATAGTTCCGATACCGAAAATGACCAAAATGATCAATAGAAATTACTTTTGATCTTATCTTGGGAGATTAACAATAAGTATTTTTCTAGTTACAGCCATTTGAAATATGAAATACAGAATCAGAACGTTTTCCCAACATTTTGTCATTCGACATTTACACGGTATTGCTACACATGCATAAGATTAGATTAGATTGAAGGTGTGAGGGGAAAAAAATAAATTTGACAGGAACCTAGACTGTTAGTCCTTTGAAAAATGAAAAGTTATGTGGGCGTCATCTCCATGTGATTGTGTGTCAAGTCCAGGTGTGTTTGTGTTGTTTGTGTCAGTGCTTGTCTATTATTCTCTTATATATTACTCTTGTGATGCCAGTCAAGCCTTTCTGTCCTTTTAAGGAAAAAGGCCAAATCCTGGACCTTCAATTTGTCTGTTGCAAGGTCAGGTGGGCTCATTGCTGGTCTGCCCAAGATGCTTTGTCTAATGTTTCTGTATCTTGGGCAGTCACTGATGACGTTGAGAACAGTTTCCTAACCGTAGCAGCAGGCACAATTGGGTTTGTCCACATATCCTATAACGTTGAGATATTTGTTGAGTCCGCAGTGTCCTGTCAGAACTACAACAACTCTCCTGATGTTAGGTCTATCAAGGTTAGAGGTGTGCGCCGGGGTTCTTCGGCTGGGTGTTCAAGACAGTCTCTAGCCTTAGGGCTACATTCTAGACTTGTCGAATGTTCAGCAAAAATGTAGAGGACAGTTGTATCTAATCGGCTCCCAAAGACAATTTTGCTTGTAAATGTCGTTGGAACACATTATTTGAGTTACGCCGAATTTTAGCCGATTCTCAGCCGAATGTCGACTTAAAATTGGCGCAACAAAAATAATGTGTTTCAGTGACATTTACAAGCGAAATCGTCTTTATGAGCCGATTAGATACAGCTCTCCTCTACATTTTTGCTGAACATTCGACTAGTCTAGAATGTATCCCTAAGGCTAGAGACTGTCATGAACACCCAGCCGACGAAACCCCGGCGCACACCTCTAATCAAGGTTCAGTAAGCAATCACTGAACTCCTTTAGAGGTTTTTTACAAAAGATTTTCGTATGCTTCCCCCATCATACCTTTCCCATGCAGTCCCATGTTGTTTTATAAGCCAGTTTTTTACGATGCGTTTTCTTTCTGATTTTGAAATGCCGCAGAAGTGTTCTGGCCCTATCGGGCGTTCACTTGCTCCCTTGTCTGCTAATTCATCAGCCCTTTCATTACCCTGGATACCAGAGTTACCCGGCACCCACAGGATAGTCACTTTATTGCTCTTGTTTGCTAGCTGATTAAGAGCTTCCTTGCATAGGCGCACCTTTGCCGAACTAACGATGGGGGATTCCAGTGCTTCAATTGAGGCCTGGCTATCCGAGCAAATATAGAGCATTTTGTGCTGAAGTTCTTTAAAAGTCTCGGTACTGATCAGTTCAAGTATTGCTATGAGCTCCGCTTGCATTACAGTGGTAAAAAGGCCGAGTGGTATGTAGCCTTCAATATCGATTTGTTCACTGATATAGGCAGCTCCGGACAGTCCTTCTTTCTTGGATCCGTCTGTGTAGCTCACTAGACCATCTTCCGGGGGTAGACTTTGTCCTACGCCATTTATCCCTACTCGGTATGACACACCTAAATTTGTCATCCAGCATCAACATTGTCGATATCTGGTCACTCCTCATCAGAAGAGTTGCATCCTTTATCAGGTTCATAATTTCCATGTGTCCTTTGGTTGAGATCGGTACCCAACATTTATTGCATTGAATGTTGAGAGCTGTGCTAAAGGCTATGAATTTGACAAATAGGTCAAGCGGCTGGATAGAAAGAAGTGCGTCTAGTGATCTTGTGGCAGTTGTGACTTTCACTCCAGTCATGCTCAAGCATGCTAGTCTCTGTAGTTTGTCTAGTCTCTTTTTTGTTGTTGCTAGCTGCACCCTAGGCCACCAGGCAATGCACCCATGACAAAACATTGGTCTTACAACAGCTGTGTAGATCCACCAGATGGCATTGGGGGAGAGGCCACAGGTTCTTCCGAAGGCATTTCTACACAACCAGAAGATACCAATGACTTTGTTCAATTTGTCATTTGAGTGCATCATCCATGTCATTCTATGGTCGAAAGTGACCTCCAGTTATTTTACCATTGCCCTAGGGTTGAGTGTTTTCCCAAAGAGTCTAAAACTTCCTAGCTCCAGTTCATTGATCTTGTATTTCCTTTTGAAAAGAATTAACTTAGTTTTTACTGGATTTACTCGGAGTTCTTTTTCCTTACACCACTCCTCTACTACTATCAACGTCCCCCTCATCCGATCCCCCAGGGTTGTAGGGCATATTCCTCCAATGAGGACAAAGACATCATCAGAATAACCTTGGGTGAAAATTCCAGATTGATTGAGCTTGACCAGTAGATAGTCTAGTACCATACAACAAAGTATAGGTGACAGTATTCCCCCTTGAAGGCATCCCCTGGTCACTCTCAGACTGGTTGTAGTACTGCAAATGCTTGATTCTACAATTCTGCTTCGAAGCATAAAATGATTATCAAAAATGTGCTTGTTCACTTTTTGAAATATTTTTTTTAAATTTAGGCGCGCCGAAGAAAATAAATCTAATTCTAATGTTTTGACATTTAAATAATTTTCCGAGGTTTTCATTTGTTCAACTTATTCCCGCAGCTCCGAGTTCATGAACTGGACCATGGATTAAGAAACCGTTAGGAAAATATATAATTTTTTTTTCTAATTTTTTCTATTTAATTATGTTACGTAACTCGAGGGGGGGTCAAGCTCGGTGTGACAGGGGGAGTCCAAAAATGCGTGACATTCTTTATGAACGGCCCCTTACTTAGACCCCAAAACGAAAAACCCATAACCTCTCGACTCGAAAATCCACAGGTTACAAATGTTGTAATAAATGCTAGAAACACGTTACATCGTACGATACTAAAAACTAAATAATAAATTTAATAATATTTGTGGTGCGATTGAGGTACAATGTCATTAATTTTGTTTCATTTTTTCCACTTAAATCATATTTTAGAGAACTTGTTATTCTATTATATGGTAACACAATGATCTAAATTAAATTTGTGCGTAGGCTTCATAAAAGTGTATTTGCACAAGATGTATTACTTAATAGCACAAATAACACAAATAATGCAAAGAACCTTCCAAGAAATTCTACTAATTCGTTTTCTTGTTCATGGTTTAGTACTCACGTCCAATGCTTATTTTATACGATTTAATGAAGGAACCTTCAGAGTTACCCAGAACATTTTTATTGTTAAATAAGCTTTTTGTTAATAAAATCCGTCAACTCTATGAAACATAACGATAGCAAAACACGATACAACAACTACAATACATCATACGCACATTGTTGCGTTAGTTGTACCGCTACATTACATCCAACACGTGAGCACATACCTAAGGGGCCGTTCACAAAGTATGTCACACAAGAGACAAGGCGACGAAATTATTTATTAGTACATTACGTATGTGCTTCCAAATTATTGTTTTGACTCGTAGGAAGGTTGCTGCATGAGCCGAAGGCGAATGCTGTAATCCTACGAGTCAAAACAACAATTCGGAAGCACTTACGTACAATATTTTACACGTTGATGCCCGGTAAATGCGTTTTTCGAGTCGCTTACGACGAGGTAATGACGCATTTACCGAGCAGAAACATGTAAAGCATATTACTGCATAGACGTTGGTGTTAGTGTTAGTATAACCGCTTATGTGCACGTCTATTCAGTACGATGCTTTAATGCATAAGCTGGAGGTGTGTTAGCTTAGCCGTTCACGTTTTTAGGTGTGCTGGTTTAACTGACTTTTAAGGTCTTAACCAACTTATACACTCTACAAACACACCCGCAACGAATGCATTAAAATAAATAATCGAAATCACTGTTCTAAAAATTTCTATACAATTTCTTGCTGGAACTTGTTAGGTGATAAGGATTTCTGTATTTCTTTATTGAGGGTCGGAAGGGCAGACAACGCCCACTTTGACAAGGTGATTAACCAATTAACAAATCCAAGTCGATTTAACAGCGACTTTTGATGTTTGTGCTAGTTAATTTCTGGCTCACCTGTTAATCATATTAATCAAAAGATATGAGTCATCCATCGGAGAAGGCTTCCTAAAAGCTGGATTTATTTTTCCAATTTTTACTTGACTAAGCGACGAAGTAAGCTTAAATAAAGAAAGCGACTTGGTGAGAATTAGCTCTTTGTATTAAGAGGCATCTATTCAAAAGTTCGGACACCCCATGTAAATTCAATGAAATTTGCGCTTGAACACTTCCAAAAATCTCGATAAATACGAAGATTCCAGACACGATTAAGCACCAAAAAAAACTTTGAACTTTATTTCATTAAATGTTTGTCGCACTTTTTCCTTTAATTAATATTTTTCACTTTAAAAAAATATTTTCTAACCCTTGCAAACATTTCCAGATTTACAAACACTTCCACTTTTCTATTATTATTTTGTATATTCACCTGAAGCTACTATTTGTAAAAATTTTTTGCAAAAATTCCCTACCAGATCTTGGTTCTGGTTTTTCGATTTACTGCCTACACACTTTTTATTTATTAAAATTAATTTGGAATCGATATATAAACAAAGTAGAAACATTTTTTTCTTCTTCTTCTTTGAATAAAACTTTCGAAAATGTTGACTGCTGAGTTCGAAATTAGCGCTAAGACAGCTTCCGCAAATGAAAGCGCGGGTAAAATGCCTTTCAAAATTTGAATAAATTTCGAGTATACGACGGTTGGTGTCTCAGATATCTTCGAAAATTCGCTAAACAGTATAGATGGCAGTAGTCATGGGTTGTGTCTAAACTAAATGGTATGGTGTCCGAGCTTTTAAATAATTCGCTCTTAAGAGCGTGTCAGATATTTTGACAGTTCTATGTTTTGCGATGTTTTTTCATTGCATATTTCTAAGACAATGATCATTAATTTTAAATTCCAAAACATCTACTGTTTGCATAACACATCCCTTTATAGATTCTATGAATCAGAATATATAATTATTGAGTCTTAGTGTCAAAATTTGATCTGAAAAAACATCGCATTCGCCGAGTCTTTAATGTAAAGACATGTTAAGCTATTCAATATTTGGGCTATTCTACAGCATGTACAGTGGGAACGGCTTCAACAGACTCAATGGCAGAAAAATTAGATTTTTGTTTTCGGGAAAATATCTTAGTTAAGCTTCAGTGAAACATCGACAATTTTGACGTTTAGACACTTGAAGCCGTTCCCACTGTACATGCTGTAGAATAGCACAAAGATTTAAGAGCTTTACATATTTGTGGTCATCACGTTTCACAAACATATAATATTCCATATTGTAACTCAAGGACTATAATCAAAGTGGAGTGAATAAACCGATGACTTCTGCTTGATAGCATTGATTATAGTCGAGTCTACCTGGCAATCCTGGTAATCTGATTCATACACCTGTATTTTTTTATTATTTCAAGTCAGATTTTGTTACAAAGCACAGTGGTAGCATTATTGCATGTATAACAGATAGGGAACCTCTGTGGACCTAGAAAGTAAAATCTTTCTAATTGAATTTGAAAGATTTTGTTACTTCTCGTTTATCAGAGTAAGGTCATTGCATATTTATCACATTAGAGCCTATAATAAGCCAATTATTGCACTAATAATGGGGCTATAATTGGCCTATTATAGTCGACTTTCTTGTTACAAGTAGGGTTGTAATGACGCTATTATAACCCGGTTCTTTAAAAAATTAGAATAAAACGTGTGTTGTTATGACAAACGCATACTAAATCGAATAATCAATCTAGACGACATCTTTTGCAACAAATTCGAGGAGTGTTTTTATACGAAATTTGTGGTTTATGTTAATTTTGTTGTTATTTTTTTGTGCATAATTGGCAATTATAGGCTCAAATGTGATAAACTATCGTATAATACAAGGGGAACAATCGCGTAATTATAGTTTACCAACCATAATTACTTGATTATACCCCTTGTATTATAATATACTATTACATGTCTTAAATGGTAAGATTTTTGTCACAACGTTAAGCAACTGGGTTTAGAGCTAGTATGACTATAATAGAAGAATCTATGTGAACGGCAGCTTGAATGATAGAAAATAGAAATGGAAAATTTACATGCTTTACGGTTTATCCGCAATCTAAAAACGAGTCAAGCATATGAGTCAAAGAAAACCAAACTGTTTAAAAAAAACTAAATAATTAATGGGTTGCTGGTTGCAAGTATGTTTTGTGACAAGTGTAAAGTTTATCACACGAGTTTTCCCTGAAGTGGGCCTTGGCTTTAAATGCCGAATATGTGAGAAAAATTTCTGTAGTTTTATTGCAAGAGAAACAAAGCTGTTTCTTTCTCACTGCTATCAAATACGTCCTATAGAAAAAGCAGCTAGTGACTTGTTCATATTGAAAAAAATTAAAAAAATCTAGGAGGTTTATTTGTGTGCCACTACAACATGTCATAGACGTTTATTGATTTCATTAAATAACACCTCTTCAGTAAAATCAATTTACCTGTTGCATTTTTAAACGCTACTCATATAATTAAAAAAATTATACGTTACAATCGATATGGTGAGAGGTCTAATTAAAAGGATATAAAAATCCTTGAATAATTAACCCTTTCTTCAGTACCGGTGAACGCCCAGATTCATGTTATGTTGGGCTAAATTACTTAATTTCACCTTTCTTTTATTTTGATTAAATTATGTTCGAATATTTACAGTCTAAAATATTTTGTGGACACCTGTGAGAAATTATCTTTTTATTTGTGAATCAATGGCAGTTCATTGCATGATTTGAACCGAATATTTAATATGGGAATAGAATGCTGTCTTATGTTCGTAAGAGCTGTCCAAACCTTTAATGTTTGGCAATAATGATTCATCGATGACCTATCCCCGGTCCTTTTATCTGACTGTACCCGGAAATTACGATTTCAATACAAAACCTATTTTAATTGAACATATTCGTTATTTCCAAAAAAATGTTTCATTCGACTGTACAAAAGCGGAAATATAATTGTCATGCTTCATATGCGGTGCGAAAGTAAAAATTTCAACCCATGGGACGAAGATTTTATTTTCGCCCCTCGGGCCAAAGCCCACGAGGCGAAAAATTTTCACCCCGTGGGATGAATTTTTTTTTACTTTCGCATCGCATATAGGGCCGTCCATAAAGGGGGGGGGTCCATAAAAGCGGACAAAATGGGACCGGGGGGAATAGCAATTTCGTTTTTTTCAAAATATTTCGTTGAGTAGTCGGCAAATGTCGACCGTCAAATACGTTTTTCATCACTCGAGCAACGAAAATCGTACTTTACATGCAAAGTAAACTTTCGCCCCTCAAAATTCACATTTTTTTACTTTCGGCTCTAATATGAAGCATGTAATAGTTATTTGGATTACAAGGGATGAATGTATAAAAATTCAACTCTGTGCGAAAATTGCTGCTCGCGCCGAAGGCAAGGGCGGCAATCGCACAGGTTGAATTTTTATACTTCATCCCTTGTAATTCACGTAATTTTTCATCACGAGAGCAACGGAAATCGTAATTTTCACTTTCCAAACACAAATTTTCAACAACAACGAAATTGCTGATACAATCATCATGTTGTTTACATCAGTTACTTTCGGCTCTCTTTTGAGAACGAAAAGTATTTTCGCATCTCTTGGCTTACTGAGGTCTACATTTTTTCATTTGCGGCTCCCATTTGGGAAGTGAAAATTACGATTTTCGTTGCTAGAGTGATGAAAAACTAAATACGTCAAACGGCAAAGTACTTTTGTTCCTTGTCCTTGTGACGTAAATAACTATTTCACTTCCCAAATGGGAGCCGAAAATGAAAAAATGGAGACCTCAGTCAGCCAAGAGATGCGAAAATATTTTCGGTTCTCTAAAGGGAGCCGAAAGTATTTTCGGTCCTCAAAAGAGAGCCGAAAGTTAACTGATGTAAACAAAATGATGATTGCGTCAGCAATTTCGTTGTTGAAAATTTATGTTTGGGAAGTGAAAATTACCATCTCCGTTGCTCTCGCGATGAAAAATTACGTGAATTACAAGGGATGAAGTATAAAAATTCAACCTATGCGATTGCAGCCCTTGCCTTCGGCGCGGGCAGCAATTTTCGCACAGGGTTGAATTTTTATATATTCATCCCTTGTAATCCAAATAACTATTGATATATTGTTATGCTATCACCGAGTAGATGAGCACATGAGTATTAATTTATTTGTTATCTAGAGACTGATGTAAACATTAACGAAAGGGAAGGCGCTGAGTGGAATCTTCAGGATTATATAAACTTGGAAGGTGTAAAGATCTCAGATGAAACTTTTGCTATGTGCAACATTGTAATATCCGTTCAGACTAGTCTGCACTGTGAGTGGCAAAGCCTATTTTGTGAAACAATTTCACCAATCCCACGAGGAATTCAAGAGATTCACGAAAAAATTCGTGAATTATCGTGGATTTTTTGCAAAGCTCGAACGGCCTTTGGGGGGGGGGGTATTCCTAAACGGACAAAAGCGGGACAGGGGGGGAGGGGGGTCGAAAAAGTCGCTAAAAATGCGGACGTTCTTTATGGACGGCCCCTATAAAGCATGAAATAGTTATTTACGCAATAAGGGAGCAGGCCGAAAGTGCTTTGCCATGTTGCGTATTAAGTTTTTCATGCCTCGGGGCCAAAATCGAAGGAAATTTTATAAATTTCTCTCTATTTTGGGCCTCTGCATGGAAAATTTTTTGTGTACCTGTTGCTAGATTGTGGGATTACATTTTTCTTTTCGTCCCTGCTAGCAAGCATGAAATAGTCTTTTAAATTACGACAGACGAAAAACGATTTTTACAAATTCGAAGTGTATGTGTGAGCTGAGAGAGTGAAACGAGGTAAATAATCTCCTCTGAATGTTACAATACTCTCAAGACTCACACATACACTGAGAATTTTTAATAATCTTTTTCGTCTCGAGTCATTTGATGGACTTTACATTGGCCTTTCATCGAAACTATGACATTTCATCGATAAATATATAATCGAAATTCGCGAAATCTACTAAAAGTTTCTTACCAACCAAAATTCAAATTCTAAAATCAGATTAAAACGAAAAAAAAAATTGTTACTAATACTTCTAGCATTTCAGATTATTACATAAATGAGAGTGCATCTAAATTTGTTATACTCACACGAATGTCAAACGTTATTTACTACTTATAATGCCTCTATCTACTTTCTCTTTGCGATTCAATTACGAATTAACACCAGTGAGCCGATTATTGAGTCTAACGGTACTGGTGACGATGCGGGGAAATCGAAGACGATTGCATTGTCACAAAATGTCTCAAACTGCGAAGAAAATATTGAGTCAGCAATTGTAAATATATAATTAAGTTTGGAAAGAACCCCAAACAATGAATACATTTTTGATTTCATTCGACTCGAATTAAAAAAATGTTGTTAAAAAAATATCAATTTATTCCTTTCGTGTATTCCTTTTTACTAAATATTTCGGCTAATTAATCGTTACTACCATGTACATACAACGTAGTGAACTACCTATTTTGACCTCACCTGAACAGCGTTCCTTCAAACCTAGAATAACATTGAACTTTGCAAATATTTGGTAGAATTAAACTCTACTTTTCATCTCTAGTGATGAAACAACTTCTCCTTTTCATCTTTAGGGTTATCTTTTCAACCCTCTTTTCTCTTTATGTACTTAATGCATAGCGCATGCATGTGTGAGTGTGGTGAATATCGCCTTTTTCGATTATATATTTATCGATGAAATGTTACATTTTCTATGGAAGGATAATGTGAAAACACCACTCGGAGATACTTTCGTACCTCTCCCTTGTAGTGTAAATAACTATTTCGCCATTTTATTTAAACAATCAATAGAAATACCGAAAATTAAATTTCCGTGGCTGTAAAATCTTCATCATCAGTAGAAAGTTTTCAGGCAAACGGCCGCTTTAAAATGTTTTTATCGTGTATCAAGACTAATGATAAAATGGTCGATTGGTTAACACGAAGTAGCATTTGCCCTACACACATTCGTAAAGCAGCTTGTTCTTAACCTAAATATTTTGTTCGTATTTCGTTCGTGACATTTATGAAATCATTGATATTTACCATGAAAATTAACGTTCGGATATTACATACAACGGAACAAGTGCTAACAAAATTTGAAACATATGAAAAATATATTTTCTTTATTAAGGGAAACGAAAATTCCGGAGAGTGAAATATTTTTTGATAGCATGGGAGTGAATATGTGAATATTCGCAATTTTTGAAATCATCCATAAATTGAGATCGGTCTAAGATGAGAAGGAGTAAGCGCAGGAGAATAAAACAGAAAATAATTTCATATTTGAACATAGCCTACATGCAGAAGGTATATAAAAGAAAAGGTTTCCAACTCGCCTTTTACCTCGAAACATCTTTCTTCATTATATATAACATTATGTGAAGAGATAAGGGATATTGGATTATACATACCTACGAAATACATTCAAACATTTCATTGATTGTCGTGTGAAACAATGTGAAAGTCTAAAAATCGATGTAAGTGACGTTTAAGTAATATTTGTGTATTGTAATTTTTTTCAATCAACTTTCGGATTTGATTTTTTTAAATACATTCTTGATCAAACATACGGGCGAGGAGTATATAGTATATGAAGGGTAGTATGTAGTATATATACTCCAAATAAATCTCAAAGATAGTCAAAAAAATGTCAATAAATCTGGATAAATCATAATACATCTCTATGTATTTTGAAGTAAGTCATATTTGTTATGAAATAGAGACCATTCACCCTACCATTATTGTTGGACCCGTACGAAGTACAAAGGTCGTATAAGTTTACTACTAACAATTTTATTGTAACATGGGGTAGATCGAAGTGGGAGGGGGGGGGGATGCATCTATTATCGTCTAGTTCAACTTTATTTGAACGTCGATAAGTGTAAGGTAATCTCCTTCACTCGAAAGAGGTCCAAAATTGAGTTCGATTACAATATCGATGATGTTGCGTTGACCCGTGT
>CM055406.1:60964340-60986649 GCA_029228625.1 Pseudolycoriella hygida
AATTTCTATGGATCTTTGAAATTCTTACAGTTATAAAAGAACAGAAAACGTTGGATTGTTTGCTTATTTGTATATTTAGATACGTTCGAGTCTCTTTGCCAAATGTATTCTGTTTGCCACATCTATTCTGATACGTACGGGTCTTTGGTTATGTTTTCAAATTAAAATCAATAGAATAAATGAATAATTCAAACGTTTAGTGTGACATCGGCGAAACCTGGATTTAGAGGATATCTAAAATTAATGAATTTTAATGAGTATTTGGACCCGTACGAAGTACGAAGGTCCTGTACGTTTACTACAAATTCAGGGCTCCCACACATCCAATATTTAAAAAATTGTCCGTCTCCACTTTTTTTCGAAAGGACTTCACCGATCACCCTGAACTTTTTTTTCGCTGAAAGGTACATATGTCCCATGGTTCAAGTTCATAGATGAGCAAACTCGATCAGGTAGTTTCGGAAATATGGTCGAAAAGGAGTCCAAAAACATGGTTTTTTGGGGGTAGGTGAGACTTTTTCTCAGTTATTTCTAGAATTAAGGCAGTTAGAAAGCTACTTTCTGGGACAAAGCTGTAGAGAACTAAATTTTAGCGAACACGTGTTTCAGGGTTTTCCCAAGAAACGTCCCAATCCCGAGATTTAGGCACTACCAGAAATGGTAGGTATGATTCATGTATAAAGAACTATGAGAGATAGAAAGTTGCTTCCGAAAGGCAAAGTTGTAGAGAAATAAATTTTAGCAAACACGTGTTTCAGCGTTTTCCCCAGAAACCTCCCAATCCCGAGATTTAGCCATTTCTAGAACTGGTAGGGATGAGTCATATCTCAAGAACTATGACAGATTGAAAGTTGCTTCCAATGGCAAAGTTGTAGAGAATTAAATTTTAGCGAACACGCGTTTCAAGGCTTTCCCCAGAAACGTCCCAATCCCGAGATTTAGCCACTTCTAGAATTGGTGCGGATAAGTCATATCTCAAGAACTATTACAGATGGAAAGCTGCTTCCAATAGCAAAGTTGTTGAGAATTAAATTTTAGCGAAAACGTTTTTCAGGGTTTTCCCGAAAAACGTCCCAATCCTGAGATTCAGCCACTTCTGGAACTCAGAGAGATAAGAACATTAGACAACGCGTGATTGGTGTCAGAGTACTTCGGGAGGGCTTTCGACATTACTTTGGGTAATTTCTGAGAGTCGTTTAAATTCTGATAGTTCTAAAAGAACTCGACTATGCATTCTGATGCGCATTATATTTACGATAATAGTAAGAGTTTGGTACATCGAGCCTTTTGGCACGTGAAGGCTTTACGTACTGGTCTTTGCATATGTTTAGTTTTAAAGACAAAAGACATTTCTGTCAATTCCTTAAACTTTCACAAAAATATTACCATGGAAATTAAGTTTACTTTCGTTTTCTTATCATTTGTCATTGCAATACATCTCGACGTGTCGTGTCCTTTCTGCATGTGGCAATGTATTTATATAAAAAACAACTTAGAAAACGTTAACATGTTAACAAGCTTCTTAGACAATAAAATAATTTTGCTTCACTTATAACTGAATTACTTCGCTATCGAAAATTTCAATTAAAAAGAAAATGTTCCATTTCCGATTCAGCAAAATAGAAAACTTAACGAAATTCTTACTAATATTCCGGGGAAAAAAGTGATTCTATCAAAGGATAACTAACTTGACGGTTTCCTATTAATTTGCTTGCATGTTTGCCACAAATTATCAATTTACTACAACAACAGCTAGTTCTCAGTTTTTGATGTACAGAAACGGAATATAGGATTGTTGTGATGGCCAACTGTACAACTTGATCGCACGTGTTGAACGTATGTGTTGTGTGCTATTTATTATGCTCAATGTCATTTGTTCCAAATCGAATTCAATTCATTTTTCAATTATAGTTTCGAATTGTTTTAATTAATTTTCAATGATTATTTTCCATCCCTCGCGCCATTCTAAACAGAATATTTTATACACTCTGTGCACAAAGGCAATGGATGCATGAAACCGTTATCATGCTGAGCATACAGGACAGTTTATTATTTAAAAAAAAAACATAACGAGAACCCTTGTCATTAGTTTTTTTCTTTTTGAGCGATTTTTCAGCTAATTAAAGTTTTGGATTTAGCAAGAACTTATTCTTTGACATTTTTCAGCAAATGATTTGGGTTCGGTCGTTCCACTTCTCGGAAACGACGTTTGGCTTATAAAATTGTTCTTTGTTTTAGCAATTCGAATTACTCTAATTAAATATTTTTGTTTAACAGATTATCTTCTGAAAATGGGGTCAAAATCGTTCTTTTTTAAATATTTTCAAATCAGTTACCTGGATCTAAGCGGCCATGACTCTTTTTTAGACCTAGTGCCGCCAAAAGACTGTGATTGATGTTTGAATGTGGAAAGGTTGAGTTTGTGATTGACCTCTATCGTTTAGTCGAACATTTTTCTAGAATGCTTGCCCTCTGGTGTTAAAAGATGTGAAAATTAAAATTCCCTGAGTGTAAGATTAGGAACAGTTGTTCAGACTAAATTTAAATTTACAAGTTAGTTCTAAATGTCGGTATTTAATCTAAAAAACACCTTAGTGGATGCTGTGAACATAAAATGAGTGATACTTTCGATTCCACAGTTATTATTGGATAAAATTTTTGCGGAAAGCAAGTCTAGGACCATGTAAAAGTAAAAACGCTGGTGACTAAATTCTGCTAAAGCCAAACGAAAGGCATTACTGTAAGAAAGCGTCTCACTTATTATCCACTAGCGCCTGGTCTGTCTCCCTAAGTTATGGCACTATAACTCCCAATTTCCATTATTATCAATTTGACATTAGCCTGCCTCCTTGAGGTTTAGTTCAAAGCATACCAAATTCGTATGAGAGCTATAAGAAGGCACGCAGGATTTGATAAGGTGGGCAGTCAAAATTCTACTTAAGCCAAATGTAAAGTAGCATCTCACTTATTTTCAACTTGACACGAGCTTGACTCCTTGGCTTCTAGCTAAAGGAAAGAAAAATCTGTATGAGAGCTATAAGGAAGCAGGTGTCAAAATGTGTTCGTCCCCAATGAATTTTATTAGCGCAAAACAACGTTAGTATAGTCATGAACTTAAACCTGCCTCGTTAGTTGCTAACTTAACGAATGTTTTTCCCCTATTGAAGGTGTAATAAGGCAGGCTTTTGTTTGGGCCAATGAAATGGTGACGTGACATTTCTCCGCCGCAAATAACGCCCGCTAATAACACCCGGGGCGTTAATAACACCCGGGGCGTTAATAACACCCGGGGCGTTAATAACACCCGGGGCGTTAATAACACCCGGGGCGTTAATTACACCCGGGGTGTTAATTACACTCGGGGCGTTAATAACACCCGGGGCGTTAATTACACCCGGGGCGTTAATTACACCCGGGGCCTTAATAACACCCGAGGCGTTAATAACACCTGGGGCGTTAATAACACCCGGGGCGTTAATAACACTCGGGGCGTTAATAACGCTCACACTCCGGGAGCTAATAACGCCCGGGGTTTTATTAACGCCGCACTCCAGGCGCCGAGGGGTGACGCATTTCTGCGGTTTATGGAATAAATGGGAATAAATGGAATAAATGGAATAAATATTGGAATAAATGGAATAAATGATAATTTTTTCAAATTCGTCAAAACGTCAAATAGACTTGATTTTGATGGCAACGCACACAACAAACCATACTAATGTGTTAAAAAGTCAAAAAACCCACTTTTGAAAACTTAAAAGAATTTTTGTTGAAAAATGGAATAAATAAATTTATTCCATTTATTCCAAAAAAAAAAAAAAAAATTAATCTCAAGATGGTTTAAGAGTTTACACTACGTACTAAAGAGCCATCTGGCGAAAGTTTTTCAACTAATGAAATTTTGTGTGGGAAATGTGACACTTTTGTGTAACGTTTTCCTCTTAAAGTCTTGACTGCAAACCAATGTTTATGCAATCACTACATACTTTACCTATTTCTAAAGGAAACTGCGGAAACACTTTTGAAAAAAACATTCTCATTTGCTAGAAATGTGAATTCCAATATTTCACTTCAAAAGTCAGTTTTTTCAGCTTTTCTAGTTATTCAACACTTCGAAATCCATAATTTTTTCGATCAATGTGTTTGCTCACTTAATCTTAAACTAAGTAATCCATTTAAATCACAGAAAACATTTTCTACGCTTTAGAAATAGATAACAACTTTTTGAGTTGATACATTTGCAAATATTTGTAAACGTCAAATCGCAATAAAGATGGCGGCCATTTTTATTTGGTATCATCAACTCAAAATTTTTTTATGAATTTCTGACTCGTAGAAAATGTTTTCTGTTATTTCAATTAATTACTCAGTTAAAGATGAAGTGAGCAAACACATTGGTCGAAAAATTTATGCATTTCGAAGTGTTAATTAACTAGAAAAGCTAAAAAAACTGACTTTTGCAGTGAAATATTGGAATTCACATTTCTAGCAAATGGGAATGCTTTTATGAAAAGTGTTTCCGCAATTTTCTTTAGAAATAGGTAAAGTATGTAATGATTACATAAGCATTGGTTTGCAATCAAGACTTTAAGAGAAAAACGTTACACAAAAGTGTCGCTTTTCCCATTCAAATTTTCATAAGTTGAAAAATTTCCGCCAGATGGCTCTTTAGTACGTAGTGTAAACTCTTAAATGCTTTATAATTTGTGCAAACCTTTTTTTGAACTTATTTGTCTAACTTGTGATGTGTTTGGTTGAGATATTTCGCAGAAGCAACAAAAAAATTTTGGGAATAAATGGAATAAAAGAATAAATGGAATAAATGAATTGCGTCACCCCTCACCGGGCGCTAATAACGAGTGCGGGCGTTCTTAACGTCCCGGGCGTTATCAGCGCTCGGAGTGCGGGCGTTATTAACGCCCCGGGTGTTATTAACGCCCCGGGTGTTATTAACACCCCGGGTGTTATTAACGCCCGGGCGTTATTTGCGGTGGAGAAATGTCCTGCCACCAATGAAATGTATAACTGTAAAATGGCATTTCCATAAAAATATGAATTTGACTTCAGACTGCCTCTTGGGATTGAAGCGATTGGGTTAAACGTTAAATTTTTTTCATTTTGGCAACAAACCACCAAACTCAAAGTCCTCATAGTCCGTAAAGATGGTGATGAACGATTTTTGACCACCATTGTAAACTTGGGACATTTGTTATAAACACTTTTTAACCCCTACTTGTTTATACTATTTTCTAATAAATTCTGTCCGGACAATGTAGATGAAACTCCACGCCTTTCTGATCAAACATTTCAAGATAAATTTCTAATTTTCTTTAATTTTTGTTTGACAATAACAACTTTTTTTAATTATAAAATTAAGGTCAATTTGAGTGAGCCTTTAATATTTTATTGGCTAATAGAACGACGATGATTTCTTATGTTCTTATTGTAAAAATAACTAACTTACTAACCAACCCAAATAAACCGTTTATTTGCATAAAGTTATAAACATAACACGGCAGTCAATATTAATTTGTTTGATTGACTTCTTTAATTGTATATCCGGACGAGTATAAAAAGGGTTAAAAATAGATAAATGTGATACAAAGACGGCAAACGTTATTTGCCAATTTTCTTTGACTTTCCAAAACGTTTCACATTTCCTATTTATATTTGCTAACAAATTGATTTTTCAAATCTGGTATACCCATACTAAACCGTATCATTACCATACATAGCATTAATTTAAAATATAGCTAACGATATATATTACTACTTCCATGTAAAGGCGGAATTTCCCTTTTAGTACTTCTTCTAGTACTTTCTTGTGCAAACATTGAGCAGGTAATTTGTATTTTGAACATCTCTAAAGAAATTGAAACTAAAGAGTGATCGAACCTTTGAAAGTCCTTTACTAAGATGAAAGAATATTAGATGTAATACGCCGCGCCGCGCTGCGCCAACTTGATGATGACAACTCATCTGGCTAATGCTTCAGTACAACTACTTTTAACTCAAAACTAACTTCACAACACGTAGTTGATGATATTGTCTTAAATTTTCATAACAACTGCAGGATCACTGACAAAACATATTCAGCTGTGGCAGGTAACTTGCCTCCAGGTAATTTTATTTTTCCAAAATTACCCTTCTCATCAAACAAGATATACAGCTGGGCTGTCACGGGTAATTTTGGAAAAATAAAATTACCTGGAGAGAAATTTCCTGCCACAGCCACAGCTGATATTTTGCGATCTTTTTTGTCAAAGTAATCGATTTTCGAAAGAAACCCCTTGTGGACCCCTTGTAAATTACATGCAAAGTGAAGTTAGTGCAATTAGTGAAGTTAAATTAAAGATCAGTTAAATTACACATTTTAGACAATAAAGAATAGTATATTACAGTGGACCCTGCGAAAGTAATTCATTACAATTTTATTATAAGAGCCAAGCTCACGAGTGTTTTTTTGAGCAACAAGCTTTGAAAACGTTATTTTGACGAGAGTAGAGCTAATGCCACATCTTACCTACTGCTGCCCTGTTTTTGGTGAGCTGAGTGCAACCAGCTCCTTAGCCCACCTTTCGTCAGGCACCGGAAAGAAGAGCTTCGTATGTGCTCCTCCGTCGTAAGCGCTCCAACGTTTTGCGGATTCCGTTCGTCCCCAGTCTCTTATCTCTCTAACACACAGGGAGTATGGTATTGGGATGAAGGGCTCTGGGCCGACGGTAACGGTTGCTGAGCCTTGTCTGGCCAGCTCATCTGCCCTCTCATTGCCGTCTATGCCGGTGTACCCTGGGACCCAAGCCACTGTGATCTGATTACTCATTCCCAGTTGATTTAGAGTCGCCTTTAGCTCACCAACCAATCTAGACGTTGTGACAGGTGATGCGAGTGCTTTAATCATCGACTCGCTGTCCGAGCATATTAGTGCTCTATTAGCCGTTGTTCCTTCTGGAACCAACTCGATCGCCCCCCTAAGCGCAGCAAACGTCTCTGCTTGGAAGACACTAGCTAATTTTCCCATGTGGAAGCTATAACCGTTCTCCGGGTCTTGCGTATAGACTCCGGCTCCCGTTCCCTGCTCAGTCTTCCATCCATCAGTGAAGCCTACCTGTGCCCCTTCGGGAAGGCCAACCGGCCAGTTACCCAGCCAGTCGGTCCTGTCCGGTATGACAGTTTGGTATTGCCTCTCGAAGCTGATTGTAGGTACCATTCGATCTCTGGGCATTCGGAAGACCTGACTGTTTATCATTTGTCTGATTCTTCCGTGGCCCGAGTCGAAGCCCCTCATCCAGAGATCATTTTGCGTCAGCCTATCTGCCGCGGCAAAGGCCTTCGCTTTTATGGTCGTCTCAATGGGGAGTAACGCAATAAGCGCTTCCATGGCCGCTGTGGCCGTGGTCTTCATAGCTCCTGTAATGCAAATGCATACAAGCCTCTGAAATTCATTCAACTCTTTCTTCGCACACTCGATGTCTAGCCTGGGCCACCACACAACGCATCCATGGCTCAACATCGGTTTGATGACCGTCCCGTAAATCCACAAAATGGATCTAGACGGTACACCCCAGTCCCTTCCAAAAGCCCTCCGACAGATCCAGAAAGCAGACATCGCTTTTTCCGCTTTGTATCTGACATACTCGATCCATTTGATCTTTTGGTCGAGAATAACTCCCAAATACTTTACATTCGGGCTGAGATCAATGGTTTTACCAAAGAGCCTAAAGTTCCCCACAAGGACGTGTCCCGTGTTTCTTCTGCTGAAGAGCACGATATCTGTCTTTTTGGGATTAACCTTCAGACCTTTCTCTTGGCACCACTTTTCCACTATCTTCAGTGAGCTTCTCAGACGATCTCCTAGGGTACTCTCAAACTTTCCCCTTATTAAAGCGGTCAAGTCATCAGAGTAGCCCTGCGCATGAAATCCTTCTTCATTTAGTTTCCTTATGAGAGAATCGACAACGATGCACCAGAGCAGCGGAGAGAGTATTCCTCCTTGTGGACAGCCTTTCGATACCCAGAAGTCGGCTCTGTGTCCGCAAACATTTGCCTGCACAGTCCTGTTCCTGAGCATGCTGCTGATCCACCTCGTTACCATCGGTGCAACGTTTCTTTCTTCCAGCGCCTGCCGGATCACTTCGAATCTAGTGTTATCGAAGGCTCCTTCGATGTCCATAAAACATCCAAGAGCTATCTCTCCAAATTCGAACGATCGCTCTATGTTGGCTACTAGTCTATGCAGAGCAGAGCCTGTCGATCTTCCCGCCTGATCGGCATATTGCTTCTCATGGAGCGGAAATTTCGACAGGACTTCGTCTCTGATATAGAAGTCTATAAGCTTTTCTATAGTCTTTAATACAAAAGAGGTGAGACTTATCGGCCGGAAGTCCTTGGGTACGCAGTGCGAGGGCCTCCCAGGTTTTGGTATAAAGACCACATTGACTTTTTCCCATGCCTTTGGGATGTAGCCCAGGGCTAGCGAGCTCCTTAGGATCTTGCATAGCGGTTCCAATAAGATCTCACCACTCTCTTTCAGCATAGACGGAACAATTCCATCTTTTCCTGCTGACTTAAACGGTTTGAAACTTCCGATTGCCCACCTTAGCCTGTCCATAGCAACTATGTGGCTAACCAGAGCCCATTCCTCCTCCAAAGGGGGGGAGGGTCGGGTGCTCTGTCTTCGCTCCTTGAGTCGCTACATCCAGGAAAGTAAGCCTCTAGCAGGTGAACAGCAGTATCCTCTTCGCTGTTTGTGAAACTGCTGTCCGGCCTCATCAGGGAGCCTGGCAGCAGCTTCGCGTCCTTCGCTAGGATCTTGTGGATCCTAGCGTAATCTGGCATGTGTTCGATTTCAGCGCAAAATCTCCTCCACATCATTTTAGCCTTGAATCGAACAGCTTTCCTAAACATGCCCTGAGATACCCTGTAGGAGTCCCAATCTTCTTGCTGAGAGGTCCTCTTGGCCTTGTTCCAGGCCTTTCGAGCACTCCTCTTCTGCCTTTCCAATTCGTGACTCCACAGTTTGCCGTCCTTTTGCCTGACAGCATGATATATGTAATTTAGAAAGGTTTTACGGCCTTAAACATATATTTGGCATAATAAAGAATCATCATCATCATGCATATCCGAGCCGAAGGCGAGATATGCAACTTCACGAGTCAAGATATCAGTTCCGTTCAGGTCGCTAGTAACCCAAATCCGTTGGAAAAATTGCCAAAAGTTATAACTTACTCTCTTTCTCACATAAGAAGATTATCTTTTTAATTATTGATTAATTGAAGAAAACAGAAAGGTCATTCGTCCAAAAATAGTTCTCTCTTCCTACAAAAAAATATATCCAAGAAAGCAGTTTTTCAGAACAGGGCTGTTGCACTGAGCTAAAGCCACTCAAAGTTTGACCCATTTTCGACGCATTACTCCCCACAGACGAGTGGTGGCGATGGCTTAAGGTACTACAATCCTACCAAAACCAATATTTTCGCTCAGTACATCTAAAAAACTGTTTCGCGCGCTTCTGGTACAGACATTTTTGAAAATTAAAAAGAATACGTGTCCGCTAGAATTGAATGACGAATCGATTGAGCTATCATTTGTCAAAATCAATGCGACGTATAGAAAATGCCCAAAATTGGTCGAGGTTTTCGCGATATAACTTTCAAACACTTTGTCATATGCCAAAAATGGGAAAAACTTTGAACGTTCGTTGGAACAACATATCTCAGATTCTATGCAAGATAGAGCTTTCGTGTCTTCTAGTGGAAAACGGTGCAAATAGCACCCCTGCAGCTATTGTAGTTCCGGAGATATTGCGTTCTACAGATGAGCGGGTTGCCCGAAACTTCAAAAAACCCGACCCGAGCCCGAACCCGAATTGTTTTTCTCGGGTTCATGAGTTTCGGGTTTCGAAAATTTTAATCGGGTCGGGTTCGGTCCGGGCCGGGTTTGGAAACAGTTCGGGTTTCGGGTTTCGAAAAATTTTATCGGGTCGGTTTCGGTCCGGGTCGGGCTTCGACAAATGGTCGACCCGCTCATCTCTATTGGGTTCCAACGTTACATCGATCAGGCGAAATAACCCATATAAAAGTGTTAAAGTTATTTTCTTCTCACTGTTGTTAATTTGTATGCAAAGCTACACCTGAATCAGGTACCGAGTAAATGAGGTTACCTGTAATCCGAAATACCCACCTGGGAAAGTAAGTCTTTAGGTAAACTTTTTGAAAGTCCTTTGTCAATGTAACAAGTCAGCAGTCAGACGGTATACATTTTCCATGAATAAAAATTGAAGTATAACTTTCCATATGAGTTTATATAGTGTGCGAGTGTTTAGACCTACATCTCTACCTATATAACTCCATGAGAATCAATTTCATCATTTAAGCATCGCTGCACATTTTACCTTTTAGTATATGAAAAATCCTTGGTAAAGCTTTGGCTACCCATTTTTCAAAATTAAATCGTATTCTACTCCGTTCACGTTTACATAATGTCTTTTCATTAAGTTTTGTGTGTTGTACAAGCTCGCCACATTAATTGACAAAAAAATTGTTGAACTCCAGCCATATCCGTTGAGTTTTGCTTTTTCTTCCTTGTAAATTTCATTCATGTAAAAACATCGTTGCCCGCATAGTACTCATATGTGTACCATTAGTCAAGAATGTCACTACTTTGCAAAATAAATAAGAGAACCGCATCTTCATTGTATGTTTTCATTGATTTTGAGGTTTGCGTAAGCTTTCTACCTTATTCCATTGGAAAATGGTTTCGTACGCCAGTGCTCGATGGTGGCATTTGCAAGGTGCTTTGTGATGGAATGAATATCTACAATGTATACATTTTTTGGTAGGGAAGATGGTACTCTGCCTCGATGTGTGTGTATAAGTGTGTTAAGTTACAGGGATAATAGAAAATGTAATGTGGTGTTTCATTTCGTTATTGTGTGTTTGTTCGACTGTAGGAATGGAAAGGACTTTAAGGATTTATGATTTATGCTACTTTGTGTTGAAATGCTTTGTTTTATAACTTGATATGATAGCTCTAATTATCTTATATAGAAACGATTCACTTATCTTCAACTTATTCTCTAACGACCGCTCTTTGTGGGTATGGGGTTACACATTCTGTACATACATATTGTTACTTGTTGTACGTTTGAAGTTAGTCGAATGTGTGGGTTTTCATGCCAACCTTCTTCATACATGTGGTATGTTCGTGGAAACTACTGCGTTCTCCGAACTATGTGGTATTTGGGTCGATCTATTGCATTACCTAAGATAATATTCTTCTAGGTGAAAATACGGTTCCATTAGTAATGGGGCTACTGGACTGTATTTGAAATTATGTCTATTCAACTGGAACTGGGTACCATTCCTACAGATGTATTCGTATTTTAATGCGGTTTTCGCAGCAATTTTAGTTTAATCGGATGCATCTGCAGTTGAATAATTGATAAAATCGAAAACAACGATTCAATGAATATTATATGTTGCAAAAGTAGAACGAATATTCCATAAAAATGTTTTCAGATTTGTTGAAGTCAACTAAGCCACTATGGCAAAGATATCAATGTAATTTGAATTTACTGTTAAGAAATCAATTTACGAATTGTACAAAGGAATGAGAAAATTGGTTCCGTTTGTCGATATCCAAGTTTTCTCATTGTCCTCGACTGTACTCGTTCCTTGTAGGGTTTTCATGACAGAAATAACCGGTTCAAATAATTATTCAATGAAAGAGAGTATTTTAAAAAAATAAAACATTTATTCGCAGCAAAGCAAGCAACTTTTGTCGGCTGCTACATCCCGAACAAGTTATTTAATATTCATGAAGACATCGGGCAATAGGGTTCTAAGAACTTGAAATAAAATTTCAGATTGTACGTTTTCTACTGCATAATGGATACAATATGCATTACTTCAATTTTTTGTGTCGTTCTTGGTATTGTTTTCCTTATTGTTGTTGTGCTGAATTTTTTAATGTTGACAAATATTTTAAGGTTTGGTAACTGCAAAGACGAACATTCCGAATGGAATTACGCTGTGCTCATGTTCATTGAAGGCAAATGCTCAACGGTTCTCCGCAATCATCTCTAAATTATGAAGCATAGCAACGGAAAAGATATTGGTGTGGTCTCCTAATCTAAGGCCATTTAGCATATACGTGATTTTTCAGCATTATTGTACTGCATTGAGGAACTTCTCTACTTGTCATGTGAGCTTAGTAGAGAATTACCAAGCAATGAACAAGACTAAAAATTGTAGCTACGTCTATTTTATTTATCGCATAACTGAACTGATGTTTAGTCGCAATTTGGGAACATGCCGATACATGCATAAACATATCATCGTCCCGTAAAAAAGCTCCAACTTTAACCAATTTTTTGGCGATATCGCCTGAAACTAGGTACTGACATGGCAGAATCATGGGCGCGCGGTAGCGATGCGCACGTGACGCAAGTCCCCATACGAACAAAAAATTCAGAAAATTTTTTTTCGTAGACTTAGGAACCATATATACAGGTAAGTTTTGACTTTTTTCCCTTGTGCGTCGTACCCCCTTCATTGGATTCCTTGTAAACTTTTGTTTGAAATCGACATTTTACTCATTAAAATCGGTCCAGTGGATCCGAAGATATAACCTTTAGAAAATCGTCATTTTCCATACAAAATGTGCTGCTTCATATAAGCCCAAGTTAATGGAAACATCCTACGTTAGTTCCTTAGTTAGTTAGTTAGTTAGTTCCAGAGCCATTTGTATGAAAACCGACTTTTCTGGCTCGTGCTCGAAAACGGCTCGATAACTTTTCTTGAAATTTTCCAGGGACTTTCGGGTGGGCTTTCTACGTCATATGGGATTTTAAGAAAGGGGGGTACCGGCCTCGTTTGGGTGTCAGGGCTCTTAGAAGGCGCCATACAAAGCCCATACGTATGTGTTTGTTTGTGAGTGTGTGGGAAAATTCAAGTTTCGTGGTCACTCCTAGGAGGGAGGTGGGTTGGGTGGTTATGGTAGAGGACCACCCCCCATCAATAATCAGTAGTCATTTGGTGGCGGTCGTCCCTGGGGGGTGTGGGGGGGAAGTCAAAATTTATTTTATTTTTTTTTCATTTTTGAGTAATACAAAGTGTGAGAAGGGCGGAAAGAGGGCGGGAGAATGATTTCGAGTCTAGGGGTGGGGGCGCTTTAAATAAATTGTTAATAAAGTGCTGACAAGTTGTCGAGAAAGGGTGGAGGTTCCCGTAAAAGCATTTTGGGTGCTTTAAAGAGCCCAATGAAGGATATTGGGCGCTTTAAAGAGCGCAATCGAAGTTGTATTGGTATGTCGAACGCTAGACAATAAAATGAGTCTACTTGTTACACAACAATTTATAACACAAGTAAACAAATCTGGCACTTCAATTGTTAAACTTGTATAAAGTGTACTTGTGTAGAAAATTAGACTCATTATATTGTCAATCGTTCAATCGTTCGGTACAATAATGACAAATATAAACTTTACAACAATTGTAAGAGTTCACGCATTAGAAGGCGAAAATGGCATTCTGCAACTTGCAAAGCGAGTAGGATTGTTCGGTAATCCTCCAGTTTGTCCACATTGCAATTCGATAATGGTTATTGTACGGAACAATTCGGTTGCAATCGGACTCAAGTGGCGGTGCAACGACAAAATCTTAATGAACAAGAAGAAAAGCAAAAGTAGCACGTACAGACGAGCCTACCGAAGTGACACGTTTTTTTCCGGAACGCATTTACAACTGTGGCAAGTTCTTGGCTTCGTCGACCTGTGGCTCAAGAAGGTTCAACACAACAGCGTGAGCGAATTACTGAATGTGTCGGAGCAAACAATAGTTGATTGGTCGTCCTTTTGTCACGAAGTAACATTCGACGGAATGGTCATCAAGGCACATCCGATTGGAGGGCAAGGAAAAATCGTCGAAATTGACGAATCAAAATTTGGCAAAAGGAAATACAATCGTGGACACCGCGTAGAAGGTAAATGGGTCTTCGGAGGAGTGCAACGAGACACGGGTATAGCATTCGTGGTGCCAGTGGAGAACCGAACAAAGAAAGTTCTTTTGTGCATCATAAAGCACTTTATTTTGCCGGGAACAACAGTAATATCTGATTGTTGGCGTGCTAACCAATGCTTGGAAGACGAGGGGTTTCACCATTTAACCGTCAACCATTCCATTACCTTCAAAGATCCCGATACAGGGGCCCATACAAACGAGATAGAAGGAGCGTGGCGTCACGCTAAAGAGGTTGTTGGCACTCACAACAGGCAAACTGAATTTTTAGCGGCCAAGCTCAGCAAATACTTATTTTTGCGAGCTTGCCGAACGCAAAAGATCGATCCATTCATTGAGTTCTGCAAGTTGGCTGGTTCACTGTATGACGGTAAGGGCAAACTTATTGAAACAGAAACAGAGCTAAAATTTTGGGAGTTGCAGAAGTTGTATGATGAATAGGCGTATTAAGAGGTGCTTGGAGTCGTTAAATACTTCTGAACTGACGAACAGAAGGGTCACCGCCTTAATACAGCAAAACGGCCCTTTTCAGGGCCAATGGGAACACGTAAGCAGCCTCCGCGCGGCGTATCCTGGGTGAGTGCACAGCAGTGTGTTGTGCACATTGGTTTGCACTCAGCGAATGCTTACAATTTCAATAACATTTCTATCTTAAGCGCCCAATATCCTTTGCTAGGCTCTTTAAAGACCCAAATAAAGGGTATTGCGCTCTTTAAAGCGCCCAATATCCTTCATTGGGCTCTTTAAAGCGCCCAAAATGCTTTTACGGGAACCTCCACCCTTTCTCGATAACTTGTCAGCACTTTATTAACAATTTCTTTAAAGCGCCCCCCCCCACCCCTAGAGGAGGTTGAGGGCGGCTCAAAATAATGCAAAACATTACAATCACAACGAAAACCCTTTTTAAAAGGGAAACGTGACGCAAGTCCTCGTCCCCTCTTCCAAAACAACTGATATCAATTGGAGTGACGCTTACAGCTTTGAAACGCAAAAAGTTTTTTTGGAATATTTTCATTTTCGATTAAAAAAATGCGAAAAAAATGCCGGACCCACCAATGTAATAATTTTTCTACACTTTCAGCTTTCATACGCAAAAATTCGATTTCCTGTACAAAATACGTAATGCATCCCACAAAGTCAAATTTTTGCGTTGTGAAAGCTGAAAAAACAGAAAAACTATAACACTGGGGGGTCCGGCATTTTTGACGCATTTTTTTAATCGAAAATGAAAATATTCCAAAAAAAATTTTTGCGTTTCAAAGCTGTAAGCGTCACTCCTATTGATATCAGTTGTTTTGGAAGAAGGGACGGGGACTTGCGCCACGTTTTCCTTTTAAAAAGGGTTTTTGTTGTGATACCCAATGAGTTGAATGAGCTTTTTGTTGTTTTGTTGGTTTTTCTGTTGGCTTTAGGTTGGTGTTGTATGGGGCGACTCTTTCGCAAATTTCTGCAAATCTGCAGACCATCCTTTATGAGTGGTGTTGCTAATCGGTTCTTGCCACCGATGCGCGTGTCCTGATGCCTTGATACGGTCTGATTTACCAAAAGTTTGGTATTATTTGGCAACAAAACCGTTGAAGTGATGCAACTAAAAACAGCCAACAGTAAGCATTGTTGGAAAAATAAAACAGCAAACACCAAGCACAGTTGTATGTTGTTGTTTTGTTATTTTTAGTTGCATCACTTCATCGGTTTTGTTGCCAAATAATAACAAAGTTTTAGTAAATCAAACCGGATCAAGGCATCAGGACACTCGCATCTGTGGCAAGATTCTGTTAGAGACACCACTCATGATGGATGCTCTGCAGATTTACAGAAATTTACGAAAGAGTCGCCCCATACAACACCAACCTAAAACCAACAAAACAACAAAAGCTCATTCAATTCATTGGGTATTCTGCCATGTCAGTACCTAGAATCTGGCCTTTAGTAGTTTTCAGCGATATGGCCAAAAAATTGGTTAAAGTTGGAGCTTTTTTACGGGTCGATGATGTGTTTGTGCATGTGTCACTGCAATGTAATACTCGAAATGATACAATCAGTGTCAACGTAATATACTGTAAATCTGTAAAGTGCCAGCTGTTTTGCTCATTTAAATTAAATTGAAAAAACAGGTGGCACTTCACAGTAATTTACGTTGACTCCGATTGTAATAAAGGTGTCAAATGGAAAATTTATTACAAGAAATTCTAGATCAGTACGTGTCTTATGCTTTTACCAAGACGTTTGTAATTAGTCAAATTTCGACCCGAGAGTTGATGCGTTTTTCGTTTTGGAGTTTAAATAAGAGAAATCTGCAGTTCGTGTGTTCGTCCGTCCGTCATCATCATAACGACTTGATATGATAGAAAAGTGCTAAATTAGTATAACTCAGTCGGAAGCTGGTTTGAAGGTTTTTCGAAGAATCGCTAAAGGCAGATATTGAAAGATGGCAAAATTACTGGAGAGAATTTCTTATAAAAACTAATTAACCTGCGTTATGACACCCCGATTTTCGATCGTATCAACGAATGCTTATCGACTTTTTCGGCTTGGCCAATGAGTATTGCTACAGCAAAAAGAACATTTTCAACGTTTAGACAAGCATCAAAAGATAGTGAAACTAGAGATGAGCGGGTCGACCATTTTTCGAAACCCGACCCGGACCGAACCCGACCTGATAACATTTTTCGAAACCCGAAACCCGAATTTTTTCAAAACCCGACCCGGACCGAACCATTCACTCAAGTTTTTCGAAACTCACAACCCAAATTACTTCGAAACAAAAATTATTTCAACGCCCGACGTCTGCATTCTTTACGGACCTTAGACTAAAACAAAATTCGTGTAATGTAGATGATAAAATTTAGACAAGTTTTGTAAAATATAAAAATTCAATAAAGGATCGGGACCCGAATAAAATGATACAACAACCCGACCCGGACCGAACCCGACCCGATAAAATTTTTCGAAACCCGAAATCCGAACTGTTACCAAACCCGGCCCGGACCGAACCCGACCCGATTAAAATTTTCGAAACCCGAAACCTATGAACCCGTAAAAAACAATTCGGGTTCCGGTTCGGGTCGGGTTTTTCGAAGTTTCGGGCAACCCGCTCATCTCTAAGTGAAACTTTATATTTCCCTACTGAAATTCATTTGTGAAATTAAAAGCTGCACAACTTTATGTTTCCACGAGTGTATTTACACTTCACAAGTCAAAGAAATTCGACTTACGCACTTTTACGCGAAGATTTTTAAGAAAAAAGTGCGTAAAAGTTCGTAAGTCGAATTTCTTTGACCTGTGAAGTGTAAATAATTAAACTTTTGTAATCCTTTGACAAATTAATGTTAATACTAGCTACTATAGTTACAAAATATTAATGGTTTCCAGAAAATCGTCGAACCATTTTCAACTTACGAACAAATTGCGCAAAAATTTCGCGATAGTTTTGGGTTGCTTTCATACTGGCGACAAGAGGTCTTCGACACTGAATCTGTTTTCATGTACCCTGTTTTAGAACACATTGAAGCAGGTTTACCAATACTTCATCCAGTCATTTAATGAACGTCCTTCAGAAAAGCGTTTTTAGGCGTCGGTAAATGTTAAAGGGAACTGATTACTGTAACTACTGGAAAGAAGCTTTTATTTTTTCGTACTCCACTCATCTGATAAATTAAAAAAAAAACTAAACTAACGAACTGAAGAGGGGAGATAGACGTACCATACCATAAGAGAATTTCGCAAAAAGGCATCTAATTCGATTATCAGGGAAATATATTTACTCTTCACACATCACTTTTACTCTATTGCAACGCTTTCAAACCATTGCCCAACACGTTATACATGAGCAATAGGCCAAATTAATCATTTTGCCTCTATCATTCCACATCAGACCCATCATAACCTCCCACATAATGTTGCTTTTTGATTTGGCACTGAAAAATTGTTCGAAATGCTTCAGAAAGTTTTGATATAAAAACATTCAACGTTTCTATTTATTATCTCCGTTACATGAAAGGATAAGTGCTTTCAGTCCTTTTCAATAATTACGGCAAAATTAAGCGTTCTAATGGATGTATGTGTTGAATCCACGTCGAATTGAGAAAGAAATCTAACGTTTACTAATGTGCTTAAAGTTAGCAAATTAAATATTGACAGATATTTTAGCGTTCTTCGTGATTGCCTTTTCGAAATCGTGTATTTACAGATGTCGAGCTGTGATAGATTAAAGACTTGAATTCGTCTTAAATTTCCAACCAATCTATTTAATGAAATTATGAAGACACATTCCAATTGATACCCTCTTCATGAACAATTTTCTCTTACAAATATCATTAACTAAGTTACTGTCAACAAAACCACACGAATCCTAAATGGAGCTTTCATCCCTAAATTATTTCAACACCGAAACCCACCTCGTTAAGTTCAATTATATTTTCTATCTAGTGTTGTGTGTGTTGCATATATACCCGAATATGTTTAAACATTGTATTCAGCACAAACTGGCGAAGCATTTCGAAATTTTTTAGTATTTTTTTTTTCTTTTTGTTGCCTCCCTAACATTGAAGGAAGGAAAAATGAAAACCGATGTCACAGCAAATATTTATCCGATATCTTTCGCTCTTTTTACTTACAACAAAACATTTTCAAATTTCGACAATAACACCACCAAACAAATCCTCTATAATGACGGTGACAAACAGACACACACTCTATCTATCTTTTAGTACATCCTTAATAATAGCCCCTTTTTCTATATAGATACATATATTTTTGCGGAAAATCTGATTACTTTCTGTGTTAAACTATACTGTCCCCCCCGTTAAGACAAAATCTTTTGTAACTGAATTGAGGCCGTCACGGAGATTTGTTTGCTCACTTAGAAACCACTTTCAGATAATTCAAAATAAAATAAAAATGCAAAGGAAAACAAATAGATTGAAATAAACATATTCTAAATTTTCGACATCTATTTTCGTTTTTCATGACTTACAAACAGTTTTATGAATCAACTGAAGTGATACGCGAGACCCTTACCTCAAATTTAGAGAGAGATCTTGGAGAATATTTCCATTATCTTGATTTTACTGCATATAACGAGGGGCACCCTAAAAGTTTCGGGAATCGGCTATAAAACGATTTTATTGCGTCTCAAAATAATCACCACTAAAATCTATACACTTTTTCATCCTTAAAAACCAGTTTTCGAAACATCGAGTCCATTCGGAAGTCGGGATTTGGGCCATTTTGTTCATATGCCTCGACAGCAGCTTCCGCAGATAAAAATCGCTTCCCACGCAACTTATTCTTGAAACTCGGAAACATATAAAAGTCGCACGGTGCCAAGTCGGGACTGTAGGGTGGATGCATCATCAAATTGATTTTTTCCTTCTCCAAGAACGTCGTGGTCAGAGCACTTGTGTGGGAGCTTGCATTATCATGGTGGAGGACGATCTTGCGATTTCGACTCTTTCCACGTAGTTCTTCAAATACTTTTGGCAAACAAATCGTAGTATACCACTCTGAATTGATTGTTTTACGATCCTCAAGTGGTACAGTAGCCACATGACCACATTTCCTGAAGAAAGTAGCGACCATTTTCTTGGCGACGCTTCGAGCGCGAATTACCTTTGTTGGTAAATCTTCATTTTGAAACACCCAAACGGTGGATTGCTGTTTTGTTTGGGGATCATAGCTGTAAATCCAACTTTCGTCACCTGTTACGATGCTATATACTGAATCAGAAGCCCCATTGTCGAATTTTTTGAGAGAATCTCGGCACCATTTCACACGAGCCTCCTTTTGGTCGTCTGTCAATTTGTGTGGGATCCACCGAGAACAAAGCTTCCGTGTGCGTAAATGTTCGTGTAAAATTGTTTGTATATGACTTTTCCCGATCCCAAGGGATGCAGCTATCTCAGCATAGGTCACATGTCGATCGGCTTCAATCATGTTCAATCATGGTGAATGTTTCCATCGGTGATGGCTGTGGAAGGTCGACCTTCACGAAAGTCGTCACTGAGGTAAGTGCGTCCCGATTCAAACTCAGCGAACCACCGATAAACGGTGGTCTTGGATGGGGCCTCATCTCCAAATGCTTTTTGCAAACGATCAATACACAATTTGGGAGTCAAGCCAGACTTAAAGTCGTAGAAAATCATGGCTCTAAAATTTTCACGTGATAAATCCATTTTTTCTCTGCAATGACTTTTTGGAATTGTTGTATCTTTTGACTGCTACGATCGATTTTCATTTTGATCATCATTTTTAAATCAGGAAAGACCAATTTAATTTTTGTGTAAATTGGCGAAAAGTTTACACGAGAGCCGATATAGCCGATTCCCGAAACTTTTAGGGTGCCCCTCGTAATATATGTTAACAACATGCCCATTAGCATTTTGTGAAGGGGATCTGACACGTAAACAGCCGCTTCCTTCGCCACTGCGTCAACGGGTAGATCTTCCATATCTTGTTGAGTAGCGACAGCTAGTTTAATGTTTTTACCCTTTCTTTCCGTTCGTCTGTCTGTGCACCGTCACAATTATTACGTCACAAATCACAAAAATGACGTTACAAATACGACGTTACACAAGTGACGTCGCAAATATGATATCATAAAAACGATGTCACAAAAACGACGTCACAAATGTAACTAAAAGTTATGACGTCATAGATGTCACACTATCGCTACTTTTCTACCCGAATGTCAATAGTTTATAATTGTATGTTGTCCACGCTTTCTATTTTCATATTATTATTTTACGATCTGCGACGTTTCCTCAGCATCCTTACACTTCGTACGAGTGTAACGGATGAAGAGAAACTGAATAGTAGTTCTTGAACAAACGAAGGATTTGCACACTACGTAAATAAAACGGACCCAATTTAAACTGCTGTTGACAAACCTTTTCATTTTTACAAAGGAAAACAAATCTGTTGAGTGATTTTCGGTACTTTATTTGGCAAAATTTGATTCAGATATAAGACGAAACTGTTATTGATGTTGGACTTTATAAACACAAGAAACTACAAAAGAATCGTCTTAGAGAGGCAATGAAATATTCAGTAGGGCGTTGCTGCTTAAAATTGTTGTTTTGACGAGCGATTTGTGGTTTTGACTACGGGAACTTTAATAACCCACTCTCTAGCGAAAGTAACAGCGTACTGATTTCGATATGTAGAATGTAAATACGTCACTCACTCAGAGCAAAAAATCATTCATTGCCTCAATATTGCATTCTGTTATATCGATATGATAAATTTTCGTAGCTACAGCGTTATTTCTCTATTGGACAATGAAGATAAATTAATAAGCTCCAACTGCCTTTTTATGAGTGCAAAATAGAGATGAGCGGGTCGACCATTTTTCGAAACCCGACCCGGACCGAACCCGACCCGATAAATTTTTCCAAACCCGAAACCCGAACTGTTTCAAAACCCGACCCGGACCGAGCCCGACCCGATAAAATTTTTCGAAACCCGAAACCCGAACTGTTTCAAAACCTGACCCGGACTGATCCAGACACTCAAGTTTTTTGAAACTCACAACACAAATTACTTCGAAACAAAAATTATTTCAAGGTCCGACGTCTGCATTCTTCACGGACCTTAGACTAAAACAAAATTCGTGTAATGTAAGATGATAAAATTTACACGAGTTTTGTGAAATATAAAAAGTCAATAAAGGATCGGGACCCGAATAAAATGATACAACAACCCGACC
Organism: Pseudolycoriella hygida; assembly: GCA_029228625.1. Taxonomy (NCBI): domain Eukaryota; kingdom Metazoa; phylum Arthropoda; class Insecta; order Diptera; family Sciaridae; genus Pseudolycoriella; species Pseudolycoriella hygida. Next base: position 60,986,064 of record CM055406.1, read on the forward strand.
CGGACCGAATCCGATTCGATTAAAATATTCGAAACCCGAACTGTTTCCAAACCCGGCCCGGACCGAACCCGATCCGATTAAAATTTTCGAAACCCGAAGCCCATGAACCCGTAAAAAACAATTCGGGCTCGGGTCGGATTTTTCGAAGTTTCGGGCAACTCGCTCATCTGTAGTGCAAAAATGTTTTTGTTTTCGTAAATTGTGTTGAATTACAGCTGCTTCATAGGCTTCAACTAGCAGTCAATCAAAATTTACGAACGTTATTACGTATGTGCTTCTAAATTGTTTGCTTTGACTCGTAGGAAGTTTGCTGCATGAGCAGAAGGCGAAATGCTGTTGTCCTACGAGTATAAACATATATTCTTTTCGTTTCGTTCTCCGAGACGCCGTTACAGCCCGTCCGGGTCAGAGGCTAGATCATTTTTATTCAGTAGTTCCGCAATTTTTAGACCCGTACGAAGTACGTAGGTCTGATGCGTTTACTACCACGTTTGTTACATTGCGAATTCGAACCCGGGAGTAAGGAGGAAACTTTTTTTGTTGCCTCCAGATGACAAATCAGCGAAAAAAACAATGTCCGTCTGTC
>CM055406.1:60987026-61034420 GCA_029228625.1 Pseudolycoriella hygida
GGCCCTAGCCCAAAAAATAGTTTTTTGCTATGTTGTAGACAAAATTGAGGAGAACATTTTTCTCTATTTGGAGGTCAATTTTGTGCGTTCGGAGAATTTTTTTACACCGTTACTTTGGACGGGTTTTTCAAAATTGCCCTACAGGCAATTTCCAATACAGTCTAATGTGAACGCAACATTTACTTAAATACGTTCCAGTCTTTTCGTAACATCAACTCTGTTTGCCGCATCTATTCTGATACGTACGGGTCCCTTCTATGTTTCTGTGAGCTTTTTGCTCACATGGATTCTCTCAGAGATCTTTTCGTTACCGACGTTTTTACTGTGTCAGTGGAAAGTTGCACACAAACCTAGTGCCATCTATGATGTACTAGGGCGGCAACTAGTAGGGCTTAGAATGCCGGTTTGCCCCATCAATGTGTTTTACCGGCAGGCATTGTTTGGGCCACATGCTTAACGTGAATTCCGAACCACGCCTAACGGTAGGTAGCATTGTACCATTAGCATTTCTTCTGGTGCTAATTCTATCTACGTCTAAAGTCGTATTCATCGAATATGGGTTACGTCATATTTTTCATTCTTCTAAGTACGATTCGTTGCGGCACCCAATTCACAACTACCGAAATTATGAAGCCTGGGTTAGAGATGAGCGGGTCGACCATTTTTCGAAACCCGACCCGGACCGAACCCGACCCGATAACATTTTTCGAAACCCGAAACCCGAACTCTTTCCAAACCCGGCCCGGACCGAACCCGACCCGAATAAAATTTTCGAAACCCGAAAATCATGAACCAGAAAAAAACAATTCGGGTTCGGTTTCGGGTCGGGTTTTTCGAAGTTTCGAGCAACCCGCTCATCTCTAGCCTGGGTGTGCCTAGGAACATTAGTGTCATGCCATACATTGAAAAAAATCCTATACAGAATTTGTCCCCACCAGGATTGAACCCGGATATCCTTGGTGGAAGGCCAGTACGTTACCACTGAGCTAACCCGTTCCGATCTAACCCGCATTTACCGAGCAGAAATATGTAAACATGTTAGCATAACATAATTGGCATTTGGTATGCTGTTTGTACGTCATGCAGTATACGATTGAGGAATATGGACCCAGAGATACGGTAAGCCCACAAAACATGTCCAATATGATGACGTACTTATGTTCCTCAAGCAAGTTTTTCGGGTCTTCCTGTATCTCTCTGACCTATGGTAACATACAATTACGCTTGTTGAATTTATTTGTTTGGCATTATTTAAATATTATTAAGCGATTAAAATGAGGCGATTAGATTAGAAATAAAAATACTTCTTTTTTACATTTTCAAAAGTAGAACGACCTTGACAATTTATTACATTAATTTTATTTAGAGTCTAAAATCCACTTTAATTGAATCTTTTGTGATTCGAGTGGGATGAAATCGAGACACTCCTCTACACTATAAATGAAATATTTTTTTTACCTTAATGTTAACTCTGCAATGCAACATCGTACATGAATGTATTTACGAGTAATTTTACATTGTTGAACAACATGGATATCGTATTGCGAAATAAGTACGTTAGAAAAACTGTACCTCTCGTTATGCAATTTCAAATTCTGGGAATTTTTCTACAATTTTACATGGAATTTCGGAAATTATTTGAAACGATGTTGTTATTGTCTGAACATCATTTAATTCCATACCGGTGATGGATACACTTGAATTAATTAAATTCTTATTCGATTGAAATACTTTCGAATAATCGATAGATCCTTCTTTCTGAGATGTAAAAAAAAACACCATTCCCAATGTTACACCAAAATATTCAAAATGTTCACATGTAAAATATGAATGTGCTATAGAAAAAATCTTTCGAGCATAGAAAATAAGTTCATGGTGCTTTCGTGTTTCACCCGTCAAAAAAAAATGGATGTGTTACTAATGTCAATGTCAATCCTCTTAAAGTTGATTTTTTATGCAAAACTTGAAAATAAAGTTTCGTGAAAGTTCAATTTTAAGAGTTAGAGTTCGAGTAGGTCATTAATTTAAACAAAAATTACAAGAAATTGTGTAGCTCAAGTCGAAGATTCATCAAACTGTTAGTTTTTTCGACTCAAATTGAAGTGTCTCGAGATAGTATGGATGGCCAATTTATCACGATAGGTGGAACAGAAAAATAAAAATTTTTCTTCAAAGAAAACATTCTTATGTCGATTTTAGACTCGTCCGAACTACAGTTCTTTGTGTCAGTAAAACAACTCGAGTAAATCTTTTATGAAAGTTTTGTAAAATCGCTCGAGAGAAAAGTTGTTTAAAATTATGTTTTTAAAGGGAAGAAGTTGATTGAAAGGTTAGGAAAGGGGACATTTACCAACAAACAGGTGCCATTCACATAAGAAATTTGTAAAATTTGTACTTCTGCGCAGGTGTTAACGATTTGCGCAGATGTACAAAGTCTATAAAGTTCCGTTCCGTGCTGGTGCTGAGATAATCATTTTCGTTCAGCGGAACTGTTGGTCCCAAAGTTTACTATTTTTGTTCGTCCCAAAGCTCACTTTACGTTTATCTTCATACAACCTCCCGATAATCAAAAGACTAAACGCAACCTGGAGAGAGAGAGAGTATTTTGTACGTGTCGTCATCGCAGCATCCACTTTTATTTGCAGTAAGTTTTATAAGTGACAATAAAAAGAAGCTTTCAAAGAATTATGTTAAAAAAATATTGTATGCATAACATGCAATGTTGTGTAAGAACCACAGAAGAAACTAAAACTTTTAAAGCAACGAGAAGTAGTTCAAATGAATACAATTTTCATAATTTTGTGAAAGTTCTTTAGCAATAATTTTTTATAACTTTTATAAAAATTAGATACAATTGGTTAAAAGGAAGAACCTTTTCTGTTCTAGAAATATGTTCCAAAAAAAAAAAAAACAAACTTTAGGAAAGCCTCTAGACTCTTAATAATGTTTAGGAACTTGCGGATAAATGTGAACTCAGCTGAAAAATATTTACATGTGGAGATGAGTTGCTGTTCTCCGTTTTTTTTTTTTTTTTGCATAATTTACAAACTTCATTCAAATCATCGATATTCTTGGCGCGATGTGTATGAAAATGGCGTGCAAGACTTGCGTCACGGCCCTTTACTACCAGGGCCGTATCTGGGAGCGAATCTCAAGGGGGGCTCAGCTCAAAGTGCACTATGCATTATTTCAAATTCATTTCAAAGGAAAAGTTGAGAAGCATCGAGCTCGAACTCTGGTCTATGTAGAATGAGCAAGAGAAAATTTAAATGCTACGCGTCGTAAGTAACAAAATTATTTTATTTCAGTAAGGGGTGCCAACGAAATCTGAATATAATTGAATCCTTGGTTTCAGTCTTTTTTTTCGAATGCTAATAACGTTAGCGATCAGTTGTCATACTCATGCTTGGCCTTGTACCGAGCCTTTCTAAAGCTGAAAATCAGCACTCTAGGGTAGTAGTGCTACAACCAAAAGTGTCTATTACTGCGAACAGGGAATACACTTCAGGAAACGCCTCCTTCATCGTATATAATTCTTCAAGGATACGAAAACGATTCTCGAATTTGTACTTATCTTTTTCATCTTTCTCCTTCATTTCTTCTTCATACTTCCCAGATAACACTTGACTCCACGAAATGTACATAAAGTGCCATCCGAAAATGTGCTGATCCCATTTAATGTGCTCCAATTTCAGGACATTTAATGTATATAAAAAAGCGCCCTTACCGTTACATCTTTTCTTTGAAACGTGTAGTGCATTTAATGTACATTAAATGTGAATTACATGTACATCTAATGTACATTTAAAACACTTTGAATACACAACTAATGTACCTTTAATGTACTTTTTAGTGTGAATTACTAGCACATTTCATGTACATGTTTATGTAAGAAAAGAAAGGAAAATTAAATTTAGTTTTCCGACTTTTCGATTTCGGTTTTTCTTATTCTGATGATCGCTACTTCCTTCATCTACATTTTTTTATGCCAAGCTCTCATTTTTTTTATTAGAAAAATTTCTGCCATTAGCGGGGCTCGAACCCAAGACGAACCCAAGACGGAATCATGAGTCGACTGCTTTACCAATTGTGCCACCGGATACTTATGTGTTTGTGTGTTAAATTTGTATAAAGTGTTAAATTATAGAAAGTACATCACATGCACATTTTTGGTACATTAAATGTGATAGGAATAACACCTTATCACGCACATAAAATGTGCGTAAAATGTACTTTTGATCTAGTGCAATAATTTCGAGTTTTAATAGCACAAAAAATGTGCCTTTTATTTACATCGAAAAATGTACTACATCACAAGCACATTTTTGGTACATTAAATTTGATAGGAATAGTGTACACTTTATCACGCACATAAAGTGTGCGAAAAATGTATTTGTTATCTAGTGCAATAATTTCGAGTTTTAATAGCACAAAAAATGTACTTTTTATGTACATCGAAATATGTACCACTTTACAGGCACATTTTTTGTACATTTTTTGTACATATTCTCAACAACATTGAATTTCGCACATTTAATGTACATTCAGTGGGCAACCACATTAAAAAGTGTGATCTGTGTTATCTGGGCTTTTTCCTTCTGGTAGCAATGTAGTTTTTTGCTACGGTCAATTCTTCTTCTGAGGGCAATAAAATGCCAATATCTGCTAGAGGTTTCAGTAACTTTTTGTCGAACTCTGGCGCCAGCGAAATCGCTTCCAGCAACACAGAGTTATTTTCGAATCTATGCCTAATTTCACTGAGGAGAACGTCCAATACGTTAAAATAAGAAGATGCAATTTCAGTTTCAGTCAGAAGAAAAAATAACCTAAAATTGACCCACCCTAGCTGTAACATACGCTCCAAACAAGAAAAGCTGACGTTTTTTATCTGCGGGTTGTACAATGTGTTCAAAAAAGCGATGGAGGAATTTAATGTGAATATATAAATAGTAGCTCGATATTCTTTTTCGAAGTACCGTTGTGTAGAAAAAAGCCAGGAGGTTTTTCATATTCCTCGTTAATCAGAGGAGGGGCTCCCCTAGATACAGCCCTGCTTTCAACCTTATATGAAAATACTCAGAAAATGTTTTCATCAATGTTTCACAAAAGGTGAAACTACTTCCCACCAATGGAATAAAATCTGGCACAAATCTGGCCAAATAAGTGAGTAATAAATGCACTCGTTAGAATGTGCGCGCTCGTACATTTCCTCGTGTGAATATTCACGTACATATTAAAACTCGTGTTCTAGTGACTTACTTACTTGACCAATGGGATTATATGGACGGTTTTTTGCAACAACTAAGTGGAACCTAAGCTTTTGAAATGGTGAAATGGTGACTATTAAGGCTCTAATTTAAATTTCAATATTAGCAAGACATTTTTCATGAGTTTTGTGAATTTTCTACAATTTTGATTAAAACTAATTGAAAAATGAGTAGTGATTATGACCAGGACTTACAATAATATTTTATCCAATTCGAACTTATTATGACTTTGCCAGCTTTTTTCTGTATTAACGATCCATAAATTTCCACGAATTAACGAACAAAAGAAATTTTTGCAATTTGAATGTTACTTTACTTTTCAACACAAAACTTTCATTCATGAATTGTGTTCATAGATCCAGCAGAACAAAAGGCCTTCTTCAGATTCACATATGGAATCACATTAACGGGGAACGAATCATGTTATTCTATTTTATTGTTACATGTGTGAAAAAAAAAACTTACGAGAAGGAGTACGTTTTAGGTTTATCGAAAAAGATTGTGATTTTTCTTGTGTAGCATGTTTGTATGTGGCCCAATTTGTGACACAACGAATAAAAGAAATAAACGAGTTTATAATGAAAACATAGTAACGTTGGATGGAAAAAATATTATGAACGAAGTTCGATCATTGCAAATGCTTTGATAATGAATGGGTGGACGAACGTGATGAGGATGCATTTTTTTAGTTTTGTAAGAGGTCGGATGGCGTCATACATTTTCCCATCTTTCGTAATGTTTTGAAGATCGGGAAGAAACTGAAATCTGTCCGTTTATCGACGCCACATGTTTAAAAATCGTTAAACAGAAAGTTTTTCTGCGTTCAGAAAGTTGAGAGTGCGGTTTTTGCTGACAACTTCATAATGTCGTAATTTTCAGATTATGTCTTCCTAGGCGTGAATGCATCATCGTAGAAAGTCATTTTTAGACCAAAACGAAGAACGAAGTTCTTCGAAAAAGGGTCTTATGCGTTTACCACGACCAGTCGAATTTCAACCCGGGAGTAGTTGGGAGCACCGATCATGGTCCTTAGATGTCGAATCAGCAATAAAAAAAATGTCCGTCCGTCTGTCGACACGATGACTCGAGTAAAACTCAACCGATTTTCAAAAACTTTTTTTCTCTGAAAGGTAATCGAAAAATCTTTTATGGGATTGAATCTGGGCACTGTCGGCCCAAGGGTCACCAAGCTAGGGCCGTTTAAGTGATTTTTGGTCTTTTGTACATAACTCGAGTAAATCTTTTCTGATTTTCAAATTTGGGCCTGGGCATAGCCGACAATTTATGGAAGAAACTTTTTTGAATTTGAGTCCTTGGACTTAGCTAGGACACTAAAATCGAGTCTCTGCTAGGGCTTTATGTGTTTTTTGTCAATAACTTGGGCAAATCTTTTCCGATTTTCATAAATTTTCTTTTGTTTGAAAGGCTCGAGCATAGCCGACAATTTATGGAAGAAATGTTTTTGAATTTGAGTCCTTGGACTTAGCTGGGGCACTAAAATCGAGCCTCTACTAGGGCTCTATGTGTTTTTTGTACATAATTCGAATTTTTTTTTTGTTTGAAAGATCTCGGCACGGCCGACAATTTATAGAAGAATTTTTGCCTGTGCTTTAGGGCTCAAGTGGGCCTCATGTCGGTCCTAAGGTCGGCCCTTACATAAAAAAATGTTTTTTGCTATGTTGCAGAGGAAATTGAGGGAAACATTTTTGGCTATGGAATTGTGTGTCCGAGGCCTCTACTTAGGTCTCTAGGTCGGTACTAAGGTCGACCCTAGCCCAAAAAATGGTTTTTTCTATGTTGTAGAGAAAATTGAGTGCTTCCGGAAAGGTTTTTTACACCATTTCTTCGGACGGGGTTTTCAATATTACCCTATCGGCAATTTCCAATACTACTTCATGTGGATGCAATTTCATACACTTAAGAGTTAAGGCAATATTTACTTAAATACGTTCGAGTCTCTTCGTAACGTCAACTCTGTTTGCCGCATCTATTCTGATACGTACGGGTTCCTTCATATGTTTATAATAAGACCCATAGAAGAAAAGTGTTGACCGATTCGCTGTTGAATTTTAGATGATAATCATTCCAAGTACACGACTTCATGAAAATGCAAGATGCTGTCTCGGTGCGCGTATATTCACGCTCATCAAAACTTATTATCAAAAGATTTTTCCAGAGCATCCAAAACCCTGTGTGCTTGTATAATCCTCATATTTTATTTCATTTATGATGAGCACCGTTTTCTGTGCCATATCCCAGTAAGAGACAGGTGTCTGATATAATTTTTATTTAATTTTTCATGTTTTTCAGTCATCCAGAGTTCAAACAAAGGGATATTAATTTGTTCACACCTACGACCAAAGTTTACAATCTAAATTCATGCCTTTCAAGATTATTTTTTACCAGAAAGGAATTCTTTTGTTTTCAGTGCACGGAAAAAATTTATGATTCAAGGAAATTATGGAAATTTTTTCACACATTTTGCTCTAAACTCCACGAAAGGCGCACAATCAAAGCCTAATTTGATTCAAATATTTTACATGAGATCCGCAAAAACCTAAAATTTCCAAACAGCTGCCTTAATTTTTCCTAATTCGGTAACTTTACATTTAGGGAAATCATTTGTGGAAATCTTGAATATTTTGGGAAAATATATTCGACCGATAAATTAAATCAATACTACCGATGAAAAGTAATAAATGACCGATAACTTTTGACCGATACCTTCGTTTCACCCATATATCTAGGTAATTTTTCCTTTTACAAAATGTCATGAGGTCTCTTAGGCATTACCCCAAATATTTCTACTTTAAAAATGTGTTTAAAAATTTGTCGGTAAATATTTATCGGTAATTTATTATTTTTTATCGGTAAAGTTGAATTATTTTATCGGTCGTTTATTACTATCCGAATATTTTGATAAAAATAGCTTTGAATTACCCTTTTGTTTGGATATTCGTAGAAAATCCTCTGTTAAAAATAAAATCCCTTAAAAAATCCTTTCATCAGAAAACTCTCAATTTTGAATGTCGATGAAAGATGAAAATTCTTCAAAACTGTGAAAAGTCAAACGTCAACCCCAAAAAATTTCCCTTTGGTTAAATGCAATTTTCCTTCTCGTGTGCTGTTTTCAATACAAGAGAAATACATAAAGGGGAGTTGATCGTTTGGATGTTGAAAATAATCACTTGCTCTGTGAGCGAGTGACCTGTAACCTAAACTTTGAGAAGGAGTAGAGTAATCTTCTTCTCCTTTATACACACAAAAAGTAAGTACTCACGAATTTTTGATCACACTATATTTGAGCGAATTTTTTGTGAATAGAGATACACTTGTCATGTCAGAAAGGTGATGTCAAATGTGACTATGAAAAGTTTAACCAACTAGTTCGAAAAAAGCTATTCTCCTCTTTCGCAACTAGTTGTGCAAAAAACTTTTTATAAGACACAACATCAAAAAGAATTGCAGCTTTACTTCTAAATTTAAAATGAAAAATTTCCTATAATCTGTTCCGCGCACCGAAAACGGTATCTGGAAATAAAGTTGAAAATATTTCTACAATTAAGCTTTGAAAGTCATTTATTATTCAAATTAGTTACCTCTCAAAATTAATAAATGATGTTGGACACCGAAGTGTTTCAGTGTTAACACGTCAAAGTGTTGGAGAATTTTTTAATGGTACGCATACCATTTTTAATTACATTTATACCAGGAAAGGACTTCAACATCTAACGGTAGATAAATCAAATACAAAATGCTTGCGAACTATTTCATTAAAAATTTTCAAAGAAATAAATTACGACGACGTATTTTGGTTATATTTCACTGAGTTTACAAATGGCGTCAACTAATCCGAAAGCGCGACTCAAAATAATCGTGAGGGAAACTTTAAGTCTTGATTTGAATGAGGTTCTTTCACTTAATACAAATTAAAAGTTAAGTGGATGTTTTCTGATTTTGAAAGAGGGAAAAAACACTTTAGTCGTTCTGTATACAAATTTCACTAAATTAATTTTACAGTTCACCCATGGAAGTATAAGTTTCAGCATTTCAATTAAACAATCTGTGGTTACAACTTTTTGAACAGAACAGCTAAAGCTTTCACATTTATTCTTTGATCAGTGTCTAAGACTAATTATATTTTAGACGACAAACGTTTAGACTGGAATTTCATGCAGACAATATCACTGCAACATGGATTGTATGTAATACCTGGGCAATTCCATGCAATGAATTTTGTATATGACCTGGGAACCGTGTCAATCTCCTGAAGCGTACAAAGATGCGAGAGTTGTGATGTATGAAACATTTTTCAGGAAAAACGTTATCTATAAGTCTTTCATACAAAAAAACATTGCCAGACGAACGATTTAACCGGGAAGCGGGTTCCCAGATCAAAGACTTTTTTATTTTCAACTTTTCAATGGAATAGCCCACCTAATAACTATGGGCATGTCAGATAAAAAATTGTTTTTTTCAGATAGATTTCTTCACTACCCTCAAAATATTGTTACCTCAAAAACGCCAAAAAAATATTTTCAGATTTTTCGAAAGAAAATTCCGGGTGAGAAAAATCAAAAACTTAATTTTCTCAATTTTTGTACTTTGAGGCGTTGCATTCCTAGCGCCACCTAATTTGTTCATAGATTTAAAGCTTATTTTTTTTCGTAAAGGCTGTTTTATTACCTTTTCAACGTTACCCCTCATTATGCAATGTGATGGAGAAACTATTTTATACAATCGTTTTTGTGCAAGGATGTAATGTGAAATTTGTGGAAAATTTTTAGTATAAAACTCGTTTCCCAATCAAATTCATTGCGAAAAAAATCGAAAAAAATAAATGTGAAAGCTATGGACAAAGTAGGTGGCGCTAGCAACGCCTCAAAGTACAACAGTTGAGAAAATTAAGTTTTTGATTTTTCTCACCCGGAATTTTCTTTCGAAAAATCTGAAAATATTTTTTTGGCGTTTTTGAGGTCTAACAATATTTTGAGGGTAGTGAAGAAATCTATTTGAAAAAAAAAAATTTTCTGCCATGCATAGTAGATATTTACGTCAAAGTTAAAAAGTGAAGCTTTTTCAGGATCGTTTATTGAGTGTGCCACGTATTTTGTGACTTTCATAGAATATTGTGAACGATTGTCGATATACATTCGTGAAAAATACAATAGTAATAGTTATTTACGCAACAAGGGAGCAGTCCGAAAGTGCTTTGCCGTGTTGCGTATTAAGTTTTTCATGCTTGCTACCTGTGTTTTGAGAAATACAAGTGCAATATGTATAAAAATATGCACATCAAATGAATATTTGTTTTTATACTTATCGCATGAATAATAAACCGTCCTCAAATATAACATTCAGCGCAGCGATAAATTTTATGCCATCCATGCATATTTTATCTTCATGTGAAATGCATATTACTTTTGTGAATATTATACCTGCATGATGAATAATGTTTATACTACTTCTGTGAAAACTATACTGCCATGATGAATAATGTAAGTCGTTGCAGTATAGCGTAATAATTATAGATGAAAGATTTTTTTGACCAGAAGTTGAACCACCTTTTCTTTATATCTCAAAGTAATCCATATTTAATAAAATGCAAACTTTCTTACTTAATTACAAATTTATTTTTCTTCAATCCCACTTTACTAACTGTAGATTTCTTGACGAAAAAATGTAACTAGATTTAGTATAATTCCAGTTTATAGATTTTATGAAAAAAAAGTTATCTTTTTCGACAATCCAAGCATAAAAGTGGCTATGGAATCCTAAGTTTAAAAGCTTTTGGCACCCTAAGAGAATCTCTTCCCCATTCAAAATAATTTCAATAATTAATGCGAACTTGGGTGTCTCGTCGGTATCAGTACCGACTTGAGCGACGTATCCCGGTTTAAATGTGACTCCATTCAAGTATGCAAATTTAGTGCTTTGAACAGATTCGTTCAAGGAATATATTTTTTGGTTACAAAAAATAAAACTTTCGTTACAAAAAAAAAATTTTTTGTTCCAAAAAAAATTGTTTTGTTCCAATGTTGATCACTGAATGTTCCAATAAATAATAGAAATATTCCAACAAATAATACAAATGTTCCAAAAGAAATTGATTTTGTTCCACAAAAAATTGGAATTTCACCCTTTTACGAATTTTGGAACAAAACCATTTTTTTACAAAATCAATTTCTTTTGGAACATTTGTATTATTCATTGGAAAATCCGCTGTTCAAGATTAGAACAAAAAGATTATTTTATGGAACAAAACCAATAAATAACGTAACAAAAACATTTTATTTTGGAACATTTGAGTTTTTATTGGAATATTTAAATGATGCCATTCGTTCAATGGCATTTCACAGCAATATTTTTTTTCCGTTAGATAGGCTTTTGTTATTTTGCCAATGTACCCTTCCCGTGAATCCAACGTAACTACACGCACAACAAACTCGTTTTCACTTTCAGTAACGTGTATAAAAAATCGTCCGATTGGAACGACACTCATTGCGACAAATAAACACTGACATAGTAATAACATTGTAATCGACTTTCAAATTTCTTCCTACTGAATTTTTGACATACGCGTGTCCTATGTATAATATACATAGATGAAGATTATTGTGCGGTAACAACGCTTCAAAATAAGACAGTCAACATACACAACCAAGACAGACACATCAGCAGCGTAGGTGCAAGTCGCACTCTCAGGTTAAGCATCAATCGGCGCGGTTAGTACTTAGATGGGTGACCAGAAAATCATGAAATTCCGGTGAAAAATTTTAATCGAAAAAATATGTTAGAAAGCTTTTAAACACTTCGATAGATGGAACCACGATACGAATATAACAAAAAAATGGTTAATCGATAAAAATAATAAAAAAAATCTTTTTTTTTGACAATAAAAGAAAAATTGTATATACATGTGTGAAGAATATTATTAGAATATTATGCATCACACAGCTATATTATACCTGACTCACAAATTATAATTATATACATCACACAGTAATATAATGCAGCACACAGCCTTTATCAAAAAAAAAAAAAAAAAAATAGCGGCTATGACCTCCGTCTCTCATGCATATTTTTTTTTCCGTGTAGTAGGGACGAAAGTTGAAAAATGTAAGCTCAAGGGGCGAAAGCGAAAGCTTTCGCCTCGTGGGATTACATTTTTCTTTTTTTGCGAATTATATTTAAAGCGTGATTTTCGTATCATTGAGTGATATTGATTTCGAATGTAAGTGTGAATTAGTGATTATACGAGTGAACAAAGGTTTAGTTGATTGTAAATTACTGAGACAGAATAGTCGCAAGCAATTAGTATGTCTCTTGAGATAAAAGTTTATTTTTATTGTCACTTGATCGGGTGTTAGGCCAAGGGAGAAGGTTTATATCAGATTTAGAAGTTAGGGAACTTTATTTGAGCGAACAAACAATCTCCTTGGCATGCGATAGAAGGGCATGGAGGAGGATAGTTTACCATTCTTGGTTTGTGCAGGCCCATAGCCCCCCCCCTCCCCTGGGATTTGTTGTGCCCCCCTGAGTCTTTGGAACGGAAATCAAAAACGTACAACTAAAAATATATGATGCACCCTACCATTGCAATGAAAGCTCACAGAGAGTATTTTTGTTAATTGAATACTCTCACGAGAGTCTGTAATGGAATTTCATTGGCTTATTTAAGACAAAGTAAAATATTCTGAATAAGTTCAAGTTCACGCGAAGGTTGGCATATGTCAGTTATTTTTAAATTTTCAAAATAACATTCAAACTGAAGAATTCAATTTTCTATGTGTACATTCCACATAATTTCGAAAAAATGAAAAAGAATTTGAAACAACCGAACCTTTCCGATTTCTTTAAATCGAGAAGTAATTCTAAAGAGGAACATTCTGATGGCGATAATCCCCAAGCGTTTCAAATAGTGCAATCCAAAATGTTTGTGTTTCTCAATGTAAAGGGAAAATTATAAATTATGTTTTCGTATTATAATGAACGCTCTACTGTTTCAAATTGAAATTGGTACGTAGATGCCGATCGATAGGAGCATGACAGCGAAAACATTCAAATCATTTCAATTTCCTTTAACCACTTTCGGAAATCGTCAACGTCGTTTTCAAGCAAAGTGGCTCGACACTTTTCAATGGTTCGAATACTCGGCATCCCAAAATGCAGCGTTTTGTTTTCCTTGTCGTGCTTTCGACGTTAGTGGGGGAAAGGAACCTATTGTGTCAGGCTTCACAAATTGGAAAAAAGCTATGGACAAGTCCACCAGATTCTACCTCCACGAGTTATCCTTTAATCACATTAAATCAATGAGCTCTTGGACAGAGAAACGTGACAGAGACAATCAATCAACAGTGTCAGAATTATTGTCGACTAAAATCCTTGAAAAGCGAAGATTTTATATGAAGAGTGTTATTGAAGTGATCTACTTTTTGATTGAAAATGAACTACCTTTTCGAGGCGACTGGGATTATGAAAAAGACTGAAAAATTGGAATTTTCCGGCACCCCTTTGAGTTTAAGTTAAAGAATTCTGAAGAACTCCGAGAATGCCCAAAAATTGCACTTATTTTGCACCGGACAAAATGAAATAATTGCAACAATTGCCGAATTGGTTGAGCAACAAATTGTCAGCGACATTAATTCAGCGTACGTCGATTTTTTCACAGTTCTTGTTGATGGAACGAAGGACAAAAGACACCGATAATGCGTTGCTTTAGCTGCTCGTTATATGTCGAAAGGCAAGCCGATGGAGTCGTCATTAGGTTTCCAGATAACAACTGAATTAGACGCAGATAGCAACGCTAAAATGATCTTGGAGAAGATTACGAAGTGTAAACTCCGCACACGAAGCATATTGAGTCAATGTTATGATGGCGCTAATGTGATGAGCGGAGACATTCCCCCGAATTATACAAACAATATTGAATCGTCCAGTTCCTTACGTACATTGCTTCAACCACCGGTTACATTTGGTGGTCATATCAGCCATTGACGAACGATTGGGAACTTGGCTCGAGTTTTCTTCGAAAATATAAAGCTGATCTACTCATTCTTCAGTCGAACGAAAGTTCAAGCTCTGTATGAGGGCAAATCAATTTTGAAATTAATCGAAACTCGATGGGCTGGGCACTTCAGAGCAACAAATTTCATTTTTGAACATCTCAATGAAATCGTGGAGACTCTATCTGAGGTAAGTGAAAATTATTTTTCACTCTTGCTCGGGGAAAATGAGTATTTTGTCTCCTCAAAATTATGGAGAAAATGCGTTTTTCGAGGATCTTTTGTCAAAATCAAAACGCGGGAGTGAAAAAATTTTACTCCCGCAAAAATGACAAACGAGGGGAGAACATAAAAAAATATTTTTGTGATTTTATTGTACAACAGACATTTCGAAAAGATTAAATCCAACAACACGAAAAACACCGCCCCTCTGGGCAATTCACTTTGGTTGCATTTCTTTTTTGGCTCAGGTCACAATTTTACTCTCATTGAAATTTTCTATTTACTCCCCTAGTTATTAAAATAACTATTAATTTACTAAAAGAACGAAATATACCAAGAGATCGAGACCGAGACGAGATCGGTGACATTAAACGAATTCATCATTACTGATCGAACTGGGGAACAAAGCGACGATACGAATGTAGACCTTAGAGCTGATTTCAATGCAGTCATTGATATATTTACTGGTGAAATGAAACGAAGATTCAACGAAAATAATGAAATTTTGTTAGCAGCTTCCGATGCAGACGATTTTTGTTACGAGAAATTAATGCCTCTGAAGAAGTTCGGAATAAAGTTACCTTCAAAAGAGGAACTGAATGTTGCTAAAGCTTACATTGAAAGAAAGAAAATAGAGTATGAAAAGCTTCAAATAGGTGAAAACATAAAGTTCAAAGAACGTTTCAATATTTTGTGGGAGTTATATAAAATGCGAGAAGCATTCCCAGCCGTTTACGAAATGATGGCCGCTGTCGACACATTTGGTAGCAGCACTTCAGTTTGTGAGTGTTCTTTTTCGGCACTGGATCGTATAGGCATTCCTAAGAGAATGTCGATGAATGATAAAAGACTAAGCGATTTGACATTTCCGGCCTTTGAGAAAAAAAAGCTTGCGAGCTTTCCGATTGATCAAGTATTGAAACGATTCAATGACAATCCTAAAAGAAAGTTACAATTGTACTAGGTAACAGATCATCCGTGATGAAACTGAAAATAAATTCTGAATTGTTAAGTTCCACATAATTTTTTTAACAATTAGGGCATCGCCCACGTCAAACCCCCCTTGTAGGAGCTTGATTGAACATTTGAGGATCAATAAAACTAATTCCCACTCTCCCAATATTCGTCTTCGTAGTTTTATAATATAAAGTATTCTTTGAACGTGTGTATGTTCGTTATTTAAAAACTGAATCGTTGAGTAAATCCTACCCAAAATGCAAGATTTCGCAAACAAGCAAACTTGGTAACAATATAGACCTCTGATAGGGAGAATACCTGTCAAATTATACAGCTCACGTGTTGGGTACATCATCGGTAAGCTATATAGTGATTTAAGGACTCCATTCTGTAATACTTGTAGAGGTTTCAGGTGTGAAATCGCCGCTGAGCCCCACGATATACATAGATAAGTAAGGTGACAATGAATCATTGAATAATATAATAACAATAATATTTTTTTTTGGCAAAAAATGAGAGAGATAACTGATAATTTTGAACAAAGATAATTTATATGATTTCGGCAAGTAACGTGTTTGTCAAGAATTATACCCAGATATTTAAAGGAATCAACTTCTTCAAGAGGAGTACTATTATAATTTAGCGTCAAAGCTTGAGAGAACTTTCTCCTTGAATGCATGTTCATAAATTTAGTTTTTTTTACATTTAATGTTAATTTATTCAGTGTAAAATACTCATTTAATTTATCTAGATCTTTTTGTGCATTTCTTTCATTTACAAGTTGGTCTTCATCAATATAATATAGAAAGTTATCATCGGCAAATAAATGAGGCTTGCAATTTGATTTTAACATCCCTATATCAGTTATATAAATAAGGAACCGAGAACGCTTCCTTGTGGAACACCACAGAGAATATCCTTTAAAGAGCTAGAACTCCCATTTACATAAACATATTGTTTACGATAGCTAGTTTACGAGGTAGCATCTTATCAAATTGAACATCGGACCTCTTATACCCGACTTTTACCTAACACTAGAGGAATTCCGAAAGGTACGATTGCCTGACGTTTTATCCTTCATAACAGACAGCAAATGGTTGGTCTATCCAGACATTTAACATTGCAAAAATGAGCCACGAGACGACACAATAAGCCCAACAAGGATGGCTTCAGTGTCCAGTATGAGCACTGCCGATTTTTAAGGAATTTTTTTCAAGAAATTTTCGAGAAATTCGAGAAATTATCGAGAAATTCGAGAAATTCAAGAAATTTTCAAGAAATTGAAGAAATTTTCGAGAAATTCGAGTAATTTTCAAGGAATTCAAGAAATTTTCAAGAAATTCAATGTAGGATTTTCATGCGTGAAGTCAAATTTTTTGTATGTGGAAGCTGAAACCGTAGAAAAACTATTTCGTTGGTATGTCCGGCATTTGTGACGCATTTTTCAATGTAATACGATGCTGGTTAAAAAAAATTTGCGCATCAAAGCGTTAACCGTCGTCACCCCAATTGATATCAGTAGTTTTGAAAGTAGGTACAACATTTAAATATGGGAATTTGCACAAAATGTAACGCAAGACTAACAAAACCTGAGCAAGATACAAAAAAAATTCATGTAACGAATTTTGTTCGTCTGCTTATTTCCAATCTTATTACTAATTTGCACTTTTGATTGCGCTTTGGACCGTTTTAAAGATGTTTGTAAAAAGCTTTCGTTAGTTTTGCGTTACACTGTGTGAAAATTCCCAAATACAAAAATTATCACCGTCACTTTATATCCAATGCTGATTCATAAAAAAGAATTTTCGCCACGGCATTTCCCACGGATTCCATAGCTGACGTTGCGGTGGTGGAACCCAGTTATGTACGAAAACCATTTCCGTCACTTTCTCAGCAACCCCAATTCATCAAAAAATGGTGCCACGGCAGTTTGCGCGGCTGAAATAGCTGGCGGTGGCGGCTCCCATTTACCCCTGCCTTCGCTTCAGCCTTAATTCCGCCCCTGGACCCCCGCTAACTATTAGCCTACGGTGCATCCTCTTGCTAATCACTGTGCTAAACCCCGTCCTTACAATCGTTTAAAATATCCATCATAATCTACTTCAATTTCCCCGTACTTACATCGTTCAAAACCTATATCCAACATCTATTGACACCCCCGTTCAAACACCAATTCACACCGCACTTAAAACACCGTCTGAGGCGCCGTCCTTGCTTCCGTCTAGATACCCGTCAAAATCCAATCCAATTCCCTGTACAAATCCCCGTTCCAAATCCCGTTACGAATCCCGTCACTATGAGGCTTTGCCGAAGAAACCAATACTCTCTCTCATAAGTACCATACCTTCGCGCTTCGCAGATAAATCTAAAACCCTCAAAATTGATCACTTTTCCATTTGCCCGATATAGTTTGCTAATACGGCTCGCTTCAACTCACAAAACCAATTTCAACCAAGGACATGTTTTCTCCACGTTTAAGACCATCCCCGACAACATAGCAAAAATAATTTTTCGGCAGCTCGGCAGCGGAGATAATTTTTGCCCCTTTACTATAATTCGAGAAATTTTCGCGAAATTCAAGAAATCTTCGAGAAATTTGAGAAATTTTCGCGAAATTCAAGAAAACATTTCGCAAAGATAGTCAGTGCTTAGGAGTCAGAGTATTTTGTATTATATTGTGCTGTATTGACTAATTATATAAGTGTTCATAGTACTCGGCCTAATAAGCCAACCAACTATATTTTGCGAAGTGTCATTTTGCGCGTAAATAATTTGAATCTTAAATTCGATTGATTTATCAACGCATTATTTCCAAGTGTCGTGGAAAAATGTTCGTCTTACAAACACGTAACTTATCGAAAAAATAGCAACACAAACAGGTGAATTCTTATTTCGAGTAAAAACAATCTGGTAAGTCGGATCAATACTCTGGAGACTGAGGGAATAGTAGTAATTTCTTATTTATGTATTTTATGTCTGGTCTAGCAACTTTTCCAATCATTAACTAAGATAACAACAATATTAAAATTATCATTTCTCAACTTCAAAGATTCGACCTCGAACAAACTAAAAAATTGAATGACTGTTTCACTTCTTTGTTGTTGCTAAAACGCAAAATAAATTTAATAAACTAATATTCCTTTTACCTAAAGATCAAGTGTTAGCCGGAACGATTACATGATTTAGTTATTTTTGAGAACTTTAAATTATCGCGGCAACCATTGGTTAAATGCATTAAACTCATTCACCAGATTTCATAGCCGCACATCAAAATTACATTCATTCACGACAAACATAAGAAGGAAAACGGGGACATATTTTCATATTTGTGTTACAAGTCCGTAACGAAAATTGCAATAACTAATAACTTTGGAATTACAAAGAGTTATGTTATCAAACTTCTGGACTTTGAAGATAATGATTTGATGCATCGTTTAGACTATTTGTTGCAAACGAAATAATTTATCTTCATTATAAAAATACCTTCTGTAAATAGTGATTCCCGTGGAAAAACCGCGGGATTTAAGGCTCATAACTTGTGTGCTAAAATATAGTCTACATTTAGGCGCTCAAATATTATATTTTCGCTGATATCCATGGACGCAGATGCAGTTTCAAAAGAGTAAATCAGCATTTCCCTTCCTAAATATGTTGCCTTTTAAAAGCAACTAAACTTATTTTTTGGGATTGAACCTTGTCTCAGAACGACGAGTTTTTGTGCAAATTTTTACGATTTTTTCGCCGTTCTCAGAGTAGGTAGGATTCCAAAAAATAAGTTTAGTTGCTAGGCAACATTTTTAGGAAGGGAAATTCTGACTTACTTTTTTGAAACTGCGTCTTTGTCCACTGATATCAGCGAAAATATAATATTTGAGCGCCTAAAGGTAGACTATATTTTAGCATACAAGTTATGGGCCTTAACATCTTCAGACACTTCGTTCTTAATGAAAATACGATGCATCAAATCATTATCTTCAAGGTCCAAAAGTTTGATAACATAATAATAATAATAATAATAATCTGCCTTACAACCCATGAAGGGTTAGAGGCTAGATCATTATTTACTAGTTTCGCTGTTTGTGGTTCTATTTTTTGAGATCCTTTCATTACCGGAAAGTTTTACTGTGCCAGTGGTAAGCTGTGCGACAAACAATGCCTTTTCCGGTAAGCCGTACGATGGCACTACACTCACTTGACTTGAACGATTCAATCAGCTTTGTTTTGTTTACAAATCTAACAATCGGTGCAAATCCGTCTGCGGTTGAGTTTCGAACCAACGCACTGGCAACTCAATCTCGTAGTAGCAAGCAGACGTGCTAACCACTACGCTATCGAGTTGTTTGATAACATAACTCTTTGTAATTCCAAAGTTATTAGCAATTGAAGTTTTCATTTCTAACTTAGGAATCTACAATTGTATAAACGTTAATTCTGCAACATGTCTTCGTTTGTGTATATGGAAGTATGACACTTATTTGATGAGATTGATGTTAAATCAAAAGATAATAACGATAATTTGAAGCTTTCAACTATATTTTTATTCATTTCGACTAGCAATAATGCCTATTTATGTTTGTGTTGTGATTGCGTTCTGCAATTAAAAGCGAGTTTCGTTTCCTTTGCCTTTGTGAAAACAAAACTTTTTTTATTAATTCATCGTTCCCACATGGGTGACAGATTCATCCTAGGCGGAGACTTTAATGCGAAACACCAACACTGGGGCTCCAGACTAGACAACACCAAAGGTAAAGAGTTAAAGAATGCAATAGTGAAAACAGGATGTGAAGTGCATTCTTCTGGCCGACCCACATACTGGCCTACAGATAGAAAGAAAATACCAGACGTATTGGGCTTTTTCATCACCAAAAAATTGGCAGCCAACTTCATTGACATAGAAGACAATTACGATCTGGACTCTGACCACTCGTCTATCATAATGACAATTAGTGAAACAATCATCAAGAAACCCATGAAATCCTCATTGAGTAATAAGACCACAGACTGGGGAGGATTTAAAATCCAAATTGACAATGAAATTGATTTAAACATTGACTTATCCACCAAAGATTCATTAGATGAGGCGGTAGCCTACTTCACCTCTCAAATACAAAATGCGGTCTGGAGCAATACCAGAACTGTAACTCACAAAATCCCCGGTTTTAACTACCCGACTGAGATCAGAAATATAGTCAAAAATAAACGGAAATTGAGAAGAGACTGGCAATCAACTAGAGACCCCAGAATCAAAGCTAAACTAAACAACGAATCTCAAAGGATAAAAAGACATATACAACAACTGAAGGAAAACTCAGCAAATAAATTTCTAGAAAATCTCTCAGCTGAAAAATCGACAAACTACTCGCTTTGGAGAACAACCAAAAGACTGAGAAGAAAAATCAATCATCAACCTCCCCTACTGAAGGAGGACAATGATTATGCCAAAACTGACCAGGAGAAAGCTGACACCTTCGCTCAACACCTAGGAAATATCTTCACGCCAAATCAAACAGATGACACTACTGACGACGTACTTCCGCACGTGACAAACAATTCTAAGAAAAACATCAAAAAAGTTACACTTAAGGAACTCAAACGTGAACTAAAGCATAACTTGAACCCAAAGAAATCTCCAGGATACGACCTCATCACTGGAATGGTTCTCAAGGAATTACCCACAAAAGGATTACAGATGCTTCTGCTTCTGATCAACGCTACATTCAGACTTATGCATGTTCCCGCCTACTGGAAAGTAGCCGAGATGATCATGATTTTGAAACCAGAGAAAAAGGCAACAAAAACGGACTCCTATAGACCAATCTCTCTGCTTCCTATCATGTCAAAACTTTTTGAAAAACTTTTCTTGAAAAGACTAAAACCAATCATAGAAGAAAAGAACCTGCTACCGAATCATCAGTTTGGATTCAGACAGAGACACTCAACAATAGAACAAGTGCATCGACTCATCGACATCATTGAAAAAGCGTTAGAAGGAGAAGAAGTCTGCTCTATCATATTCCTAGACGTATCGCAAGCTTTCGATAAAGTGTGGCATGAAGGATTACTACACAAACTTGATCAATTCCTGCCAATACCTACTCACATCGTATATAACAGGCAGAATGTTCCGTGTCAACCATAGTGCTGATTACTCAGAATACAAGGATATAAAGGCTGGAGTTCCTCAAGGAAGTGTTTTGGGACCAATCCTGTATCTTCTATTCACAAGCGACCTACCTCAAACAACAAATGTTATGACAGCTACCTTCGCAGATGACACAGCTAATGCAGCCACAGCCAAAACGGATGCTCAATCAACGGCACTTCTTCAAAAATCCAATGACGCTGTTGAAAACTGGACAAAGAAATGGAGAATTAAACTGAACGACCAAAAAGCAGTTCACGTCAATTTCACAAACAAAAAAATACCGCACCCCAAGAGACTAAGGATGAATGGAAACCTCGTTCCACACAAATATTCGGCGAAATACCTTGGAATCGATTTCATACATCGATGCTAAAGTCAAATGGCTAGAGCATATCAAAACCAAAATAACCGAACTAAACATCCGATTTCGAGAAATGTATTGGATACTGAACCGAAAATCGAAAACTTCAATCCACAACAAATTGCTCATCTACAATCAAATCCTAAAACCAATCTGGATGTACGGCATCCAACTGTGGGGATGTGCGAGCGAATGTCACATCAAGACAATCTAAACGTTTCAAAATAAAGCTTTACGAACCATCGTTAACGCCCCCTGGTACATCAGAAACAACGACATCCATCGCGACCTTAAAGTTCCTATGGTCTCCGAGGTCATCAAGACGATCGCAAAAAGCATGAAAATAGACTCATTCAACATGAAAATCCTGAGGCCCTTCGCTTATTGGACCACGAACAGAACATAAGACGACTCAAACGCACCAAGCCACATGAACTCGTCCACAGACAGGAATAGTTGCAATATAACAACTCTACTCAATCCCATCCAACACAGACAAAGTGCAAAGTCTATCAATGGATACTTTGTGAAATCCTAAAACCAAAACAAACTCAGATGTAAATTAATGGTTGGTCATCTCATGACCAGTTTTAATAAAAAACTTTAAAAAAAAAATTCATCGTTCGTTCGAGGTACAAAGTATTAAAGTGGAAAAATGATTCAAGTCTCTTACATTCGACGGTACAGATTGAGAAAGGTCTTCAACCGAGAATTTAATAGATGAATGAGGTGAAGTAACTTTTCCCGCGGTCTCCTGCCAAAGATTATATTCTTCTAATTAGAGGGGCACAAGGGCGATCACATTACTCACAAAATGTTCGCTCTTAGCGTCAGTCTATACATAATTAGTCTTAAGTCTTTATTTCACCGATTTTTATTGATAATAAAAAATGAAATAAGTCGAATTTCGCGGTGAACCCCTCCGTCGCATAAACCTTTATATTTTTTTTTCTTCAAAGATTGACTAAAAATAAAACTTCTGAAACCGGAAATTCGCCAAATTTTCTTCCAATTAATTGGATTGGTGTTTTAAATGTTTCCGTACCGAAAAATCAATACCCACAGGCTTACTAAATTAATTAGCACCACAACACAACTGCCTATACCTAATTTCTTTATAATACTCTCATTAAGTTTTAGTATCAATAAAAGGTAAATTTTTAGATATTTTCGGTTCTCTTCAATTCTTTGTCAATTTCGCATTGTCCGGAGATTATTTTACCGCATCACTTACTTAAGAATTTTGTTGTTGAATCGAAAATAAAAATAAAATGAAATAAAAAAGAATATATAGAAAGACTGCTGGTAAATAAACGGGTGTCACTTACTGTAAAAATTGTGTATACCTTATAAGCCACAGTCAATTTTCGGATGATCAAATTTTTAATATTTCTCGAAACTCTACTTCTTCAATTTGTTGTCCCTAACTTAGTGAAATACTCGTATAGTTACATGAAAACAAAATTCCCTCGAAAATAGGCCTTAGTTTACTCCGAGGGGTGACGCACTTCTGAAATAAATGGAATGGAATAAATGGAATAAATGGGAATAAATGGAATAAATGGGAATAAATGGAATAAATATTGGAATAAATGGAATAAATGATAATTTTTTCAAATTCGTCAAAACCTCAAATAGACTTGATTTTGATGGCAACGCACACAACAAACCATACTAATGTGTCAAAAAGTGGAAAACTTAAAAGAATTTTTGTTGAAAATTGGAATAAATAAATTTATTCCATTTATTCCCAAAAAAATAAAATTTAATCTCAGGATGGTTTAAATGCTTTTTAATGTGTGCAAACCTTTCTTTGAACTTATTTGTCTAACTTGTGATGGGTTTGGTTCAGATATTTCTCAAAAACAACAAAAAAAAATTGGGAATAAATGGAATAAAAGTATAAATGGAATAAATGAAGTGCGCCACCCCTCGGTTTACTCCGTTAGCTTTTGTGTTCTTTTTTATTTCATTATATTTTGTACAATTTTTTACTTTCAGAAGGTTGTACGGATCGTTAGGACCGAACGCTTCCAATTCATTTTGTTTTAGTGACACCCGGTTGTTGTAAATAAACATCATCATTTCAAATAAAATCTCGAATAACAAGTTTTTTTCAGAAAAAAAGTTATAAGCATTTTTTTGTAAACATACCTTCCAGATTTCGAATGCCACTCAATATATTCCCATTTGTTGTTGATGTATCCACTTACAGAGAATAATCCTTGTAATGCAATTTTGTTACTAATTTGTTTTATTGAGAGGTCTTTTTGTTTACATCAATTTATAATCTTTGAAACAATTCACTTGTACTTCACCGTTAATTTATCTTGTTATCATTACGAATAAAATTCTTGTCTTTTCACTGTACACTGTACACATAATATAGCATGAATGAATTTTACCTTTGAATCGAGCAAAGGAGTTATAGTTTTTTTTTAATCGTTTTTCCTCCTGATTTTCTAAATTGTTTCAGTTTCATGCAAAAACACGTATTTTCTCATCGAAAGTACCTTCGCGCTATTTAAATACTAAAGTGCTACATCCTCGATACGATACTCTCAAGGCAGCTAAAATGCTAAAATGAAAAAAAAGCTACTTTGCTTAAGTTATTATCTTGTCACCTGATACTGTAGTTTTTATAACAATGTCACGTCACAATTTATAAAGCCTTGCGTGACTGCTTTTTATTCTTCTTTTTTTTTCTTTCAAGCGATCCTTGCAAGCATAATTGAAAACTAAAAACCAAAATTAAAGGAAACTTAAAAAATTCTTTTTCCTCTTCATGGGAATTGCTTTAAAAATCTCACTTTGTTTTAAAAACATTTCAAATTTTACAATATAAATATAATTTTTTCCGTTTGAAAATTCACATTCAGCCTCAGAAACGAGAAAAACAATTTTCTTTTCAAATAAATTATTTATCGTGACATATTTTCTACCTTTTAATATTTTATACTCATTTTCTTTTTATTTTGTTCAGTATGATACCTGAATGAAAAACGAATTGCTTTTTAACGGAATAGTTCAAAACATTTTCTTCAATGTGTTATTTGTTTTTGTTTTTATTTTCTTCACTTTTTTCCCCGACACAAAATTAGTCTCAACGAAAGTATATTTCATAAAAATACAATCCTTTATTTTCACTAGACTTTTCTTTTAATTTTCATCAAAAAGCTCCCTTTCTAATTAACACTCAAAAGTAATTATTCTTAAAATTTCTTTTTAATAAAAACAACATTTTCAGTGTCTCGATTTTCCATGTCATTTTCCATTTAAAATAACAAATACTATACTACAACAGTACACAATAGGGTTATAACAAAAAAAAAAAAAACGTCCCGACTGAATAATTTAAATCGAGCGATGAAAAATATTACAGAAACTGGTCTTTATAACGGTAAGTGAAATTTTTTGTGTAACCAAACTCCGACAATACTTTGTACAGACTAAATTCAACTTAACGCCTCTATACTGCGACACCATCTCCTGCACAAGCATCGACCAAGAAACGAAACAATTTAGCCGAGATTTGCGCGTGCCCGAGTCAGAGTATACTGAACCTTTGCATAGATGGAAATAAATTTTTCACTCAAATCAATTCCCCATGTTTCGTGTGCTTTGAGTGGATTTTTGTTGTTTTCTCATGTTTTCAACTTTTTCCTGCACACTTACTACACACAATACACCCAAACAATTCATTTTAATTGATATGATCTCTCTTTTGAATAGGAGATACAATTTTTGTCATGATATTACTCTCGATTTGAATTTTTGAAAGAGTGTAACTAATTTATTGCTGAGGCTGTGTGTTTGTTCTTCGAGTATAATACGTCGTAACCGTGTGAATGAAATTAAATTACAATGAATTTTTCATAAGGTACCTTCTATAGTGACGATTACTTACATTATATATGAATACAATTTTGCAATAATGACGTAACCTCGACATGGACAGTTCACAATAGTAACATAACTCCTATTTAAATGCACTTTTTGCGTGTGGGTTGACACTTTGAGTTTTTTAACTCCATTTACGATGCACTTTTGAAAACGCATCAAATTTTTCAAATTTCTTTAATTTCGCACCTTTTTTCACATACGTACACACGTACAGATGTGGTGAAGATATTATAATGTAAAACCCATTTTAATTCGGTGTGATCATTACTTGTACTTTTCAATTGTCGTAATAAAAACTGAATAAGTTTTCACACGTTTTTTCTGGAATTTACGGTAACTTTTTAATAAGAAAATATAGTTTAGTAGAATAAAATTTACATTAAAATAATTAAATTTTCGTTTCTTTTTTCTTAACATCGAATTACAATATCCATAGGCATAACTGCATTCATTGAATGAGTTCACTGATATAACAGACATGCAAGCCACAAACTTTCAGCTAATGGCTAGAATAGGGAATCCATTTACCGGGCTTTTTGAAAAACCGGTAAAACGGTTTACCGAACTTTTACGAAAAATTTACCGGTAAATTACCGGTAATGTAAAATTACTAAATTTTTAGTGCAAACGTAAGATTTTTCTTAATTTTTTTATTGTAATAAGACACAGGCCTTCTGCGGACACTTTGAACCAAACTTAGAAATGTTGGAACTGTGTCGTCTAGACAGTGCTGCCTTTCCATAGGGACCAATTGGATCATGGTCCAGGGAGCTGGATGGAAAGGAGAGCTGGAAAATTGGGACTAATTATGTTTTGTGCTATACTTATTTTCAAAAGTTAAACTTGAAGATAATACGGGCAAAGTTCACATTCTGTTCAAATTCAGATTTCAAATACAATATATTAACTTCTACTTGAAACAATCTTCAAGAACTACCTACCTATCATGGGCGCGCGGTAGCGATGCGCCCGTGACGCAAGTCCCCATATGAACAAAAAATTCAGAAAATTTTTTTTCGTATACTTCGGAACCATATATACAGCTAAGTTTTGACTTTTTTCCCTTGCGTCGTACCCCCCTGAGACCTAGTTCATTGGATTCCTTGTAAAATTTTGATTGAAATCGACATTTTACTCATTAAAATCGGTCCAGTGGACATGACCTTTAGAAAATCGTCATTTTCCATACAAAATGTGCTGCTTCATATAAGCCCAAGTTAATGGAAACATCCTGCGCTTCCTTAGTTAGTTAGGGGTCGTGCACATATGACGTCACGTTTGCTATAAAAAATGAGTATCCATAAAACGGTCATAACTTAGTCAAGACAGCAAATTCTGTTTATAGGACTCTGGCTACCCCCCCCCCCAAACAGGGGGTGTATTTGGGGGGGGCAGCCGGAGTACTATAAGCAAAATCTCAGTTTGGAGTTATTGACTTTGTGGATTTTATAGCAAGCGTGACGTCATATGTGTACGACCCCTTAAGGCGGTTACACATTAGCAATTACTTTCGTTCTATTCTCTGATTTTCACAATTTCTTTCAGAAAAATATAACGACGAAATTTCGAAGTGTGTACTACATAACAACTCATTTCTTGGTGGAAAAATAGCGTCGTGTAAGCATATGAAAATTTTTCGTAAAAAAAATTAATTTGGCACAGAAAACAATCCAAAACATTTGATAGTAAATAATACTTACTAATTAATCGCTAAAATAACGCTAGCATCCCGTTTACGTAACGAAAATATTAATTTTGCACACATACAAAAACCACAACAAACTTTGACAGAAGAATTGAAGAATTCGGAAAAATTTGAATTCTTCAATTTTCAAAATTTGTATGAAGAGGAATAGACTCTATTCTCACTTTCGTTGTATTTTCTATTTTGTGTATTTTACTATGACAGCAGTTGCTATATGTGAAACCGCCTTTAGTTAGTTCCAGAGAAATTTGTATGAAAACCGACTTTTTTGGCTCGTGCTCGAAAACGGCTCGATAACTTTTCTTGAAATTTTGCTGGGACCTTCGGGTGGGCATTCTACGCCATATGAGATTTTAAAAAAGGGGTACCGGCCTCGTTTGGGCGCCAGGGCTCTTAGAAGGCGCCATATAAAGCCCATACGTATGCGTTTGTGTGTGTAGTGTGTATGATAGCACATTTTGTATGAGGCAATGGTTGTGTGTTCGAGATAGAGGTTTTGTGTCAAAGGGAAAGTTATTGGATTGGGTGTGTGGTGTATCAGGATGACCGCCGAAATGGCGGAAAATAGGGGGGGCCTCGAAAAAACAACTTTTGATATGTTGCAAAGAAACTTGAGGGGATCATTTTCGCCCATGGAAGTAGTAGCCGCCACGCTTCGGTTCGGCGGCGTCGGTGGCTCAAAAAAATGTTGATATGTTGTAGAAGAAGTTGAGGGGATCATGTTCGCCCATGGAAGTAGTAGCCGCCGCGCTTTGGTTTGGCGCCGGCGGCTCAAAAAAAAAACTTTTGATATGTTGTAGAGGAGGTTGAGGGGATCATTTTCGTCAATGGAAGCAGTAGCCACCGGTTCGGTGGCAGCGGCGGCTCAAAATAATGTAAAACATTACAATCACAACGAAAACTCGTTTTAAAAGGGAAACGTGACGAAAGTCCTCGTCCCTTCTTTCAAAACAACTGATATCAATTTGGGTGACGCTTGCAGCTTCGGAACGCACAAAATTATTTTGAAATATTTTCACTTTTGATTAAAAAAATGCGTCACAAATGCCGGACCCCACAATGTTATAGTTTTTCTGTTCTTTCAGCTTTCACAATGGAAAAATTTGACTTTATGGGATGTATGGCGTGTTTTTACAGGAAATCAAATTTTTGCGTATGAAAGCTGAAAGCGTAGAAAAATTATTACATTGGCGGGTCCGGCATTTGTTACGCATTTTCTAATCAAAAGTGAAAATATTTCAAAAGAATTTTGTGCGTTCCGAAGCTGCAAGCGTCACCCAAATCGATATCAGTTGTTTTGGAAAAAGGGACGAGGACTTGCGTCACGTTTCCCTTTTAAAAAGGGTTTTTGTTGTGATATCTCCTTTCGTATCAAGTGAATTTTCACCTAGTTTTACTTTCATGTTACTTTTTTTTAATAATTCGCAAAAGCCGAGTATGAGGTTTCGATAAAAAATTTTGAACGAAATACAATCGCTACAAATTTTCTCTTTTCTATCGGGAAACTTTCATTACGAAGCGCTACTGCATAAATTTAAAAAATTCAATAAACATTTTTGCTAATCCGCTGGGATTAAATAACGTAAAAGTAAAGTCCCACCCAGTTTGCTTTAAATGCCTAGAAATTTTTTTTTTTTAAACATTTCATATTGCAAATGTCTAGTTAGACAGAAATTTTGTGTGCCTCAGCAAATGAACTCGATGTAAGAAGCAACTCTTCTTAGAAGTTTAACGTGGACGGTATGAGACTCGTTAAATTTTAAATATTATGTCGATGCTACGAGAAGTTACATCAGGCGATTCAACATATAACTTCTCAGACGATGCGTGATGAGTAGACAATATAGAAAGTATAAAAAACAATTTTATCTGCCTAGAACGATAATCTCGCATTTTTCTCCCTAGGGCAAAATTGTTTTTCTCGATATATCTTTTCTCGGCAGGTAAAATAGCATATGCACCGCTGTCCAGGATGGTTTATTTTGACGATTTGGATTATGACCTCCAAATCGTCAAAATAGAGCATCCTGGACAGCGGTGCATAATCTACTATTTTCAACAAGATTTTTTTAGTTTGTTCTCCGCATTCTTTCGTAGTTTTAAGGCAAATATTGTCATTTTCGTTTTTATTCAATTTGATATATTAAAAAACTCTTCAAAATTAAAAGTATTAGATAATTTAGATAATTTTTTTGGTGACGAAAGTATTACGGTAAACCGGTAAATCAAATTCTATTTATCGGTAAACGGTATTACTGGTTTTTACCGGTTTTTAATTGACCGGTTGGATTCTCTAGGCTAGAAGCATCGCGTCGTCGGCGACGACGACGTTTTTGGTTGGCTAGACGCCATCGGTTGCCGCAAGGGAATACATCGGCTACCCTTACGGCTAAATTTTTTCTATCAATCGAAGACACCTGCGCCGGCCGATTTCCAGTCGGCGGCGGCTAATCTGTCAGCCGATGGGCTTCAGCGGCTGGCTACAACCGAAAATAGATCGGCGGCTGAGACTAAATATTTATCAAACCAAAAAAATGTGTTTTTCGTAAAAAAAAATTATTTTGTAATGTAAGTAATTTGTTGGTTACATTTTTTCAAAAATATTCATGGTTTCAAAACAAATTTTCTTACAAAACACGTAATTGTTGTGGATAAAAAGTATTTCTATCTAAGTTACTAGGTAAAATATTTGATTTCTTTGAGCGTAGGAAAACTTTTCACTTTTCGCACTTGGCGTGCTTGTCATTGGGATAGGCAACATCTTCTTTGCAAGTTTTGACAATATCGGCATATGCGAAGCATACGTCTTCCAAAAGATTCGAATTGACTCAACTTTTACATTGCCACCCAATGACAACAAGAAATGAATCTCGCGATTTAGATCGCACTCATTTGATGACAAAAGCTTCACGGACGACAAAGTTGAATGCTTTTCTGCCAATTCTTCGACAAAATTTAAATTTAAATTTTAAGAAGCCGGTTTAGGATCGGTGTTACTAGCAATTGAAACACATTCACCTGCCCAGACTTTTAGCAATTTTTCTTTGACTTGACCTGATCCAAGCACAATTTACAAAAAGTTCGTTTGTTCAGCAACATCAATTCTTCAGAACCTTTTTTAACTGCCAATGATCAAAAATTATTTCCATGCGAAACTTTGTCTTACCTAATAATTAACGATCACTACGTTTTTCAAAGGAATTTTTGTCATATCTTCAATTGACAGTTGCTTGGACATTTTACCGATACTTTTATATTTAAATAGCTAACATTACCCACTAATATTTAAATTTATAACAAAATATTAATCTAAAAAGTTACACAACAAAGTTTAGTGATATTCTTCAAATGCAAGGTATGTGGTTTTCGTCGATGTTCTAATACTGGCAATTGTCAAATAATTTTTTTTCGCATGTATGAATGTAGCTTATGAATCATAAGTTATGATGCTTATTGTTCTGCAGACGTTCCAAAAACTTGATTGTACAGTGTACAAAATTTTGCTTTATAGAAAGTTTGATTTAGTTTCTTTTTATGTTCAGCCGTCGGCTGAGCCGATTCCAAGTCGGCTAACGGCGGCTGAGGGAAGTATCGGCGGCGGCTATCGGCCTGACGCTTTTAGATCTCTATTTGACAGATGCTAGTGAAGAAACTATTGTTGGAACGAATGGAACTAGCGTCACGTGTGAGTTTTTTGTCTTCAATGTTAGCCACTATCCATAATAGGGTGGGGTGATTCAGCAAAAATGCACTTCTATATAGCGTAGATCGATTCTCCCGACTACTGGCTTTTGTTGCATCATTGTCAGAATCTAACGTCAAATATCATCGCAAAACGAAGTAAATTACATCAAGCACCGACAGTTTCCTAGATAGTTCCATTGTCGGTGAAATTTCAAAATGCATTGAAATCCACATTGACAGCTACCAATCTCAACAAATGCGGAACAGTTTGGCTCGATGATAAAAGTGCTAATGGTCAGCCGCCGCCAGTCGACAGACTTTCCGGCTGGCGGCTGGTTTCAGACGCCACCGAGAATTAGAGATGAGCGGGTCGACCATTTTTCGAAACCCGACCCGGACCGAACCCGGCCCGATAAAATTTTTCGAAGCCCGAAACCCGAACTGTTTCCAAACCCGGCCCGGACCGAGCCCGACCCGATTAAAATTTTCAAAACCCATGAACCCGAAAAAAAACAATTCGGTTTCGGGTTCGGGTCGGGTTTTTCGAAGTTTCGGGCAACCCGCTCATCTCTACCGAGAATTCTATAACGGTTTAATCAGACCTACCCGCCATCGCCGATCCTTTTTCAGTCTGCTAGACGCCGTCACGATTTTTTCAACGGCTGTCACGTCTGTGATATAACAGACTTCTTCTTATGTACAAAAATTTTTCTATATTTCATTATCTCAGATTGCTTGCCTTTTTAACAATTGTATTATTTATCTGTTCTCAGAAATATTTAATAACATTTGATGGCTGAAAACAATCGAATTGTCATTCGCGAACAGATAAATTTACATTCTTTCAGCCATTACCTTGAAATAAACGAAACTGCTAGTAAGTACCTTGTAAATGCATTTTTCCACATTAAAAAATTAACCTCTGCATTTGAACAAAAAGTGGTTTTACTACCTCGAATGATAATGATTGAAGAAATGAAACTAAAGGAAATTTTATGGATTTCCTCTTACATTTTTTTTTTCAATAAGATTAAGTGCTTCAATAAACATTTATTATCTGAAATTGGAATCCTATCTGTATGGACAATTTTAAAATTCCAAATTTAGAGCTCTACATAACTTTTTCCTATTCAAACATTTTGGGTAGTTCAAACTGAGAGCAAAATGTTGAATAGAATAAAAAATGACAGCGCCAGGGTAGTACTTGTTGGGTTTTCTTTTGATCGGCCACACGTAATGTTTCAATTAAAACATATGCAAGGGACTGTACCCATCATAATAGAAGTGGCAAAGAGAACAGATGTTACAAAAAAACTCGAACTAAATCTAAACAAATATTACCTTATGAAATTAAATTGTATTGGAAAATGCCGAAATACCCGAGGGGTAAATTACTTTTTTTTCTAAGGATTATTTGGGATTATTAGGGATTATTGGGGATTATTTGGGGATTATTTGGGATTATTTGGATTATTTGGGATTATTTGGATTATTTGGGATTATTTGGGATTATTTGGATTATTTGGGATTATTTGGGATTATTAGGGATTATTTGGGATTATTTAGGATTATTTGGATTATCTATGATTATTTCAAATTTGTAGTAGGATCAGAATGTCAGCAACCTGTAAAAATACTAGTTTTTCTTATAATTGATTTTTGTAACAAGGAAGATAAATTTATATTTGTATAATCTCAAGAATGAATAAATTGAATTGAATTGAATTTGATACAAGTAGAGAATCATAAGATTGTGCAACGTTTCGTTTTACCTCTTTTCATGGAAAAAACCGGTGTTACATGAACAAAATACATGCGAATATATGAAAAGGGAGATAAAAGAGAAATAAGAAAGTTGCACAAGCTTATGATTTCATTCCTGTAGTATAAATTTTTTGACTTTTTCGAGGGTGCTGAAACAGGAGACTTTTGGGGTCACAAAACAAAATTTCAAAAAATTAAGAAAAAAATTTATACTTCATGTAGACAAGAAGTCCACCAAAAAACCGCCAAATATCGTGTAGTGTAGTAGCGTGAGTTGTGTCTACACTAAGGACCCTACAGCCCGGATCACTCAACCAAGTTTCATTAATCCTTTTTTCGTGACTTTTAGAAGTCTATATCTTTCATTCAAAACCTTGAAGAGCGATTTCCGGTCCAATTTCGCAGAGATATAGGTCAAAAAGTTCCACGTTTTTCACCACTTTTTCGACCGTAACTTCGAAAGTTTTCTACCGATTTTGCCCAAATTCAATCACATAATCAATTTTTCGATTAACTTTCAGGAAAAAAAAAAGAATTTGAAAATCGACTGAGTTTTACTCGAGTTATCGTGTTACGAGTTATCGTTTCATATTTGTCTTATTCAGACCCTAAAACGAAAAACCCACCAACTCCCGTGTTACGATCCGGCTGGTTACGAACATCGTAGGAAACGCAATAGACTACTTTTCGAAGAACATCATATCTTCGTACGGGTCTAAACATATGCTACGCGGACCCGTACTAATTCCGATAAGTTGCAAGGAATATCGGTAAATTCTGATTAGGGAATTCAACCGCTAAACTTTTTACCGGTAATTACCGGTAAAGACAATTGCCGTTTTCCGGTAAATGGAAATTTTTTACCGGTTAAGGCAACGGTAAAAGATTTCAAATTTGCAGCACAATTATATTTGAAAAATTCGCCAATCAACTGATCATATGACTATCTTTGTGAAGTCTCTTTTTATTTGATAAATAAGAATAAAGAGCTAATTGTATTTGTTAACGAAAACATCTGAAGTAAAATGGATAATTTTGTGAACAAAGTGTTTAGTCAACAGACTAGTCTCAGCAGCTATGATGATAATAATCTTCAGTAGAGATGAGTGGGTCGACCATTTTTCGAAATCCGACCCGATAAAATTTTTCGAAACCCGAAACCCGAACTGTTTCCAAACCCGGCACGGACCGAACCCGACCCGATTAAATTTTTCGAAACCCGCAACCCATTAACCCGAAAAAAACAATTCGGGTTCGGGTTCGGGTCAGATTCGGGTCGTGTTTTTCGAAGTTTCGGGCAACCCGCTCATCTCTAATCTTCAGCATCCTGAAGATAAATCTAAAGAGGTCAACAAGAACGATGCAAAGGAAACGTCAGCTGATGTTTGGCAGTATTTCCAAAAAGTTAAACAACACTCTCCCAACAACTCACTTACACAGTTTTCGAAGAAGCAACTGTAAAGAAGCCAACTAGTCATGATCGTGTAATTAAATTCTAGACAGCTGTTATTATACCGTTTCTGAATATCACCTGAAAATAACATTTTACCATCGGAAAATTTTGTCTGATTATGGCGGATACCGGGAAAAACGGTAAGTCAGATGCGGATACCTGGAAAAAAGCATCTTTTTCACTCTCGGATCATACTCATTTTTGCGTAGCGTCTGAACAGTTTGTAGGCATGGTAGTGGAGGGGAGTTCTCAGGAAACAATCGAAATTTGATAAAAGGGAGGAGGTATAGGCCGAAACAAACGTCTGCTTTCAAAAAAATACACTTATCAACTTTTATCATCGTCATCTAGCTTTATGGACTATTTAGAGCTCCTTTCAGTGTTGGATCTTCATGCCACAACCCTAAGATGCGGAAAGTATTTAAATTCAGCTAACACTTATCCCTTACTTCTCGATAGCAGCATTACTAATTATAAACCTCTAAAGTTTGTCTGCTTATTTGTCTATTTATTTATGTGTCTATTTATTTATTTGTCTGTCGGTCACAATCCCGTTATTTTTGCGTTTAAACTGAGGGGTAAAAAAAATATTTTTTGATATATTGTCGGGGATGGTGTCAAACGTCGAGAAAACATGTTCCGGGGTGAGATAAGGGAGTAATGGGTAAAAAACGGGTCAAAATTGAAAATCGGCCAAAAGTCAGTCAAGATGTTGTGTTAGAGATTTGGTCGGGGAAGAAGTCTTAGAGTTTTTGATAACTTACGGGTGAACTTGGAAAACGGGGAATGTGGAATATGGGGAACGTTGAATACGGGGAACTTGGAACCTGGGAAAAGTGGAATACAGGGAACGTTGCATACGGTGAACGTGGAATACGTGCGAAGTGGAATACAGGGGTAGTGGAATACGGAGGAAGTGTAATACGGGGAACGTTGAATACGGGGAACGTTGAATACGGTGAACGTTGAATACGGTGAACGTTGAATACGGTGAACGTTGAATACGGTGAACGTTGAATACGAGGAAAGTGGAATACGGGAAACGTTGAATGCGGTGAACGTTGAATACGGGAGAAGTGGAATACGGGGGAAGGGAATACGAAGTGATATAACGACCTTCAACATTACGCATCATAATTTAAAACGAAAAATTATTTGCTTTGGCTCTCTGAATAGACAACAAGCGAAAATGATAAAGCCTGCGTAGCACTTAGGGGAGGGGGTTTCGACTAGTTCATATTATAACTATTTACATTCTAAAGACTCACAATTAGCTCCGTTATGGAAAAAAGCCTATCAATCTGAGACTACCATCTTTTTGATGACAGTACCTCGCGTACGGGTCCGCGTAGCATATGCATGTGTTTTGCTTACGGCAAAACTATTTTTCAAATTTTTCTTGTCTTAAAACCTGAAAGAAACAAATCAGCAAATGTGATCTAAAGAAATCAGCTAAAATAATGTTCCAAACTGTTATTGTCATGATCAATCAAAATAAATATGAAATGAATCATATTTTTCGATGAAACTTAAGCACTTTGCTGAAAACATGCACCTTACTAATGGTCAATGAAATTCAATTTCTAACAATTTGGAATTGTGCAAATGTGGATTGTACATCATCAAAAAATTAATTTATGCACTATTTAAGGAACTATAGAAATCCTCTGAGTTTTGGCGCAGAAAAAAATTAATGAACAAGCCATCCGAACTAATTACTGTCATTGTTTACATTTGGTTTACAAACACACTCATAGCTCGTTGTGACGGGGTGATCACTCCAACTGATTATCGATTTTTTGTATGAAATGAAATTGACTTCCCCTCTGTTCGGTGTTTGAAATATTTAAGTGAAACCAGCTGGTAAGCAAAAAAACTCGTAAAAGAATTACAAACCGACTGTAGAAAAAAAAAAAATTGGGTTAGGGCAAAACTTATTACCAAGCTAGAGCCTTTTTGTCGCTAGAAGTGATATATCGGACACATTCTTTAACTTTTTATAAAAAATCTAGGATAGGTTCAACCTTGGAACTCACCTAGGGAACGAAAGAAAGATCTATGCCGAAAAATTATTGAATACGCACGATTAGGCTTTCAATTACTTCTAGAGGAAGAATGAAAAAAGGAAAAAAAGGTTATGACTATAAACTAAGCATATTTTTTTATCTTTCAGGAGGAAATATTTCATACATTAAACGTTTCTGTATATAAACTCTAAGTCATACGTTAAAATGTTACGTTAAGTTGTTCGAACTTCTAGAGATGTAATATTTGTTAGTCTTCTAGGGTAAATTATATTTCCGCAGATCTTAATTGAAGAAAAAACGGACGGAGAACCGAACTCGGGACCTCCTGCATATCGGCCGAGTTTGCTAACTGCTGCTCCGCTTGGGTTATACAGTATTTGTGAATCGAAATTCTTACATAAACTGTGTATGCATGCCCCATAGATACCTAAAAATTCAACAATAATTTCTGTATGTGGGTTTTTTTGTTAAATATGGCACCGAATAATTACAAAATTTGAAATGCGCAACCAATTTTTAGCATAAAACTGTCGTTTAATTATATTTACTTAAAATGAAAGATGATTCGGATGTTCTCAGTATGTACAGCAATGATTTTGTGCATAGCATACCTTGTAGGATGGCACACATTTTTTTTTGTAAATGCGTATCAGATAATGCATCGAATGAAAATTAGTGGCAAGTATGGAATGTGCAACGGTAAAAAAGCCAGTTTAAATTAATTATAGTAGATTTGGAGGTTATTTACCGAAGGTAGCTCAATTCATTAAAAAATTCGGCTTTTCTGTTAGTAATGGAGTCGAGGGGTGACGCACTTCTGCGGTTTATGGAATAAATGGGAATAAATGGAATAAATGGGAATAAATGGAATAAATGGGAATAAATGGAATAAATATTGGAATAAATGGAATAAATGATAATTTTTTCAAATACGTCAAAACCTAAAATAGACTTGACTTTGATGGCAACGCACACAACAAACCATACTAATGTGTCAAAAAGTAAAAAAACCCACTTTTGAAAACTTAAAAGAATTTTTGTTGAAAAATGGAATAAATTTATTCCATTTATTTCCAAAAAAATAAAATTTAATCTCAAGATGCTCAAAATGCTTCATAATTTGTGCAAACCTTTTTTTGAACTTATTTGTCTAACTTGTGATGTGTTTGGTTCAGATATTTCGCAAAAACAACAACAAAAATTTTGGGAATAAATGGAATAAAAGAATAAATGGAATAAATGAAGTGCGCCACCCCTCGAATGGAATGGTTAGAAAAATACCCTAATTCTAAGATGAATAGAAACTTTTGTGATTGTGTCTTTGGGCGCATCCATCACCTTTCATTTTTTATTTTTTCACCGTTTCTCGCATTTCTCTTACCTTGTCAATTCCTTTGCGTTCATCTTATCTTAGTAAATGTAATTTTTTCGTAAATGAATGTTCATCTGATTAATTGAATAAAAAAAAGAAAGGGCCCAACCATGAATTGAAACCACGATCGGTATAAAAACATTAGTCTACGCTCTAACCAGCTGAGCCACCGTGGCTTCGACAAAGATTCAATTACAATTCACCTTAAGAAAATAATCGTCACCTCGATCGTCATACATGCTTATGTAGTCAAAATTATGCATGTGTCATCCTTTTTTTTATACAAACACAAGGAATTCCGATGCGGTAGTATGACTTCGAGTTTATATAGAGAAACGTTGAATGCATTCAATATTCGCTCCTGAAAGGTAAAATATTGTACTGCTATGTGAGAAAAATCTCGAATCACTTGTTATGTATATATTGTATTCACTCGTTCGCTTCGCTCACTCTTTATATACAATATATACATAACAAGTAATTCTCAATTTTGTCTCACATAGCAGTAATATACTATTAAGGCTTTAGCGAAGTGCAAAGGCACACACTCATAGCAATAACTTCTACAATTTGTTGACCTTTCATTGACATAAGGACCGGTCATAAATGGCGCCTGCTTCTAGGGGGGATGAGAACCTGAGAAACCGGACCAAATGTAACAGACAGATTACAAACGTTGCGGTAAGTGCGTAAGTCCCATATTTTCGTACGGGTCTAATAAAAGTACGAAAATCAAATCATAAAAATCGGAATAAAAATTTGTTTAATTAAAACAAATGTTTGTGCACTTCCATGAGAAATATTTAAAATACAATACAATTTTTATGATTTTAATTGAAAATATAAATATTTTGCCACCATATACTAACTTGTAGATTAACATTGCATGGTTCCAATGATTGTTTTTAATTAAAATTGTATGCACTGTGCGCTATTTTATTTATTTATTTTTTTTTATGGAGATTCTATTGTTTAAGGATTTATATTTCTATTCACTCTGTTTGTAGAAATGATTTTTTCTATTTAATTTCGTGTACAATTTATAATTTTCAAAATGTCATACATCGACTACATGTTAAATTTAATATTAAACATAACCGAAACACACGAATGCAGAAAACTATTCATGCGAATCGTAAAAGAATAACAAATAAAACTTGTTTGAAAACGATGAAACATATTCATTTTTACGATATATTCCATAGAGTTTTATGTGCAACAAAGACGATAAACGTATGCTTTGAACGAGGTATGTAAATCCAAAAATAGATTCCACTTTTTGAGAACTACTCCATCATCAGATTGCATCCATATGGTTTGCTCCCTAATTAGAGTTTAACAACCTAAATATAGAATTTGACAGATTACCAACCACTTCAAGTTAACGTTAAAAAAAGGAAAGTTCATTGACAATAACGCGACAAAAGCAACGCATTTCGTTAGGGACTTAAAACGTAAACCAAGAAAATCAACAGTCATTGAGTGCTTGATACTCTATATTGATCGTTAAATCCTACCCCCTCCTACAACCCAGTTGAGTGTTCAAAATTAAAATTTAGAGGCGATTGATTGCGAATAACAGATCAGGGTATGTGGTGTACGACGGACTACGAGAGGATTTGTTGAATATTTTACGGAATTTGTTTGCTATGCTTACCATATGCCATAAAACGTTTAACGATATGCAAAACCACAGATTTTTATGAAGTTTCTGTTTACACGAAACGTTTAAATTCATAAAGACCTATCATTAACAACTAAACGGACGAAAATATTGTCGTAACTGAGGGTTTGCGTGTGAGAAAAAAAGTGCAGCTGATTGTTTCGATCAATTACAATTTAAAAGACAGAATTATAAAATTATGACAATTATTTGATGAGCTCGTCGATGAGGTTTATTTCGTTGACACCTTCAGCATTTAGGAACTATTCTCAAGATTTTAGTAACGTTACAAATAAAAACTTTTCACTGCAAACTTGGTGTGAAATTGATGTGAATCAATACACTATCAACTATCCATACCAAGAAGGCCGCCTGCAGGGCAGAATGTAGTTAGTTTGTTGTGTTATTTCATTCCGAGTAATTTTGTCTAGAGAAATTTCGTGCTAGAGAGGAAATTCGAAGCGTTACAATTACCTTGTGCTTTGTGCATAAAATTATACCTATGCCGCCGTAGACCTGTAAAATCAAGACCTAGGTGTGCTCTCAATACAATTGACCAATTAACGCCCTAAATTCTGAGGGAGATAGCGACGTTCACCTCATTTGATATGCATTTTGAAATGAAAAACAATAATTTGTTAATAAGTTAATTTTTATAGCTTTCACCCGATACTTCGTATAACCTTTTACTCAGGAAAGAATTTCTTTTTTTTTGCATTGCAAGTTGTATGAATGTCTTTTAATGATAATTGACTTTCATTACAAAAACTAACAAACTTTCCATCCAGTCCTTTTTGCTTGTTGACTGCTACAGCAATAAAAATAGGAATGAAGAACGTTTTAAAGCTGCGAATGAAAGATTTCCGGCGATTGTTTTATTTGAGAAAAGAAAAAACATATGCAGATCAGACAGATTCAGTAATTGCTAATGCACGTATAAATGTAGGATGAGACTTGTACTTTGCATAGTACGTTCCCCTGTTAAATCAGTTTTACCTATTTGAAATTTTCTTTTCATTCAAACCCATTTTTTTTAGATTTTTATCAGTTTGGGACGATTACTTTCGTGGTCTGGAACACAGATCTTGTGACCCTTTGTTGCTTTTTCCCGCTCATCATTTAAAAAATCATGAAAACCTTTGCGTGCCGACCAGGAACCTGTTTAATATGATAGGCCCTAGCTCTTTCGGTGCACGACGTAGTCGCCTAGTGTCCTGAGTCTTAGCTGATGGAATTTAGGGCATTCACATATAACGTGAAAGCCCGTTTCCTCTTCCAAGCCACAGGAACAGTCTGGGTCACCTGAAATTCATATCTTCGTCAGGTGCTTGTTGAGTCCGCAATGTCCGGTCGTCGCACTAACCACCCTTCTTATGCGATCCCGGCCCATCGTCAGGAGCTCCTTAGTCCATAGTGGGAAAAAAATGCTTGGTATGCACTCCTCCTTCGTACGCTGTCCAGCTTTTTCTATGATCCGCCCTCACCCAGTCCTTCGTCCAGCGAATTCGTGATGGGGATGTGAGGTTCGGGTCCGTATGAGGTTGCCGTTGAGCCGGTTTTTGTCAGCTTATCAGATTTCTCATTACCGTTCACTCCGGAGTGCCCAGGCACCCAAACTAGTTTGACTCGATTGCTCAGCCCTATCTGGTTCAAATAGCCTTTACATTCTTCTACCAATTTAAAAGTCACAATGGGTGATATCAGCGCCTTTATTGCTGATTCACTATCGGCGCCCACGATCACGTATTCACCATTCAGTCCTTCTGGCAGAATTTCTCAAGCTCCCAAAAGAGCTGCTGAAGTTTTCGCCTGGAAGATGCTGGATAGACTTCCCAGGTGAATCCAGGTGCCGGTATCCGTCCTCGGGTCATATACCCCGGCTCCGGTCCCTTCACCTGTCTTCGACCCGTCTGTGAATCTGACCCATTCACTTTCGGGT
The DNA here is from genome assembly GCA_029228625.1 of Pseudolycoriella hygida. Classification (NCBI taxonomy): domain Eukaryota; kingdom Metazoa; phylum Arthropoda; class Insecta; order Diptera; family Sciaridae; genus Pseudolycoriella; species Pseudolycoriella hygida. Next base: position 61,028,494 of record CM055406.1, read on the forward strand.
AGCGTAAGTGGCCACCCATTCGCTCACTCATCTCTGTTTGGGAATAGCACTTCAAAGTTTCTTTCGTAACTCAGTTTCTGTGTCAAACAGTCCCGCGGCATGTCAAAAATATGATCGGTCTTGAAACCTGGAGACCACCAGCCATTTTGTGTCAACCTGTCTGCTGTTGCGAAAACTTTCGCCTTCACTACTATATCGATAGGTGGCACTGCTAGTAGCACTTCCAGGGCCGCCGTTGCCGTCGTCTTCATGGCACCCGTGGCACACACACACGCAGACCTCTGAACTTCTTTCAACCGTTCCCTCGCCGCCTGCACGTTGAGCCTTGGCCACCATACTACGCAGCCATGACTTATCGCGGGCCTTACTACCGCTTCGTACATCCACAGCATTGCTTTTGAGGATAATCGTTTTAATCGTATTAATCGTTTTTATCGAGTACGGACGTTCCATTTGAAGTTCTCTTAGGCTTTCTATCTTAATTATTGTGAATATTAAAAGTAACAATTGGAAAAGTGTTCCACTGTTTAAAATAAGGTTAGTGCAACCTTATCATCATATTTTGATTGATAAATACATGGGAGTTATGTGTAAAAACTAATGCGTAATGTTTGTGATAACCGCCGCCATTAATATCTGAATCGATATCTAAAGGAAATATTGGATTGATTTAAAGGAAACAATTTTTGTCATATGATTTATTGTGAATGTGAATGATATGTGGAACGTAAAGACTTAGTTCATTCTAGTAATTCTTAATAGCAACGGAAATTAATAAAAATAAGAAGAATTGAATGGTTAAAATTGATCGATTTTCACATAGAAAGGTAAACATTGGGTTTGTGGTGCCGACTTTTCGACCGAAGCCGTCTTCAATCATATAGCAGCGCATTATTTTTGGCGGGAATTTGTATTTGAAAGTTCGGTTAGTGTGATAAGGAGAACGTTCGCGGATGTGATTCCCGCAACGCCGGATTTTGTACTTACATTCAACCGAACAATACGGTTTCCGTCCACAAAGATGGCAAACAGCCACATGTGTGCAGACATTTGCTTCGCCTCCAGGACGGCTGATAAACTTACTTTGAATTGTTTCCTCTGCGACAAACGTTTCAACGCAAAGTGTTTTGACATTAATTCCCAACCAATTATAAAACTATTGTCATCAGGGAGCAACGCGATATTTATGTGTTCCAAATGCATCGAAAGGACGACAAAGGTGAAACATTCGATTCGGAAATCGGCCGATCAGTCTCGACTCAACATCCCTTCAGCAGAGAATAACCTGAACGTTGGTCACAGCTTGAACAATGGAATGTTAGGAGAAATGATGACTCTCTTGAATCAAATGAATGTAAAGCTCAATACCATTGACAGTAACAATGAATGCCTGAAGAAATCAACACTCGACCAATTAGAAGCGGACCAAGCCAGAAATAAATCGGAATTTTCTGGGTTAATAGACACTGTGTGTACTTTACATGCCAAAATAGATCAGCATTTTACGGGGCAGAAGAAAATCGACGATAAAAATCATTCTATGTATTTGTATTCCCCTGTAATCGCCAGACCTTCAGCAAGAAGAGACTCTATAGTTGGCTCATCACATCATACCAGAAGCAATGACCCTCTGGAATGGTCATTCACATTCAATCGTTCTGCATTGCCAACCGAAAACAATGAGCTATACCAGATGTTATCTGGATTTGAACAAAATACGTGGACCTCGTTCGACTATCTGCGACACAAGCTAGATGCCACGGCGGAAGCAGTTTCAAACATTGAATCCATTTGCAACAGAATGTGTGCTAAAGACAAATCTCCTCAATTGGCATCACCAGTCACCGACTCAATTCGGATCGATATACTACAATCTATTGAGCACAAATGTGAGTCGATTGGTCGTGAAATTTCCGGAATAAGTGATAAATGCGACATCATTACGTCGAACATGTTCAGTTTAGGTTCTAACGAAGCTACAAATCCTTCCGGAAGTGAAAATGATGATCAATTAACACAACAGCTTCGTGACCGGCTTATCGAATTGGTGGAATCTAATCAGGTTTCCGACGATATCATTCACACGGAAAATACGCATCCAGTAATACCTTCCGCTTCAAGTTTTATTGAGCCGGAACTCAACAATATGAAGAATCCACTGGCAACTGTCAACGAATCACCGAATACACCATCGGAATTATCTAGTGACGTTGTACCCCAGAAAAATCTACACCTGCTGGGATCGAAGATTCAATCAAAAGCATTCGACAACCACTTCCACTTGTCTCCGTTCGATGTTCATGTGACGCCCGACAACATAGTCGATTACATTGTAGAAAATGCCAACGTCACCAAGGATCGAATCAGACTTCGCCGTCTAGTAAGAAATGGTCAAGATATTACTTCATTAAGTTATGTTAATTTCAAGGTCGAAACAAACTCGGACATCGCCAAGCTGATTGTACGACCCGACTTTTGGCCTCGTTATATAACTATCAAGCCTTGGATTAAGCCGAACGCAACTACCTCGGCGTCGCCTTTTTTAGAAAACCGATCGACGTAACCGTAGGTAACTCACCCTCGGTTGAACTAGACACCAATTCACTAGCACCACGTACAATGAATTCGACATGCCGCCCGGTAGAATTGCCGGTACATGTATCGCTATACTACAATAATGTTCGTGGAATGACTGGTAAGAAAGATCAAATCTTCCTTTCTACAACTGCATCGGACTACGACGTAGTCGTCTTTTCGGAAACGTGGCTTAACGGAAAGAAATTTAGCGCTGACTTCTTCGATGTCCGATTCACAGTTTACCGTAAAGATCGTCAGAGCTCTAACATAGATGCGTCTAAAGGTGGCGGAGTTCTAATTGCAATTGATTCGAAGATGGACAGCACCATTGTCGATATTCCAGAATTGGTACCAATAGAAGCAGTCTGCGTGAAAGTGCACCTTCACTCTTCGAATACGAATCTGTATATCTACGGACTCTACATTCAATACGATTCAACTGAGGAAGTTTATTCAGCTCACGTCGCATCAATTATCAAAGCATACTCATTATTAGAACATGGTGATATATTCGTTGTAACTGGTGATTTCAACATGCCTACCATTAAGTGGATGAAAAATGATGATGGCTTCGACTACCTACCGGTGATTGGCGACTCTACATCAGTACAATCGAATATTGCCAGATTCGTCACATCATCTTTATTAGATATTGGCCTCTTTCAAACGACCGATTTAGAAAACGTTTCCGGCAATGTACTCGATTTAGTATACACGAACATGCCTGAACTCGCCTTGGTTACCAAAGCTGATATGCCGATAATCTCCGAAGATCAACAAGACGAAGCTCACATACCAATGCACTGCATGATTGAATGTGAACCATCGGTCTGTCCGCCAACTCTGCCATCAGAAAGTATCTACTGCTTTAAGAAAGCTTCATTCGACGACATACGTGAGGCTATATCAAACATCGACTATGAAATGCTATTTGCCAATAAGAACGTCGATGACATGGTTGACGCTTTTTACGCATCTACCTACGAAATATTTAATGCACACGTACCGAAAGTTTCTCTTCGTATCTCTAATCATCCAGTGTGGTACGACAACAGGCTTATCAACCTCAAAAACAAAAGAAACCGTGCATACTGTAAGCTTTTAAACCTTCGTCGTAGGAATGGTGGTGAGGCCGATGAAACTCCATTTCTCGCAGCGAAAAGCGAATTTGAGTCGCACCAAAATGTTCTGTTCAATGGGTTTTTGAGAGATCTAGCCGTCAACTACAAGAAACAGCCGAAGAAATTTTGGAATTATATCAACTCCAAATATAAGAAAACAACCCTACCCGTCACTATGTACTACAACGATGGGCGTGCAACAACCGATACGGAAAAAGCAAATTTATTCTCGAAATTCTTCGCCACGGTCTATAAAAAACATCCGAACGAAGTCAACGACGACATTGCGTTCCAATCTTTCCTCGGTTCCAGGAATGATGACGGTTACCTTGATATCGAAATCACGGCCGATATAGTTCGTCAAGTTTTGCTACGAATGGATTTGAGCAAGAGCGTCAGCCCTGATAAAATGGCACCACTATTCCTTCGCAATTGTGCTGATCTACTAAGTCATCCACTTTCAATCATATACTCAAACTCGTTATCCAATCTGACGTATCCAGAAATCTGGAAGCTCGGCCATTTAACTCCAATTCATAAATCTGGTAACAAATCAATGGTAACGAATTACCGAGGCGTCAATGTATCTCCCAACCTCGCCAAAATTCTTGAAATCATTATTTACGCACAATTACGATTCAACATTTACCCACAAATTTCGCCGACTCAACACGGTTTCTTTCCAGGGAGAAGAGTGGAATCTAACTTGCTCGAATTCTCCGTACTGGTTCACGACTCGTTCCAAAGCGGTCTTCAAACAGACTCGTTCTATGCTGACATTCACAAAGCTTTTGACGTAATAGGATACGTGCCCCTACTCTTCAAGCTAGCAGCCGATAAGTATCGCTTGACCAACCGCTTACTCCTTTGGCTCAGATCGTATTACCGAAATCGCAAACAAAGGGTGAAAATAAACTCCAACTTGTCCGTAGAGTTTGACGTGTATTCTGGAGTTGGCCAGGGCTCGATTCTCGGCCCAATGTTTTTCTTGGTATATTTCGATGGTATATTTCGAAGTCAAGTCAAGATGGCGGTGAGTGCGCACGTGGTTTGTTTTGCTCTGAGTAAGTTTTATTTATTTTTTGCCAGTTTCGCGTTTCGATTCATAATTTCTAAGATGCAATAAAAATTAAGGTATGTTTGTTGCCATAATCTTTCGAGCTACACAGATTTGCTCAAGGAATATCTCAATTTTTCAATTCCACAAAATTCTCAGTTCCGATTGTTTTTGTTTCGTTTCTTTTAAACCTCTATTGGATATCATCGCTTATATTATGGTTACCATAGGGCTTCCCACTGCCCCAACAATATTTTATCAGGTTTGCATCTCAATTAAAGTTTTCATTCTCATTTTCAAACATCGTAATGGTGACATAACCTCAATGCTGCCGCGTTTTTCGGATGTTATGTTGTTCTAATGTGAAGCAATCGGTGTTTTGTTGTTTCGTTGTTTGTTATTTTGAAATGCAATTTCAAGTCAATGTGATTTATAATTACGGATACGGGCTTCGCTATTCGCATAGCTATCGCTTTGGCAAAATATGGATGAGCTTGCGCATAGCACTTTAGGCACGTGTGTTAAAGTCCCCATTGAGGCTTGTACTTCCGGTGCGGTTCGGCTTACCAGGCCGTCCCACTGTATTCACAAGCGGTAAAAATAATTTGGCTCAGCCTCGGACGAGTGTTGGTCACGGGGTACGACCAGCACAGGACATAACAGGTACCCCATCGTTGACGATCAGGCAATGTAAAAAGGTTGGTGGTTTGTTTATTGGAAGTCTAAACGTGAATGGGGGTTTTCGGTGTCGCAAGAATGAAATGGTAGAATTGGCTGAGGATTACGGTGTAGATATCTTAGCATTGAGCGACATTAGAACTAAGGGACAGCGAGAAGAGCAGGTGGGCGGCTATAAAGTGTTTTTGTCTGGCGTTCAGTCTGGTAGGGCAAACTGGGGAGTTGGAGTGGCTATCAAGCAGGAATTAGAAAAATTTGTCTTGAATGTTCGCTGCGTAAATGAAAGGGTTATGTGGATATCTATTAAGTTAGCTGGGGGTATTTATCGGCTGGTTAGTGTTTATAGCCCATGCGAGGGTAGCAATGCTGGCGACCTCGACGCCTTTTACGAGCAGTTAGGAGATGTTGTGGCAAAAAGGCGAAGTGAGTGTGTGGTTTTGTTGGGCGATTTTAATGCGAGGATAGGAAACAGTAAAACCAATGCAGGTTATGAA